>JAGFMF010011408.1:2767005-2780545 GCA_019455555.1 Galemys pyrenaicus | reverse complement strand
GATCTGCCTGTTCTGCTCCCCGCTCTCTGTGGTGAATCCTCTCACCCCCCACACCTCTGGACTGTACCCCAGTACTTGTATGCATAAATAAATAAATCTAGAAAAAAAAAATAAGTCAAAGATCCTCCCTGGTGGCCCAGGGGTTAAAGTCTCAGTGCTATCAAGCTATCACCAGCCACTGCAGCATGAGTCTCTGGTGAATCTTCTCAGCACCCCTCACACCTGTTGCCTACACCCCAGCTCTTGTATGCATAAACAAATAAAATAAATCTTAAAAAGCCAAAGACTGTCTACTATTAATTCAGTGGCTTATTCAGTTCAGAGCTTTTAGTTGGTGGTACTGTTCCTTGGTACCTTTTTTTTTCCCCCTAGTCTTTCAGAATGTCCAAGCCAGATTGAGTTTGTGTGTGCTGTGCTCAGCCTGGGAAGCGCTAGACATTCTGACCTGAAGTCACAGGAGGCAAAAACTGGTTTTTAGTTAGAGGTGACAAGTGTAAATATTTGAATATTGGTTTCGCTTTTAAACATTTACCAAGCCAAGTCAGTATATAATCATAATTACAGAAACAGTATAGGAGTACTGTATTAGGATGGAAGACACATTGATCATCTTTGCTTCTGACCTTGTGACAATTTGGACCTTAAGAAAGAAGCCCTTTTGCACATGTAACTGCAGTTCCTTGCCCATGTACCTCCCTCGTACATGACGTGTGCTCTGGCAATGTTTGCGGTATAGCAATAAGCGCAAGCCTTGTTTTTGACTTTTATGTTTATTCTAGGAATGAGTATTTCTGTTCGTCTCTTTTTACTTTCATCAATTGTATTTTAAGCTATTTGATTTATTTTAACATTTAATATCTTTTTAATGAAGTACCATTGTTTTTCATTCTTGTTATATTTTCATATTTCTAATAAATCCTGGATGTCTGAGTAGGAAAGGGAAGAAGAAAGAAGTTTGTCTTTTTTTTTTTTAACCCAGAAGGGAGTATTGTTTCTTCGCGTGCTTAGAGGTGGGAGCTGAGTATTTCATGTGGTTTGTTCTAATCCCAGCAGACAAATGGTTCTTACATTGTCTGTTCCAGATGTTCACAGGAACTCAGCTGTACCTGCAGAGGGGCTTCTAGAATCGAGAGGCTGTCTTTGCTCCTGTTCTTTGCTGCATGCAGCCTTTCTGCCAGGTGTTCTCTTCCCTCCTCTTCCCCAGGAAGTCAGATGGGGCCCCAGGCACGATCTCTGTCTTTGTCGAGTCTAGTTCAAGATCACCTGGTCTCTCCATCCCAGCCATTCTTTTCATGCTGGTCCTTTCTTCTCAGCCACTTTGTCAGTTTGCCTTTCTGAAAGCCGCTTAAAGCCTGGCTTCTTTCTTAGATGTTGGGCTTCTGTCTACCCAAGCAGCCTGGAAGTGGTTTTTTTTGGATTGCAGTGCTTCCCTCAGTCTCCAAACCCTTGACGTCGGCATCCCGGCAAGCACTAAGCCACAGCAGATTTTTTCCCCTTCAGTTATTGTTTCTCTTCTACCACAGGGTTCGTCTCCATTGAGTGTTCAGTCTGGTGTTTGGTTAGAGAGGAAAACAAAGCCCTCTGTCCTGCAGACTGCAGTGTGAAGCATGTGGTTAACAGCTCCTACTTGCGATGGCCCGGTGTGAGTGGGAGTATCGTTTTTCTTGGCAGTCACTTCACAGAAAGTCCTGTTCCTTCAGTGCCAGAATAAGCAGTCATTACATTCCTTACAATTTATAGTCAAATTATTATCTACTATTGTTAAAAATTGCCTTAATTATACAATATTTCCCCATGCTAGGATTTTTTAAAAAGAAACAAGACAACTTTTCACCAGTGAACTGAGAAGTAGTCCTTTAAAATCAGCCCCCAACAAGACTTTTGGAGGTGATGCACTGGGGTATTTTTTGTGTGTTTGGGAGGGATTTTTCTTAAAAGGAGGAGTCCAGTGGGTTCACTTTATTTTTTTTTAAAGATTTATTTATTTATGCATACAAGCACTGGGGTACAGTCCAGAGGTGTAGGGGGGTGAGAGGATTCACCACAGAGAGCGGGGAGCAGAACAGGCAGATCAACAGAAGTACACAGCTGAGGGGAGCAGCGGGCACAGCAGGAGAGGTCTGCCACGCCATGTGGGTCCCCGCCCTGGCCAGCAGCAGGGATCGAACTTGTGCTGCAGTGGCTGCGATTTGCTTCGTAGTGCATTGCTTAACCCACTGCGCCACCAGGGGAGGCCCCAGTGGGTTCACTTTAAGCTGAGTTTGAACTAAATACCTCCGGCTGGCTGGTTGGTTAATACTCTGCCTTGCTTACCCCCAGTTTGGAACTCGCTTTCCCCCCCTGCCCCTTCTGGTGCCGTGGATCTGGACCCACACTTTCTGGGAAGAAGTCTCTGCAGCTGGGAGGTGGCTTGCTCCCTTAGATGATGCGTTGGGGGACAAATAAAGAAAGCACAACCCTCCCAAATCAAGAACTGTGCAGGTTTTCTGAACAAAAGTTGAGGTGACCCGTGCGGCTTTATTTCTTCTTAGATGGTCTTTGTCATGGGGGACTTTGGGCTCTGCTTTTAAGATGTGTCCAGAATCTGACTTCTAAAACGCTTTAGCCTGTCACCCCATCTCATCACCCGTCTTCCCCTCCCTGGACTGCTGCAGTTGCCTGTTGGCTCCGGCTCTTGCTCCCTGCTCTCCCATTTACTCTCAGCACACCAGCCTAACTTGGTCATATCGCTTCTTTGCTCAAAATGCACTGGACCACCCCCCAATGCCCCGTCCCACATCAGCCCACTGGGTCTCCTGCCAGTGCCCCTCCCTGCCCCCCTCCCCACACGTTGACCTCTTTATTGTTCTTCAAGTACACCAGGACACTTGGTGGCCTTTACACCTGAACACTCTGCTCCCAGACAGCAGCGTGGCTCACCCCCTCACCTGTCTCAGGGCTTTGCTGATCTGTGCCTTAATGGAGAAGACTCTTGTGACCTCTTTCTAAAGAAAGAACATCCCACACACAGCATCTGCCCTGTCCCTGTTCCCCTGCCTACTCTTTGCAGTTGATCGCCATCTGACCTGAGGGCAGAGACCTGACCTTGTTTTGTTCACTGCCCTCTCCCTGATGTCTGGCGTACTACCTGACAGAAGTGTTTGTTGAATAAACGAGTGAACAGTACTCTTGCAAATAGGATGTTCTTAGTTAGCAGGTAGCTTTTAGAGGGCTTAGTGACCCTATTTGACTTGTGCGAGCTTTTACTTTTTACCCTCAATCTGTAGAAAGGAGGTACCTGCACCTTCACAATGAAAGAGTGATTTGGTCACTTATTTAGCCATTGTTTACTGAGTGCCTGTTAATTGAACCATTGTGCTAGGCTTGGGGGGGCGGATAATGTAGTGATCTAAAAGGACATGGGCCAGGCCTTGCTCTCAGGGAGCTGATAATGTAAGGGATGAGATGGATTTTGACTTGGTAATTCTGGAAATCACTGTTTAGTTATAGTTTCCTTCCAAGAAAAAGCCCATGCTCTTGGGTGAAGGATGATCAGGATAAAGCATAGTCCTCTTTGACACCTAGACTTGGTGCTTCTCATTTTCAGCAGTAGTGCTTTCTATGCCACCGCCAGGCCCCCTCAGACAGTCGAGTGGCCGGGCGTGTTTGCATCAGTGAGTCCTGAAGTGGAATCATAGTGCTTGGTGGGGCAGTGCGGGGAGGCTTCCCTAGGGGTGTCCATGGTGCGCCCATCTCTGGCTCCGTACCTGGGCCGACATTTTAGGGCTTGGATTATCTGGGCATCTGGAAATGCAACAGGAACTTGCGTGTCACTTGGCACTGTTCTCTGTTCTTGCGGTGATCTGCTCAGTACGTACCCCAGTGCTATGACTACCAAACCTCATCAGGTTTCTGGAAAGGTCAGTGTCCACTTTTATTCCCTCAGGAATACTGGTGAGTGGCTCCAAAGGAAGCCCTCTGGCCCGCAGTTATTGTGACCTTGGACCAGATGCCGCTTCCACAAGCCTTGTTGCGGTGGCAACCGGTGCGCAGGAGGCGGCAGGCAGGTTGTGAGGAGAGGAGCGCCCTGGCTGTCGGGAATGCACTGGGCTGCTCAGAGAACTAGGACTGCAGCTTCTTCATCAGGGAACTAGAAGGCACTTCCTTGCTGTGCCCTGCGGCTCTAACAACAGGGTTTTCCCCTCTCAAGAAGGAATTTTTTCGGATTTGTTTATTTGTTACAGGACTGATACTTTTCAGAATTTTAGGTGAATATTGTAGGTAAACGTAGGGCCCTATTTCTGTTAGCTTGTTCTGAAATTTGAAAGCCTAATGCAGAACTCTGAAGCCAGATGCCACCTAGACAGGCACCACCTCACAGGCCTGACAGTTTCACCTAGAGAGACAGGTGCGATCGGGTCCGGGTATTCCCAGTGTGTCCTGGTCATAAGGCAGGGTTTTTCGCCACCTTCTGATCCATCCCTCTCCCCTTAGGAAGGGCAGTGACAGAGACTGAAGGCTCGAGCTCCCTATGCTGTGGAGGAGCTGCCTGCACTGTTGTCGGTGGGTACTATTTCGGGTGGGTACATACGTCCGTCGGCGAGGATCAAGTGTGGCTTCGCTATGCAGGTGCAGGTGTACCCTGTCTTCAGTAGGAATTTAAATATGAAGATACGGCCTGTGTCCTATTTTAGATACTGTGGACCCGGCTATCATTATAAGGCTAAGCTGCCCGATTAAGAACAGAAATAAGCATGTTCCTTGTTGTTGTCTAGTGGAGCAAATCGTTCATGTGCTGTGAAGTGATCATGGTGTGGGCTGTGGTGGACGAGTTCACTGTGGCACAAAGCAGTCCGTGGCGGTCTGTACCAAGATGAAGGGGGAGGGAGGTGATGACTCTCCTAGCACAGATTATTAAGACAGGTGCAAGTTCTGCCATCTTCATCAATAACCTCTTAGGTTCTCTCTTGGGCCAGAGACTTTCTGGGTGGATTCTAAGCTCAAGCAGGAAGGAGATTCTGGGATAATTGACGCTGGGGCTGAACTTGTTTATCTCTCTGCTGGGTCTGTAATAAAAGGGTGTGCTGAGCAAATGACATGAGCTGATGTTGACCCACCTGCACAGGGGAGAAGTGTGTTTCCAAACACCTCAGGACTATTTTAATTGAAACCATCGTGTTAATTACAAATACATCTCTGTTTAGGTTTCTATGCTGGTTTAGTTGTGGGGCGTTGACTGTGGAAATGATAAGTCTGCATTTCTTGAAAGAAGATGGTCTAATCAGCCTATATTCTGTCCAGTTAGTCAAATTTATAGAAGACATTTCTGTGATGGTCCAGATTAACACGAGAGATGGATGGCAACTCTGCTGCTAGGGCAGAATATTTGTTTTCCTTCTTGAAGTCCCAGCAGCTGTTGTAGTCTCATATTTTGCAGAAAGGATAAACAACCAAAAAAATTGAGATGCGTTTTTAATGCAAGGAATGGAACCTGATCACTAAGAATAAAGGGAAATGATTGCGTTTGGCGCAGTTATTAATTTCAGAAATGTCTTTGAATCTGTGGTATATGCTTGAGTGTTATGCCAATGCTTTGTGGCTTCCTGGAGTGACATTTCAGAAATGTAGATTTAGAGCCTACATTTTGCCAAGTATAAATGGCTGCAAGTATTAAGTATTTTTCTTAACAAAAATTGGTTATAAAGGCATTTGTCACCATTTTCAGCAGTTACTTGATATGTGATCTGAGAGTTCTGTCAAACTTCAGCTTTTCAGACAGTTTCCAAGGGGCCATTAAAAAAACACTTATTTCAGTTGTGATCGTCATCTTTGGAGATGAAGGCAAATTGTGATCATTTACATAAGGAAGACTTGAAGGGCACTTTTCTCCAGGTAAATGTCAAATGTTGGACATTTCTACAAATACCACAGATGTTTTTTCGTTGTCTTAACCTTTGTCCACTGAAGCAGTTGACTTTGTACTCGCATTTCTTTCTAGCAGTTCCTCATAACCTTGACCAGGCCTTTCTCATTTCATTTCCCTCTTTCTTTCCTAATACTTGTTGTGTTTCATCAGTCAATATTGATAATTTTTTCCCATTTTTAAAAAAAGGCACAAAGACACTAACATGACTTCATCAAGCCTCTAATTGCTTTAGTAATGGAATGCTCTTGGTCCCTCAGACATCAAGGCTGCAGTTTTAAAAGGAACTAGTGACCAATTTTTTTTTTCCAACCATATGTCTTTAATTTTTTAGAATCTGGCAAGGTTTGAAACTTTAACTCACATTATTTTCTTCCAAGGTTTTAAAAATGCAATTGTAATATAACTCCTAGCTACTTGCAATTATCTTACCCCTAGTAAGATTCCAATAATCACAGTGATAATTGTTATTTTTATAACACCATTTATTGGGCAGTCACTACGGGCGTTTTTCGAAAGCATTATATAGATTAACCCATCTTATATAAACAATAAAAAACCTGCATGGAAGGAGGAGGGAATAAAGACTTTTAAAAGCAAGACTATTGCACTGGACTGCATCCACTGCTACCCACTACCTCGAGCCACAGGTGTGAAGGTAACCCAGGTAGAGCTGGAGTCCCGCTGGCTTGTGCATTTCTCGTTCTCTGATTAAAAAAATGAAATGTGACTGTTATACAGACCAGATATTTTTTGTTCCTAAATCTGGATTTTATCATACAGGTTCTTGTGTAAAAGACATTACATTAAATAGTAATGACCGGTATGGTCAATGTGACTTCATTTCTTGCACTGATTTCCCATAAAGCCCAAAGAAACAACGTCTGAGAAAGCCAGTCAGACTTTGCAGGTACCTGGTGTCATATCCAGGCTAAACGAGTGACCTTGAACTATCTTGGCGGGTAACTACTTCCTTTTGGTGTATGAATCAGCTCAGCTGGTAAGGAGTCCGCCATGCCAGTACCCCAGAAAGCGTTGCACCCCAAGAAGTGTTGTATGCGCAAACCTTGAGCCCCTCAGGCTTCAGCCACTTGAGATCTAGAGTTGGAAACCACTTTAGAAGTCTAGACAGCATTTCTGGTTTTTGAGTTCTTTATCTTCCTGCCCAGGCCACCTCTGCTCTCAGGACTTTGTGCCTCGTACTCGATTGTCACAGTGTCACAAGTGATACTTTACGATGTTAGATTTTTCTCCAGTTGAAAAGATGACAAGAGTGAAGCGTCACTTCTGTGTGCCCAACGCTTAGTGGCAAGGACAGCAAGCAGGTCCTTGAACAACATTTCTAGTCAACGTCATTTTGTGACAGTGTTGATGAGGAAAAAGAAATTCTGACTGACATGGAACGAGACAGCTTTATTCAGGGACCTGGTTTTGTTATACAGCGTTTGTTGAAACGTTTTGTTGGAAAGTCAGTTTCCAACAATCTAGCCATATGAGGACTTGGTGTACACTTGGTGTGTCATAGTGGCTATTTGAAATAGCACATGAAATTACAAAGATGATTTGCGAGTCTGTTAAGAGGTAAAATTTTCCAGTGGCTAGGTAACAGTGCCTGAAATTGATGTTCCGCTCCCTAGGTGTTACTCCGTGTGGATGGGGCCCTCATTTCCGGTTGTTTTTGTGGGGTTGTGTGTGTGGTTTTATATTGAACACAACTGTGATCATCTTCATTTTGGCTGTTCACTGCTGTTGAATAACCTATTTAAGTTAAATTTGAGGATAGTGTCTCCTTGGTAGTGCAAGGGTTGAGGTCTCAGTGCTATCAAGCTATCTTTAGCCACTGTGGCATGAGTTCGATCCCCGACCAGGGAGGGGACCCACATGGCGCAGCAGACCTCTCTTGTCTTCCCTGCTTGCTCCCCTCAGCAGTGTGTTTCAGTAGATCTGTCTCTGGTGAATCCTCTCACCTCCCACACCACTGGCCCCAGCTCTTCTATGCATAAATAAGTAAAATAAATCTTTTAAAAAAATTAGGATAAATTCCTGGCTTTTTTACTCTGTACAAAGTTTAAAGAAAGGAACTGCTTCCCTGTGCTGAGAGCCTTGCCTAGCTGCGAGCACCTGCTTAGACCCTCTGTTCAGGTGTGCAGAGTGGGGGAAGGGAGGAAGGCTGAAGTTTAACGCAGGGACTTGGTGAGCCCTAGGAATTAAGGGTTTTTTTCTAGCATTTCTTGATGTGCCCTCCCAGGAACCTGCATTTACTTTGGTTGCTAAACCTGAGTTCAGCAATATTCCCAGAAACAGCTACAACGTTGACTGGTAGGAGAGGAGATGAACCTGAAGGCGGAGCAAATTGGCGGCTGGACGCTAAGGGCAATGCCTTTGTATTGTGGTTCTTCTGCCCTTTGGTTGGACAGTCTCTTCCCACAGGCCTGGGTCTCCCTTGGAAAAAAACAAAAAACAAGGGAAAGGACCCAAACAAAACTCTTCCAAAAACATTTGTCATCTGAAGAGAACTCACTAGAAAGCACTGTCATTATTTCTAAAAAGGGGCTTGTCATACCCTCCACTCTCTTTCCTTGTCCACTTTTTTACAATGAAATGATTTTATGACTGTTAGTTGTGCAATGGCTGACTTCGGCTTCTGATTCTGTGTGGGACGAGCTTGGCTGTGCCTAGTGTCTGTCTTTGGTCAGAGGGCGTTTCCTTGTCACTGGCTTGCACCGTGTGTCGGCTGTCGGCTTTGTGATCAGGAGGTACAGGCGCAGCTTGGAAATTGCTTCATCTTTTATCTTTCAACAGGTCCCGGAAAGAAATCATCCAGCGGCCTCTTTCCAGTGTCAGTTTTGAAAGATTCGTGGCTGGTTTTATTTTGACAGGTGGTTGGAGAAAGAGGTGCTTAAAGGGTGGAGCTCACGGGGAGGGGCACGAAAGAGCAAGGGCAGGCAGTGCGGTTAGGGAGCTGCTGCTGCGGGGCTCTCTGGTACGTGGCCAGCGAGTACTTGCTCTTTTTCTGTGGAGCCGTGACAGAGGAGTTTGCCAACAAGGGGTTTCTGGGTCTTTGCTCCGTCCTGGGGCACCCTCTGTGGGAGCAGAATGAGGATAGAGAAGATTAATTTACTGTAATGCACTGGGGGGTGAGTCATTCATAAAGCTAGGTGTCCTCATCCGGAGGAGCCGTCCCTTTCAGCCAGCCACCGAGTATAGGCCAGCAGTGGGTCTCAGCTGACCCCTAGCACCCTGGCATTCGGGGCTCTCCCAGTACACCTGGTCGGCTTCAGCCATGCTGCAGGGTCAGAGAAAACTATCAGGTCTTTCCACCCTCCCGCAATTGGTAGAATGATGGACACCTGCGGTGCTGCGCGCATGCCTGGGTGGGCATGGGCAAGTGGGCGCACCTGGGTTTGGACACGGGCGTATAAGGGCGGTGTCACAAGGACGCCAGTAGCGGAGCAAGAGCAGCAGCAGTGGGAGGAGCAGGACACCAGCAGTAGAAGCAGAGAGAAGCAGCAGCAGCACAGCAGCCGAGAGGGTGAGATGCGCCGGGGGCTGGGAGGCCTGCCAGCCTCCTGGGCCCCTCCCCAGCACCCCTGCCTGCCGTGTACCTGGTTGCCTCTGAGAGAATGGTGTCACTTCTGTGAACAAAAGCATAAAAGCCACCCAGGGCTCCAAGACTCCTTCCTTTACTCCATCTGCTAGAGCCATCCAGAACTTTCTCTGTGCCCCTTCCTGGCACTACACATGCTCTCTTTAATTTATAGCACTTAGGGAAGTGTGTATTGACTGTCGACTGGCCGCCGGCTAAGCTAGTGCTTTTTTCGTTCACCCTCTCTCGGTAACATTCGGAGATGGTCCTCCCTCTTACGGTTAGTGGGTCTTTATTGACGTAAGGTTTAGAACTCAGTATGTCTCCTTTTTAAGGCTCACCTGCACCAGTCTCTCCTGTCCTTAGTCCATCCTGTCCCTCACTGTGTGATTACACCCTCCAGTGAGCCCCCAGTTCAGTCTCTGTCTTGCCATATCCATCTAGCCCAGAACTGTGCACTGATATTTGAGGTTTAAAGATTCAAGGTTAGGAGAGTGTTTTCTGACCCCCTAGGCCCTCTCTCTCTGTACATGATTTAAGTAATTTGGGAGGTGGGAAGGGTTTGGTTGATTACAGTACATTTAACAGATTAAAGCGTATTAATAACGAGGAACAAGGTTCAAGGTTCAAAGCAACTGAGAGAATTAACCAGTAGAAACAACCAGAACGAGTAGTACAGAACTAAAATGTTTTGGGGGGGTCCATGTCCATGCAGTTCTTTTCCAGACCCCCTTTTTCTTGCCCTCTCCCAATCTTGGTTTACAAGTGGCCTCTGGGGAGGAAAACCAAGTGACCGGCAAGGGTGAAGGCAGGGAGTCGAGCGATCTGTACCCCATTTTTCATGCTAGAACAAAGACTGCTTGTCCAGAGGGCCGTCCGCGGAGACAGGGAAGGCTTTCTCTGAGGAGGGATACTTGTTGCGGGCATTTTTCAGGAATTCACTGCACCTGCAGAGTGGCCCGAAGGGCAGTGAATGCGCTTTAAGCGTGTACATGAAGGCAGGTGATAGCAGCAGTGATCAGAACCGTGCCCTTGTGACTAGGGAGGGGTTTCTCGAAGCTAGGTGAGAGTTAGCTTTTCACTCCTTTTACTGACCTCTGCGGAATTTCTAAGCTCCTTTCTTTCCAGTTTGATGTCATTTGATTTCCATATTTATATTAGATTCTAAGCCTATTTTTGTTTTGCTTTCTGTTCTGTGAAGTGGGCACAAGCTACGGCAAGAACAGAACCATTTCACTGGCAGGCAGGAGAAAGAGCCAGAATTCTCTGAGGCAGGAAAACTGCCCGCTGGCCCCTGCTCAGCCTGCTGGGTGGTGGGCCTTCAGTGTCAGCATAGCAGGGCCTTGTTCCTAGTGTTTACAGAACGAGGACTTTGAACTAGATTATCACTGAGCTCCTCTTCAGCTCTGATATTCGGTGTTTCACTGCAAATGTGTTGAGCTGATGAGATGATCTGGAAGGATAAGGGGAATATGAGGAAGGCCCTCTCCTCATTGCATATGTATTCTTGAACACAATCAAACCCTGAAATGAGCAGTTCTGGGTAGCTGAGCTTTCTGAATGGTTTTTGTCTGCTTCCTTGCTGTCAGCTGTCATTCTTTACTGCTGTCAGCGTGCCCGCCTTCAGCAACTCCTGTCCCTTCTTGGCTGCTTCCCTGTGGTCTTAGAAGCTGTAGCCTTCTGCGCATCCGAACTCTGTCAAGTAAATTCCATGCGGCGTGAGGGGAGACCCTGTCCTGTGAGTCCAGCCCATGGATTTGGGCTGATCAGAGCCTTTTGGGACGTACTTTCAGGGTTCAGATAGGTCACGTGTCCCTGAGTCTCCCCCACCCTCTGTGTGTCTTCAGCTACACGAGTGTCATTAATAAGCACATTTCTCCTATGCTAATTAACTAGGAAAGAGGAGCAGGTGGGTGAGAGCAGGCAAGGAAGCACTTAGACTGTGGACGGGGTGGGCAGGCAGTGTATGTATCTGTGGGGCCGAATAGCGAGGCATGTGTCACAGAGACCTCATTTCACGTACACGGCAATCAAAACAAGTAGTTTGAGCAGAAAAGTTAAGCTGAGGAACTTTTTGAGAAATCTGGAGTCTCTCTCAAACACACTCGCACACGCTTGTAGTTTGGAATCTAAAGAGGAGCCTGGCCTGGGTGTGCCTGCGCTTGAAGGGAGGGTGCTGGCAAGGACAAGCTGCCAGCCGATGTGTGTGTATTTATGGCTTGCTTGTCTGGCCAGTGCCTGGAATGTTGCGCACGAACTTCTGAAAGGCCACGGAGATCCTGCTCCCCTTCAAGGGATCAGTCATTATACTCAGAGTAAGTCTCCTGGCCATCGGGCCGGAAGCTGTTCACGTGTGTTAGCTGGGGTACAGATAGGTTGCTTATTCTCACCCCATTTTCCTGCCTTCCAGGTTTTACTTGCCCTTCTTCCCAGAGCCTGTGTCCCATCAACAGGTAGCCAAAGCGAACGACTCGTTCTCCTAGAATGGCTGGGACTGTCCTGTCCCCACCCCCACCCCGCCTTGCAGGCCTTTGCTTCCTTGTACCTCAATATGCCCCTTTCTACTCTTGCTCTTCCAAAATCCTGCTCATCTTCCATAGACCTCTGCATCTGTTTTCTCTGATCCCGTGGTTGGCGTCTCCTCTTATGCCCCTTGGCATTGTGCTATAGATGAAAGAATGGACATTAGAATAGTGAATTGTTCATTCATTTATTTTGGTATGCATTTCGTAAATAGCGTCTTTGTACCCAGCTAAATGTCAGTTAATCAGGGCTGTACAAATGAATAAGGCCCACATAGTCTCAGTCCGCAAGGAAATAATGCTCACCTTATAGTAGAATTAACTATTGGTTTTATTTTTTTTTTAAAGATTTATTTATTTATGCATACAAGCACTGGGGCACAGGCCAGAGGTGTGGGGGGGTGAGAGGATTCACCACAGAGAGCTGGGAGCAGAACAGGCAGATCAATGGAAGTACACTGCTGAGGGGAGCAGCGGGCACAGCAGGAGAGGTCTGCCGCGCCACGTGGGTCCCCTCCCTGGCCGGCAGCAGGCCAATTTGCTTCGTAGTGCGTTGCTTAACCCACTGCGCCACCAGGGGAGGCCCCAACTATTGGTTTTGTTAATCAACTGGGTGGGAAGCTCCCTGCAGTCAGGCATTGGTGTCTTGCTCAGCTTTTTAATCCCCCATTATGCCTTGTACCCGGTATGAGGGTGAGGAGGCTCAATAAATATCTATTAACTTGATCTGAAAAAACAATTTCTCATGAAGATTTTTTCCTCATGAAAACAAGGGGCATGGGGTTGGCACACACTCCTAGAAGCCCTATCCAAAACAAGTCTTTAACCAGCAACTGGTGATGCTAGACGTGGAAGCACATTCTCTGTCAATGTCAAGTGCGCTAAAACCGCAGAGGGTTAAGACTGGCCACTGGCAGCTTACGAGGGTCTTCTTTGCACTGCAGCGTCAAGAGAAGGCCCGCTGCCTGTTTGTCCTGGCTGCGGGCCTGCTGAGCCTGCCACCTGGCTTTTTTATGGCTATTGCCAATGTGCCTTTAGCTTACAAACCTGCGTGTCTCTTGAAAAGGGTGTAATGCCATCTGCTCAGCGACAGGAGAGCCTAGCAGAAGAATCCTTCCAGGAAGACAGACTCGTAGGCCGTGCAGAGGTGTTGGGGAAACAGCTTCTGATCATCTGGCTCTTGAGCCAAAGTCTGACCCAAAAATCATAGAGTGTGGAGTCACTGACTCGGAGCCTAAACCAAAGTGCTCACCGGGGAACTCGGCCGAGCCCCTGAGCCTTCGTATGTCATGCTGCCCAAGGTGGACAAGGAAGGGCGCAGCCTCAGCGCCCGACCTCCGTGTGATCAGCACCCGACAGGCGCTCGACGTGCAGTGATAGAATAAAGCCAGCCCTATCCACAGGAAACCCTGCTCCAGTGCAAATTACAGACTTACTAGGTTTATCTGGCAATGCCTGTCCTTTAAGTGCTATATAATTATTCCTACACCTTTCAGGAAAGAATTTGAGAATAATATTTCAAACCTATAA
>JAGFMF010011408.1:2740254-2766955 GCA_019455555.1 Galemys pyrenaicus | reverse complement strand
AGGACTTGCAGTGTGGACAGAACATGAGAGATACTTTGAGTACCAGACCAGGGTGAGGTGTGGCCATGGTTAAGGCAGTACCTTCAAGTAAACATCAAAACTCAGTCTTCTGTGTACTTTTATGTATGTATGTATGTATGTACAAACATGTGCATGCATGTATGTATTTGATGTTCAAGACAGGATCCTGTGCTCCCCAGAATGCTTCCAATTCTGGGCTCTTTCCACCTCGGCACACAGCTGTAAACAAGGAATTTCTATCACTCTGAAAGGATTCAGCAGTCCCTGGCAGTGTGTTTTGAGACCTGTGGCTCTTCCCTGCAGCCTTACTACAGCAACAGGAAATCCTGGGAGGCCAGAGGAGAGAGACTTTCCGGCCACTCCTGGGATAACTGGAGGCCGCTGTCCATCAGACGACTTCGCTCTTCTGAGCTGAGGCTGGTGTGCTCTGGCCGAGAGAGGTTTAAGGGATGTAAGTGCGGGCAGGAGCCTGCCAGGGTCCAGCCCATCACGGTCAGCGCAGAGTTGAACGGCCTGCTTGCCAGTGGGCAGGGACTCCGTTTAGGTGGTGGGGTGCCAGCGCCCACTACCACCAGCACGCCTGCAGAGTGCTATTGAACTCTCAGAGGGAGGGACGGGGGCTTCTGGCTGCCCCCCTCCACGCAAGTGCTGAGGCAGAAGCTGATCTGTAATGGCTGTGAGAATTAGCTTGGGTCCAGAAGCCCTGGGTGGATTAGCATGAGAGTTATTTTTTTCTCAAATCTAATTCTGCATAAAATTAGCTCTCTCGTCTTAAAAAAACATAAACTAAACGGACTAGAAACTGGAAGCGGGGAGTCCTTTATACTCAGAGAATAGGTACTTTTACTTCAAGTGTGTCAGCGCCAATGAGCACTATTAATGCTTTAACAACACTGCTGGCTATTGAGCGGCTCCTTAAGACAAGGGAGGCAAGCGGGGACCTGAATAGACAGATCTCTGACTTAATAGCCACTTCTCAGGTTGTTCTTTAGTCTCTGAGAATATGCACCTGCCTCCCATTTCCATTAATGTCATTAGGCGCTGCGGATCGTGTGTAATACAGGATCATCAGGGTCTTTATTGCTGTTCTTTGAAAAGGAGTAAAATCATGTCCCTTTCATTCTCTCTGAAACATGACGTGTTAACATTGAGAGCCCTCGCGCTTCACCCAATTACTTTCCAGATAAAGTTTCTCGATAATGTGCCTAGATGTGATTCTAATTTAAACAAGCAAATATGTATTCTTTATTTAACCCTTTTCCATTTCCATCTGTGTTCTTGGTAGACTCCTGAAAGAACTGCTCAGATTTAATAACAAAACAGTAAAATGGACTCCAGGGCCTTTGCTGCCGACAGCCTCGCCTCCAGGCCCCCATGTAGGGAAACTGTGGAACAAAAGCCAGCGTCAGCGTCCTCCGTGAAGCTGAAATCCTAGTCCTCTCCCTCTGCCAAGCTGGTATTACTTTGGGAATGTCCATTAATTTTAGCATTAGCTTAATAATACGTACTCCTATAATACAGCAGCAAATCAAACATTAGTTTTGGGTGCCTCGCTTTTTGGGATGTAGACAGCAAACAGCAGGGAGAACTCAGCAGCTTAGTGGCTGCTGGTCCCGAGCACTAGCCCCTAGCATGGGGCCAGCTTTTGTATGCACACACACACTTCAAGGAATCTTTACCATCCTCCCAGGCATCTTGGAGGAGGACTTCTTATCTTCAGTTTTCTGACCAGAAATTGAGCCTGAGCTCCTAGAACTGTGAAATAGGTAAATACCTCAGGACTTGCAGTGTGGACAGAACATGAGAGATACTTTGAGTACCAGACCAGGGTGAGGTGTGGCCATGGTTAAGGCAGTACCTTCAAGTAAACATCAAAGCCAAAAGAGTCTGTTCTTTTGACTGTTCTTGATGTTTAGCAACTGAGTTCTTAAGTGTTTCTGACATTTCTCCTAAAATTTTTGTGCTGCTTTTCCCACCCAACCTGCTACCCCCCAAAAATTATCTTCAAGAGTCAGCTTTGCAAACCCCTCTGCAAGCCCCTTGTTTGCAAGCAATGTGGCGTCCTTCCTTTCGATGCTCTACTTAACCACAGAGTCAGAAAGGACGTTTCTATGAGGCAGAAACTGTGTTGTACGGAACTATGTACTTTATTCACCTGCAAGCTTGAAAATGTGCAGGGACATGCTAGAGAGGTAATTCTAGGCTGTTGGATGCAGCCATTACCTGTCTTTACATACATTTCAGTATTTCTGTGCAAATAGATGTGCATTCATTATGAGTCCTTGCTTAGGATTCTCTTGGCCCTGATCTGAGTTGTAAAGGGCTTCTGGGGGACCCCCCAAAGGCACTGATTCCCAGTAGGGTTTGAGTCTATGGAGAGAGTGCCTTCCATTTCAAGGTGAGCTCAGCTTGACAGGGAGCAGATTCTCTTCCTGTTTTGTTGGAAACAGGTTGCAGGTCAAGGGGAAAACTGGCTGGCAAGAAGTTTGCAGGGAGTGAGGTCTGATATCCGTGCTGGTCACCTCTTAGGGCATCTGTTTACTCTGAAGGTCTGTGATATCCTTGGATTGAGGCCTGATGTGGGACCTTTCAAGGTCCCTGCTTGCCATGTAGCCCAAGGCCTGAAGCCTTCCGGAAACACTTTACGTGCGCCAAAGGCAATGCCCAGAGTCCTAGTCTTCATTTGGCTTGGGTGCTCGTTTGGCTTGGGTGCTCTCACTCCTACTCCGGTAATTGTGCATCCTTAAGTAACCTTTGAAAGTGAAGACAGAGACATTTATAGCAGCCCTAAAGTTGCTCTCATCTCTCTCTGTTCTCCTTCAAAGTTTGAACTTTGAAAGGGAAAAGAATTTTTCTTCTCAGAAAAAAAAAAATAAAAGGAACTTTAATTCATTGAGATTTAACACTAGCATGGCCTTGTTCCCATCTTCCTCTGAAGGATGGGATGTTTAACAAAGATCCCTGAGACTTACGAACTTACAAAATTGATGGCACTATTTCAGGGAAAGAGAAAGATTGCATAACTCCTTTTTATAAGGGACTCAAAATTGTACAGTTAATTAGGCTTCTACATTTTTATCTTGTGCTGGCCGTTTGCTCTGGGGAGTGAGTTCATTTGGACATGTTAAAGTGCAATTCTTGGTGCGTATTTAGTTCTCTCCAAAAAAATCCTCATCTTGCACTAGCACAATAATAAGCAAGAGTGTTCTTGAAAGGGCCTTTCAACTTTGATCTAAGAGCTACTCTTAATATGATTAATAGACTTTATTTTGTAGGCAATTTTAGGTTCGCAGAGGATTTGAGCAAAAGGCACCGAGTGTTCCCACCTGCCCCCACATCAGCACAGCCTCACTTTGTCAACATCCCCTACCAGAGTGGTGCATTTGTTACAGTCCACACATCATGATCCCCCAAGTTCATCCTGTTCATTAGGGTTTGGTGTGGAACATTCTCTGGCTTTGGACAAATGTGTAATAACATGTATCCATCATTATGGTATCCTGGAGAGTAGGATTTTCACCACCCTGAAATCCTCTATGCTCTATCCCTCCCAACCCCCACCTCTGGCACCCACTGACCTTTTTACTGTCTCCATAGCTTTGTTTTTTCCAGAATAGAGTTGGAATCATATATTAGGTAGCCTTTTAAGATTGGCATTTAAACTTCTTCTGTGTATTTTCATGGCTTTGTAAGCTGATTTCTTTTCAGTCCTGAATAATAATTTTATTGTCTGGATAAGACACATTCTACTTAGCAGTTCACTGGTGAAGGACATTCTGGTTGCTTCCAGATGTTGCTCATTGTGATTAAATCTTCTGTAAACCTCCACATAGAGGTTTTTGTGTGTACATAAATTTTTAGCTCATTTGGAGCACAGGAATATTGTTTAGTTTTGTAAGAAACTTCCAGACAAATTATCTTCCATAGTGGTGGTGCAATTTTGCACTCCCTGTAGCATTAAGTGATAGCATTCCTGATGCTCCACATCCTCGCCAACATTTGGTGATGACAGTGCTGTGGATATTGGCCATTTCAATAGGTTTGCAATGGTGTTCGTTGTTTTCACTTGCAATTCCTGGATGACATGATGTGGCACATTTTCTCATCTGCTCATGTGCCATCTGTATAGCTTTGGTCTTTGCCCTGTTTTTAATTGAATTGCTTGTTTTCTTAGCGTTGATACTTTCTCATTTTATGATATATTTACTTGGTCTCCTCACTGGTAACTGGGCAATTTTATTTTGGTTACATACTCCACTTAGGTCCATATATAAGGTTTAAGGCAGGCCGTGCCAGGGAGTATGTTTACATGGAATTGTTGAAGAATCACTTTTATTAACATGGTTGTGGTGAAAGGGCAAATTAAAAGTTAGTGATCAACTAAGTGTGCAGCTGCCAGATAACTTGTAGAATGTACAAACCTTGCAGGAAAGTACAGTCAGTTAACTGTAAGACAGCATATTCATTCCCCAAAACGGCTGCACTCCGCACCATTGTTCAGTGACAGCCTGGGGTTTATGTGAACATTGCGGGTAGGGCACACCACTAAGAAATGTAGCCAGTAACACATTAAAAACAAGTAAAGGACTTAATAAAAACAACAGCACAGTATTATTACACATGCCAAACAGTTAAGAAAAACCTCCATTGTAGGATAAATATGCTACTTGACCTTCAAAAGTTCCTATGGCTTACACGTGGACTGGAGGGTAAGAAGGGGTTGCAGCTCGTAGCTGTTGTAAAGTGTGGGACTTGGCGGAAAATTGTAACCCTAAATGTGAATGGGCGTGACAGCGCAGTGAGCGGAGGGAGCCGATGGGTCTTTGACATGCGTGCACACCGTTTTGTCAATTCGTGCGTGATTTGGATTCTGCCCTCACTTCTTGTTTCCTGAAGACAAAATCTCGAGTGAGTATGGGACTCACATCATGCTGAAATTGTCCCCTGATATCTCAGTTGCATTAGAGCAAATTCACAGTTTGAAAGTAAGTGTCATAGCATAGCAGACTGAATTAATATCCTTTGTTGCATGCTCGAGCGTAGGTTCCTTTCATCCTCCCAGTAGCTTCTCCATACGACCCTTTGTGCTTTGTACGCACTGCCCAGGAGCGCTGGGATCGCGGACTCGCTGACCCAGGGGTCTTATCACCGCTGGCCTCTTGTGCAGCATGGGAGGGCCAGTTAGCTCACAAAGAGTGGGGGGAGGGGCTGGGTTGTTGAAGACCTAGTGTCTGCCCAGGTGGCGGGCATGGGTGAAGTGAAGTGTCCCTGGAGTGTCTGCTGAGGGCTGGCTGCCTGTTCCCGCCCTCAAAGGGACTGTCTTGCCGAGGAATGAGAAGCGTGTCGGAGGCAGGTCTTCTTGCCGCCCTCACAGGATCTTCCCAGGGCTGCCTTCAGTTGTGTCTGCCTCGATTTTCGTGTATTGTCCCCTTGGGCATTATAGAAACCTCTCTTGCTGGGGAGACTTTTCCGTGGCTCAGATTCATTTCCAAAGGCAAAACAACACCTTAGGAATTTACTTTCAAAAATAGACTTTCACATTGCATCTAAATACATAGATGAGTGACCCAAGACAACAAATGCTGTCCTTCTGTTCTAGGAAATAATTACCTTTTCTGTTTGCAGGGAGGCATCCTTCACAGACTAAAAATGCTCTGTTCTGTGTCATTTCCTATAACCCCTCTCACCAGAGATTCTTCGGACTCAGTAGTTTTATTATTCTTGGAACTCCTTGGATTTTTCTGTCGATAGACTGCAATAGCTATATCCAAAGCCTTAAATTCCTTGTCATCTCCCCATGACCCCCTGCTGGGAGCCACGGCCAGTTTAGGGGACTGCTGTGCTCCACTGGGATGGGCGTTTTGAGTTAGGATGTGGCATTTTGAAGGTTTCTTTCTTAAAAAAAAAAGTTTTATTTATGTATACAAGAGCTGGGGTGTAGGCTAGAGATGCGAGGGTGGGGAGAGGATTCACTAGAGACAGTGTGAATGGCAGATTGACTGAAACACACTGCCGAGGGGAGCAGCGGGCGAGGCAGGAGAGGTCTGCTGCGCCATGTGGGTCACCTCCCTGGCTGTGATCGAACTGAGACTTTAATCCCCACACCACGGGGGAGGTGCCCATTTTAAAGGTTTCTTTTGGGAAATTCAGAATTCTCCACATCTTCAGGACGAATCAGTGAGTCCAGTTTTCCTGGGTTTCCACATTTCCCTGTTATCATTGGCTGTTTTTGCCCGCCACTGTGCCAGCCAGAGACCTGTCGTAGAAGGAAGGCCGAGGATCTGGCATGTCATTGCTTCTCTTCTGTGAGACCTTCCTGTCTTGGTACCACCAGGGTCTTCACGTGTTACTTTATCTCCTCTCCATGGAGAAACTGTAAAGGGAACTGAGACTTCTCTACGTCACTGGCACATGGTCAAGCAGACTCTGAATCGAACCTGGACTGTCTTTTAAACGATTTTATTATTTTTTAAATTGAGGTAAGATTTGAGTAGCAGAAAATTCACCATTTTAACCTACTAACGTGTATAATTCAGGCGTTGAGTGCCTTCACAATGTCCTGCGGCCCGTCAACAGTTGTTGGATCCCCTGGCCCTCAGCCCTCGGCAGTCGCTGCTCTGCTTCTCTGTGTGTGTGCTTGGCCTGTCCTGGAGCACACGCACAGACTGTGCAATCGGAATCCCACAGTGTCTGACCTTTGTGGGTCTGGTCTGCTTTCCTTAGCGTAATGTTTCAAGGTTTGCCCTCATTGTTGCATCTGTTTATTCTGTGGCTGAGAAATGTACCCACTGCACGGGCATCGCACCATTTTAAACCCATTCATGAATGGACGAACGTTTGCGTGGCTTCTACCTTTCACCTGTTGTGAAGAATGCCACTTGGAAAAGTCATTATGGGTTTTTGTCTGAACACTGGTTTTCTCATTTCCTTGGGTACGTGTCGAGGAGTGGAGGTGACCGTGTCCTGTGGGATTCTTACGTGAGTCTGTTCACTTTCCGAGGGACTGCCAGGCCTTCCCACTGCTTGCTCCCTTTTATATTCCCAACAGTCGTCAGTGAGATGAGCGCAGGTCTTTTTGCCTCCAGGGCTCTGCTCATTTTCCTAGGCCATGCTGTCCTCTGACAACTCAACCCCGTCCCCTCCACCCCAGGTCTCATCTCCCGCCAACCGCAGAAGCATCTCACAGGACGGGCCATGTTGTAAGGGAAGCGGTTGGTGATATGACTTGGGTTGGAGGAAGAATAGACGTTTGAGGTTTGTGGATGATCCTCATCTTCCCTAGTGGCAGCTAGTGCAGGTCTGGAGCCACACAGTGTGGGATGCCAGTTCGACCGTGTCCAGAATAGACAGAGGATCAGGGCCGCCTGGGTATGGTACTGCTTGCAGGGTGTAATTACAGGGTTCTAATACCAGCGATGATTGCACAACCCTGACCATGTTCAACACCATTGACTGGACTGCTTGAAATGGGTGAATTGTACGGCTTGTGACTCACAGCTCCCTAGAACTTCAGAAAACAGTCCGGGCTCTGGAGCGTCGCTGCTGCCCAGTAGCTCTGACCTCTGGCAAGTTCCTGAGCCAACTCAACCCTTGTGTTCCTTTGTGAAAAAGGGGGTGAAAGAATAGTTCTGTCTCTGCCTCGTGGAGTTGTGAAGATGAAAGGAGCTAATGTAGATAACACAGTGCTTGGCCTGGGGCCTGCCGGATAACAAGTGTGCAGTGCATGTTGCTAACTATTAATATTAGCGTCATAAAATAGTGTTTTGAAGATCCAACTGCTAGATGGTGTTCCCGATAGTGCAACGAAGACAGGAAATAGGTGTAATTCCTCTTAAAATTTAAATTCTTAGTTCAGCCCTGCCGCTGAGAGAAATGAGCGATCTGGGACGATGTAATGAGGCAATAATTCGGATAGTAATGGGAGATGAGGTCATGTGGCAGGGGGCGTTGGGTAGACCTGGGGCTAGGAAAAGAATGTTGGTGCTGCTGTGGGAGAGGAAATTGTATTAAAAAGGCTGCTCTGCCCTCACTGACAACAGATGTTGGGAGGTCTCGGGCGCTGGGCTGCCGGGCCTCTGACCCCCTTGAACTTCTCTCTGGCTCCTTTGGAGGTCACGATCCCACAGTTGGATGAATCCTGGTGTAGATTAGCTTCCTGGGCTATGTTTTACTCTCTCTCTCCTAATGCCTCCCAGCCCAGGGCCTCGAGGAAATGGGGAGGCACAAGTGCTAGTCAAGAAACCAGCCCCAGAGGCGAAGTCTCTGCTGGGAGAGAAGGAGGGCACGAGTGTGAAGACTCACACCGGTGTAGGAGGAAAGAGCCCAGCAAGTGCAGCATCGCATTGCCCATCCCATCCAGGTCTCAGGTTGAAGGCGTTCTGGAAACAAAATCATCCCCACCCTTGTCTGCTCCGACTAGCGGGCGTCTGGCCCTTGCGAGGGGCAGACAACAGCAGATAGCCAATTCCAGACCCCCAGCTCCTGGAGGCAGACCCAACGCAAGCGCGCCACGGGGCAGAAGGGCACTTCCAGAACAGACTCCCCAGCGCACGTGGACAGCTCTAAGCCACGAGTGTAAAGTGTCGCGCAGCACCGTCCACAGCTCTGCGCACAGAGTGCTTTTCCTTGATGTCCGCACCGCTTCCCAAAAACCGCCTGCGGTTCGCGAACTGGCCGGTCTTGCCATCTTCAGCTGGGAAATCCCCGAGCCACCAGCATGTTAAGCAGTTAGTTGCTGGGAATGCTCAGACTCATGTCTGCTTCTGCAGGATATTTGTGTTGGAGTCCACCGTGGAGGTAGGAGGGCTCGTGTCAGCTGAAGCCGACAGCGCACACCGTGGCCCAGCGCATGCCTGGGCAGTCGTGTCGGATACGGGGGATTTCCTTGGCGGAAGTGGGAAATGCCCCTGGGAGAACTGGAGGCCCAGTCAGCAGCTCTGTGGCCCAGGGCTGCTGTTCTGGGCAGCAGGAGAGAGCGTGGGGTCACATGTGTGCCTTCTCCCGGGCTCGAGGCCCCTCCCCAGCTCCTCGCTGTCTGTCCATCAGCTGCACGGCTGCTCCTTGGCTCTCCGCCAGTGGCGAACTGGGAGCCTGTGACTTGAGATTTGGCCCTTTTCAGTTCTCTTTGTTCAGGAAAAAGTTTCATCCTGGCTCTCTTCAGTGGCTGTGGGGGGATTAGGAGAACCCCAGGGAGACTTGGTTGGAGGGCAGCTCTCAAAGCTGTGCTGGGAAATTTGAAGAGTGGCCATTTCTCTCTGTCTTATTTCAAGTTACATTCTTCACTCCCTTCCTAAAGTAGTTTTTACTGTTGCCAACCCTAGTATAATCCTCTGGTGTACTTTTGTGATTTTTCAGCTTGGGAGGGGATTAGCCTCATATCTGGACCAATAAAATATTTTAAGGACCATTGAAGCAGGGAATCTGAAGCAAAGTTCAAGTTTGGGTGCTGGTTCATACTAGTTGGATCAGTTAGAGCCAATACTTAACTTTGCGAGGTCAGCAGTTTTTGTTCTTGGGGGTGGGGTAGGGGGTGAGATGTCTGCTTTTCAGTGACAGAAAGAAAAAGAAAAAGAAGGGAAGGAGGCTCTGCTCTCTTGCAGGGATAGTGAGAATCAGTTGGCTGAAAGGCCAAAGGCTGTGGTATTCCCAAGTTCAAGTGGGCCATTTTCAACAATGTGTATGTAACTCCTTGTAGTTTCTCCAGTATAATATTCTTAAGAAATGGAAATTGCCTCTGTTGGGAAGTGGTTGCCTATTAAGCTTTCCCTTTTTTAAGTGCCAATGGCTTTTACCTTTTAAAAACCACTGTGTTTGATTATGAAGAAATCGTTATTGAGAATGTGATTGTAGTACAAAAGATGGACAATCGATTTGCTTTGTCCATAAACCGCCCTTGGGTGTAATCTACACAAACGCTTGGGGAAAACTTGACCACGCGCCGCTTCCGTCAGAATTATTTCCAGGAGGGCGCGTGGCCGAGTAAGAAGCCGTAGACCGCACACCACGTGCATCGTTCAGTTTCTGAGCTCCGCAACGTTGGCCGAATTTCAGTGATTGTATTAACCCCGTGAGATACTTTGTCACTCACGATAGACAATATTTATAGGGTGAGGGCTGCAATGGTCAGAAGCTTGGAAGATGTTTTATTATGCAGTATGTAGAAGTGGAAGTTTGTATATTACTTGTTTTACACGATCTTCGGCCAACCCGGCAGCAAGAAATAGACCGTTTCATCAGAGGCTCCAACAGTTTCTTACCAAACCTGCAAGTTCCTGGGGGATCCTGAGGGCTCAAACTAAAGAGGTTTGTCAGAGGTTTTGCCAAGATCTTCAAAGCCCATGGATGCTCTGAGGGGATGGCCTTTTCTGTGAAATGCAGGCAGCTTCCGTG
Organism: Galemys pyrenaicus; assembly: GCA_019455555.1. NCBI lineage: Eukaryota > Metazoa > Chordata > Mammalia > Eulipotyphla > Talpidae > Galemys > Galemys pyrenaicus. Next base: position 2,756,545 of record JAGFMF010011408.1, on the reverse strand, counting down.
TTCTCCACGTACCTGTTGACTGACTTTCCTAGTGAGATCTGCGTCGTGAGTCAGAGTGGAACCTGATAGTGCAGTTCCTGGTTCTTTCAGGGCTTTGCTTGATTAATGAGGGAGGATTTGAGCATAATTAGGAATCACATTGTGTTTGAAGACTGGACGTGGAAGTCCAAGAAGGGTCACTGATTTCTTCTCAAGGTCACAGTCAGATCCACTCACTAGGCCCCTTACCTCTCAACCTGTGCTCTTTCCCCCCACTGCCCTCACTGGATACTTTTAAGCTTTTTAAGATTTCCATAATGAAAGGCCTTCTCCTTCCCCCTGGCTGAACTCTTTGGGACTTGGCACATTTACTATTTTCCCCCCACCTGCTTTCCACCTTTAGCCAAATGCTTCCACAGCACACTTGCTCCTCGCTCCCTCCTGCTATCCCCTGCTTCTCCCCCATCCCGTCCGTCTTTTGCCACCCTTCTTCAAAAGCTCGCTTCATAGTGTGCTTATGAACCTCATTTTATTTTTTTGTTCATGAGTTTTAGACTGGCCTAGGACATTTTAGACACAATTGGAATAACTTTTTTTTTTTTTGTAGAAAGGACACAATTGGGGCCCTCCCTGGCGGCACAGTGGGTTGGGCAACACACTGTGAAACAAACCGCAGCCACTGCAGCACGAGTTCGATCCCTGCTGCCGGCCAGGGAGGGGACCCTCATGGCGCAGCAGACCTCTCCTGCTTCGCCTGTCTGCTGCTCCCTTCCGCAGTGTATTTCATTTAATCTGCCTGTTCTGCTCCCCACTCTGTCTCTGGTGAATCTTCTCACCTCCCTGGACTCTGGCCTGTACCCCACCTTTAGTATGCATAAATAAATAAATCTTTTTTAAAAAAGAAAAGACACAATTGGAATTACCTTTTTTTTTGGTAGAAAGAACTGAGCTTTACCCCTTTGGCGGCTGTGGTTGGTGAGTGGGGGGGGTGTTTGTTTTGCTTTCTCCACCCTTCTGCATATTGCCAAGCGCATTTAGCCAGGGCAGTGTTGTGGGTTGGTGTCTCTTTCTCAGCTTTCTTGAGATGTAAGCCGCACACGGTACTACTCACCCTGCGAAAGTGGCTCTACGCACCCACTCAGCTGTCTTCTGTGTGTGGCTTGATGTATTGGGGACTGCGGTCATCGATGAGAGGGCTCGTGGGGCCTTAACTGTGGCCTTTCTTCCCAACACTTCCCCCTTCCCCTTCGTGCCTCCTGTAAACTTGGCATGGCTCCTATTGTGTAGACTCCACAAAGAACTTGGAGAACCTCTTGGTGAACTTGAACTCCCTTTCTGATGCCTGACTCCCTTCCGCCTCCTTTTTGTCAAATGATGGGCCTCTGTCCCCTGTGTCCCTGAGGCCTGGTGATGGGAAACTCAAACATTGAAGCTTTTGAGGCTGGGACTTTGTGGTCCCAACTCTGAACCTGGAGAGTAAAGAAGTGCCAGCTTCTTCACACACACACGTGTCACTGTGAACTAATTGAGCTCATTGATGCTGTTTTTTTTTAATATAGCCCAACTGTAGAATCAATTAAAAAATACCAAGTCCAGCTGATGGCAAAATACATTCTGGGTGTAACCATTTTGTGCAGGAACCAGAGATGGATCCCGTTCTCCCTACCTTTCCTTTTGTGCCTTGTGACTGGTTCCTATACAGGACAAAATAACATGATGCTTGGTTTGTTTTAAGGGAGACATAAAAGGTTTCGAGGACATAGTTATGTTTATTTCTCCCGCATAATGCTATGGAAATCCGTACTCCAGGTAGCTGCTTTGATTCTTTTGAGCTCTTTTCTTCTTTATCTGAGGATGAGCATCTGGGAAGGAAGGCTTTTACTTGCGACCGGGCTACACGCCTGTTGTGCAGTCAGAAAGCAGTGGGAGTGAGGAGATTTTATCTCAGATTCCTCCATCTGCCGGAACAGTGCGCCTGGGAGAGAAGTTGAGAACGTGCCGATAAAACGTTAATGGGGATACTTCGGGAGTTCAGGGCATTTTGAGGCCCAGCATATGTTCCCCTCCCCCTGGTATGGGCAAGAATTCAAAAGCAAAGCCTGTAGGGTCATTTGGTTTTAATGTTGTCCAACAATAGCATATTAAAAGCCACACAGTAAGAAGCAGGAGATCGAAAATGGCTTTGAACTTTCCAAGCTTGCTGTCTGAAATCTCCTGGCCGCGCTCACAGAGCGATAAGCACGAAGTGCAGCAGTTCGGGAGACATGTGCTCGCTCGTAAGCAAACGCCTAAAATGCTCCTAATTTGTACCAGAGACCTTATCAAAGGACTTTGCAAAACTTCCAGTTCGCCAATTATGAGTATTAGTTGAGCTTAACCTCTGAGTCATGGGGTGTGGGGAGTGGAGACCGATCATTTCAGTGTACTTTCTTGGACTCTCCAGGCTTGGTGGTGGTGGTGGGGGGCTTTCTGAGAGCACACAGGGGGCTGGTGAAAAGGGATTGATAAGAAAAGGGAGGGGCTTTGAAAGGAGCCTCTTGTTTCACCTGGCAAGCCTTGTCTGTCCCCCAGGAGCACTGTCCCTCACTGGAGCAAGGAAAATGTTACCTCCATCTGTGAAAAGTGGCCTCAGGTTGACCTTTGGATTTTCACGGCTTCCACCTTCAGGCCCCATTTAGCTCTGCTACAAGTAGAAGCCAAACCTTTTTAAAATATTGCTTTCCTTGTTAATGCTTACGGAAGAATTCTTAATGGCCCAGGAGATAGACGCCACGTAAGGCAAGTAAGTGGCACATATCTGGGTGACTGATTGCTAAATAATTTGTTTTCCTGGAATTAGGAGCTGAGTTTTTTGAAGAGACGCTTTTAAGTAGATAGTAAATGAAAGAGGGTCAGAGGAAGATGGTAGGAAATGCAAAGTATACAACTGTGAACAGGCAGCATTTTAAAGTAACACAATCTTCCTCAGGATAGATGAAGGGAGAGTGTTTATCACTATGTGGTCACCACATCTATTTTTTTCCCCCAGAATTGGCAATGGAATCAAAATGCTTTACTATATATTGGCCTCTAGGAAAAGTGTTATAATTTGCCTTATTTGGAGGAGGGTGTGTGTATGTGTTTGTGTGTGTGTGTGTGAGAGAGAGAGCGAGAGAGAGAGAGAGAGAGAGAGAGAACACATTCCCCTTTATGCCATGTGTCTTTGCTGCAGTGGCTGAGGTTTGCCTCACAGTGTGTTGCTTAACCCACTGCGCCACCAGGGAGGCCTAGTAAGCAGATGCTTTTATTGAATCACAAACTACATTTTCTGGCTTTTTCTTTGAACTTCTGAGAGTTGTGCTTGTCAATAGTCACCCTAAAACTGGTTGGTTGTGAGGGCCTCTGGTCACAAGGAGTATAGTTACTTGACTCTGGAGAGAAGGCTCTACGTGTTAAGCTTTAGAGTGGGTCAGGGGACTTATTTCTAGAAAATGTACACCAGCATGTTATGATTACTCTGAATTTAGATGCTTGGGGCCTCCTTACAAAACAAAACAGACTTTCTGATGTTTCAAGGTGTTGAGCCAGAATCCAGTTGTAATGACTTGGTGTTTGGGCTAGGTGTGAGTGCTACTGTCCTTTTAAGGTAGGAAGCGACACTCTTTTCTATGAAATCACCTGCAGCCCTTGGCTCAATTTTAGAAGGTTCTGGAAAGTAAATTGCTTTTTCTTGAGGCCCCAATTTTTGTTGGGTAAGTTAATTGCCTCTCCCTATGAGAAGCATTGTAACTGGTATAATGGCCTAAGGTTTGTTATATTTATATTAACCAATTTGGAAAAAGAGAAAATCAACTCAAGCATATTTTTTCTGTCAAAGAAATGGTACACCCATTAACGGCTGAGCTTCATGTGTATAAAGATAGCTTTATTTATATTTGGAAATAACGGCTGCAGGCTTTTATTTGATGTGTTTGTTTAGATTACAAAACCTGAGCATATTTCAGCAGTGGGGCAGGGAGGCTGCTGACTTTTTTCAAAAGATAACAGTGATTTGAAAAAAGCAAGAGTTGATGGTAATATATATATATGTGCATATTAAGTTTTAGTCCTGAAATGTAAAATAATTTAAAATTACGAACTCCATGATCCAGAGGACTGTATTTTCCATAGACTGTATAAGCAGTGTGAGTTGCTTCTTACCAATCTACAGGTATACCATGTTTTATTTGTTCCAGTGGTCATGACAAACTAAGAGAGATTGGGAACAGTCCTATACCTCAAAAGCAAGAATTAAAGTAGGCTTTTAATTAACAGGTTTAAAATTTGCCATAGTTTTCAATTACATTTATATTTGAACAAGGAGAAGGCTTAGGACTTTACTTCCTAAGGGTGTTCTGTAAAACACAGTGGATGGAATTTGCTTAAAGACTAATTTCATATGCATACACATACACACAGCCAGACACACACAGCAACTAAATTGGGATGCCATAGCTTGATGAATTTTTCAAATATATTAGCAAAGGTTTCAGAGCACACATGAAACAAAAGCATTAAGGATTGCTTGTCATAGCTAATAAAGTTTGCTTGGATCTCACTTAATTTTTCTGCTTGACTTCACAAAGTAATTGAAACTTCCTTTTTGCTTCAAGCTCTTCTACCCACCCTCCCCCAACCCCCCAAGAGCTACAGTCTTAAAAGAACATATCTTTTGGTTAGCAATTGTGTGGAATTTTTCTGAATGTAGAACTAGGTCCTCAAGTAGTTATTGAGCTAGCGGTCATTCAATCCTTGGAAGGGAAATTAGTTAAATCTGTGACTTCTAGAGGCTGAAGAACATCCACGGAGAAAAAGAGGTTTGTTAACACTGGAGCATTGAAAGCATCTCTTGGGCAAGACTGGAAATGTGATCCATCCCTACTGAAAAGTAGGGATGATGGAACTGTCCCCCTGGAACAATGAAGATGTGAAAAAAAAAATTCCAGTCTACCAAAAATGGAAGAACTTTCTAGGTATAGGAACTAGCATCAAATGGTGCAAATTTAATCCCAGAATGATGTTTCCCCCCATCCTCCATGTCTAGTTTGTTTGCTTCTTTATTTCAAGTGGTTTTCTAGAATATTGTCTTTCACCAGCAAATAAAATAACCCTGGAATTCTTAACCAACTCTTACAAAATAGCTTCCTCTTCCCTTCTCCACCTCCACCATATTTTGTTTTGGGTTAACAGCAAGAGACAAAACAGAAGAAATTTGGGGGACAGATTTGCTCCTATGGCTTCTGAGGTGAACAGAAACCTCAGATTGCATGTCCTCTATTCTCAGGGCAAAAACTTATTTTTGGAGCGATGTGGGTGGGTTTTGAGTCTGTCTTCTGTTTTGGTTTTAAAGTGTTCGGTAAGAAGACACTTGACTTTGAAATTTTATTTTCATATGTCCTAGCTTGAGAGACCTGACCTCCCACCTCCATTCAATCTACCTTGTCAACTTTCATTTTTAACGAAGTGATCAACTAGTTGACATAACTTGCTTATTTTAAAAGCAATCATATGGGAGTAATTTGGCCTTTTTTTTTTATCAAGTTGAGTGTTAATTATTTTGATCTGCCTCTTGAATGGTGGCTTGTTAATAGTAATATTAGTCATAGCTGGGCCAGGAGTGTTCTACTCTCGCTTGCTTGGTGGACTGTTTCATAGGTCACTAAACAATTTTCTGATGAAAATGATTTTTTAAACCTTAAGTCTTGACCTCCATCTTTCCCCAATCACTTAGGATAATTAAATGCCCCTACTATACCACTGTTGAGTTGGTTTTTTTCAAGAATCCTCATTTAAATGTTCATATCAAATGCATTAAGAATTACTTATCCTGGAAGGAAATCTTTATAAATATTGGGGTGCTTAATTCAGTTTGGAAGGCAATGGTACCATGGATTGAGTGACTACATTATAATCCACCATGCAAGCAAAGAATTTGAAAAATATTTGGACACTCTTGACTAGGTTTTCATGTCATTCTTTATCGACTTAATAAAACTATTAGGTCTTTGCTTATTAGCTCTTACAGTCCAATGTGTGCAAATTTAATATCCTTTAAGACAAACTAGTTCTGTCAGGTATATGACAGTGGTTCTGTGAGAACTGTAACTTGACAGAGATAAGCAAAACAGGAACTAGGGTCAGAAGCCCCATGGGGCATAAAAGGGTCATAACCTTTCTCAGAGGCACAAACCTAACCGTGATGTACTAACGAGTGTACTGGTTTTTAAAGACTGCTCGATGGCATGAAGGGATGCAGCAACAGGATTTCGAGCGCACATACGGCACTAATGAGGATTAAATTAAGTTCATGTACTGCCATAGGGAGGGGGACATAAAGGGTGTGCTTTTATGTAAAATCATTTCATGCTAACTTGAAGGAAATGAACTTCCTGGTTTTGCGTATCAGAAGGTACTGTAATTCGCGACGTTTTGCCTGTATCCACCTGTACATAAAGTGGGGTCTTACTATATGAACAAAATCAAGAAGCCACATCAAAGTAGAAAAGCGTGTCACTCACACCCGTATTCTGTTACTTCGTGTTGAAGTAATCTCAGTATTTTTGTGGATGAGAAAATTACCACACTTTTAATAATCTTGAGGGAAGCTCTAAATGAATGAACAGAATCTTTTAGGTGATGTCAGGAGAGTACAGCACATACTGAAAAATGGTTAATTTCCTCAATAGTACTTTTATGAATTGAAAACATCCCCTTTTATTTTGGTGTGGAAGATGGAAAAAATGAGGGGACAGTCATTTTGGGTGCTTGATGTTCAGCAGATGGGCCCATTTGCTTGCCATCTCCAGGCTGACTTGTCTTGGAGGCTGCGGCTTTGGTGAAGGGCCCAGACGGGCCATCTAGATCACCGAGATTAAATTAAGACTTCGGGGCGGGGGTGGGGGTGGTTAGACAGAATGGCACGTCCATCCCATCTCCGTAGCTGTTTCCAGGAGATTTACAGTTGGAAGGTACATGATAAGGAGTTTCACAGGTATGGATTTTTTTTAACCCCTTTATTGGATAAAATCTCAGCACATGGATACTTTTCGAAAGATGAAAGGGAAGGGGAGCCTCATTGTTCCGGTTTGCCCTGCCGGGTCGGGGTTCACACCTGTTGTCCCAGCCTAATTGTTACAGTGCTGTCTTCCACTCTCAGAGTGTACTGGTGTGGACTGTAATTTATGGTCACCCTAAGGACGGGAAACAGTATATTCATGAAAAGAACTTGATAATTAAAAGTGATTTAAAATAGTTTTGCTTTCAAAGAAGTTAAGTGAACTTAAATTCTTTGCTAGCTGTAACAGCCTAAGGAGGAACAGGAAGAAAGACACCAGTGTTTCTCAAAGAGATGAGAAAACCATATATATTCACATTAAAAAGCCGCACTCCACTAGAACCAAGGCTGATTTTGATCCCCTCTCAGGGCCGTCTTTATGGCAATCAGTTATCAGGAACCTGGCTACACGTGCAGGTGCATTAAGAGCAGGGTGCATACCCTCAGAGGAAATGGAGTAAGTCAAAATATCTGCCTCTCTCTCTAGCTTCTGCATGAAAGCTCAGTGCAGAAGTGCAACTGCCTTCCTCTGGGGCCTGTCAATGCTTTTGTTTTTGAAATGTCCAATAAAGCAGATCTTTTATTCTTTGTGAAGCTCTTCCCAGGGAGCAACAAAGAGCAGCAGAGAAGCCCTCTTCTGCTTTATTTGTGCATTTTGTTTTTTGAAACTGGTTACAGTGCTAGAGGCTAAAGTCTGGATTATGGTTTTGTGCCCAGAGATCAAATGTCGTCTGCCTAGGGAATACCCTAATACCTGAGTTGTGCAAAAGTGTCCAAATAGTGTGAAATCGGTATCTTAGAGTCAGATTTATGTGTTTATTATATGGCGTGTGGTTTAATGGACTTGGCATTAGGAGACTGACTGATTCCTGGGCTATATTGGATGACCTTGGATAAGTCACTTAATCCCTCTGCACCTTAGGTCCCTCTTCTACTCTGTGAGGCTTAACGAGGTTAAGGAAATCCTCCTCTAGGTTTAAAGAAGAGAATTTGCTTGTTTCCAGGAGATGTGTTCACTCACGCAGACTGTATCTCATGCTCGACTAGGGGAGCCCTTAAGGGTTTGGTGAGGGCCTCAGCTCCAGCCCTTGCTGGGGCCCAGTGGATTGAGATTCCGAAGGTGAAGAGTTGCTTGACAGGAACATGCAGCCAAAGTCCAGGCAATGCTGCTGCTTCTGGCTGAAACTGGCCGGCCCCCAGGCCTGCAGGATTATTTTTAGTTCTGGGAGCACTGGAATGGTTCAGCTTCTTTTCCATGGCAGTGTTAGAAACTGAAGCTGTGAGTGGCAGGGCCCTCTGGTCTGGGGAAAGGATAATTCAGGCAAGAATGTGGTTCCAGTCCAGCTCTGCTGGACCGATTATAGTAAAACTTAGTTATTTGGGCAGTAGTAGGTAGGAGAGTTCGTGGTTACTTAATGGTAGAATATGTGACTTGGAATAACTGGATGACTTGTAGCGGTCGATAGTGCTTCTTAACCTGATTCAGCGAGACCCTGATGGAGAGGAGAATAGGGCAAGTAGCAAAGATGGAAACAGATATCCAGGTTTTGAAAGTGACTTAGCTCATAAAATTCAGACTCTGGGACTAGAAGTTTCTGGACCATCTCAGCATGCTTTCCATGGAGCCTTGTACCCTTGCAGTTTATGGTCTTAGGGCTTTGAGTCTGGATCTTACGATAATGTGAACAGACTGTGTTAGTCTTACTGACTTTTAGTTTCAGCAACCATCAGAATATTTATTTACTAGCTTTCATTACCTTGAATCACTGCAAGTGATTTCCCTTGGAGCACTGGATTCTTCTCCATGAAACATTAAATAGGGGAAGACCTAAGTACACTGGGGCTGGGAGTAGTCTGTGCGGCATCCAGGTTGGTAGGGGGAAACTGAGACCCCTGAAAGGCAAGTGCTTTTCTTGGATTCAGTTTAGACAGTGGGTGCTAGGGACTTAGCTCTGTCCTCCCAGGCTAGTACTGAGAGTATGTGTCAGATGGTGGTCCTGCAAAGAATGCTTTGCTTTACTCCATTACTGTTTGATTCATTAACTATTTTTCAGTCCTTCACCTTTGAAATAATGGGAATCGCATTCTGTCAGTGGTGTAAATTTGGGTTGGCTTCCAAAGCAAAAGAGCGCAGAAGTGCCTGTTATTATCTCTAGAAATGCCTGTCTCCCCCGCCTCCCCCCATTCGTCCTGGCAGGCCTCCATTCCTGTAGTCATAGGGGACTGAAAACTGCTCATTCCCAGCTTTTGACATTCATGGATTGGGATATACAAACAGAACCACCCTGCACAGGTAAATTTAGCATGAGCCTCCTAATTTATAAAGATGCAACTACCCTGCTGACCTGTACTAAATGCAGAATGTGAAGTGGAAGAAGCAGGTTAGGGAAGAACAAGTGAACCGCAGACAGAATCAGAATGATCAGAAGATTCTTCCTAAGACCCTCCAAGGGCCTCAGGAAATGAGACTAGGAAATAAGAGGTGTGGGTCACCCCTGCTGCCTGAAGGTCCCATCCAGTCCCCACAGGCACCCACGTGAGCACTTCCTGAGCAATGACCTGAAGCCGTGGAGCCCCTGAAGCGGTTGAGCCATTGAGGAGCTCAGGGGAAGAAGCAGCAGCCTTGGCTACTAGAGGAGTGCCCGGTCTAAGAGCTCCCCACAGAGGCCTTAGGGCACCGATGAATATTGGAGCCTGAAGGGAACTCAAGTAATTTTATAGACGGAGGATAATTAAGTGCCCTAGCTCATGGGGGTTAAGCTGCTTCTTCTGCCCTCACAGTCTCCAGCGCCGGCTGTGTGTTCTCTTCCTTGGGTGCATGCACAGTAGTGCTTAGTGTTGGCTGCAGTAGATCCCAGCCTGTGGGAGTCAGAGAAGACCGTGGGATGTTGTACAATGAGACAATGTTCTGTGTGCAGGTGTACTTGGCAGACCTTGGAAACCAATGGACTGAACCATTGGAAACGTGTGCTTTTATGTTATGATAACATTTGCAGCTCTGCTCTTGGAATTTGATATTACGATCCGAATGCTTTTACACTTGCATCATCTCAGGGCATACCTGATTCGTGCCTTCATCACATACTTCTGACCTGCAGTCCACAGAGCTGATAAGGACTTGACAAGGCTGCTCTGGTAACCTGCAAACACTCGCCGGGCTGATGAATGTCCTGCTATAATATCATATCCTTTTTGTCCAGCCCTTGAGGGATTGCTTATTAACAATGCATTATCCAGCCATCGGCCATTTTTGATCTTTCTGTCTTAAGTGTGCCCTCTAACCTACCACCTAGTATAGGATATTGCTCTATCTTTTTGCAGACAAAAGCATGCAAAACAGCTGCAACTACTTAGGAAGTATGAGTAATGCAGAAAATAGTGCATATTTGCAGGTTTTCACAAGCTTGTTTCCTTTTCTACCAAAAAGTAAAGAAAAATGTCTGTAGGTTTGGAAGACCTTTGAAGATCACTCTCTTGGTTTGTTCAATGAGGGTGGCGATATCTTAAGAGTTTAGTGTTCTAAGAGATTTTCCTGTCAGTGTTTGTATCAGCATCCAAACAAAAAAGGGCCTATTTTGAGTATGATTGAACAGTCAGAGGTTCTCCTGGGAACAGAGAGAAAGCCAAGGTAGCCAGACCTCAAACTCAGCAGGTTCTTGAACAGTTGAGACATGGACGCTGTCATCACGGGAAGGTTTCAGTAGGAAGAGGAAGGAGTGGGTTGAGGGGATAGTCCAAGCTGGACTCTGAGCCACTTGAGGGCAGAGGAGTAACTTTTTCGCAGCATCTGGCAGCGGGCGCTAGGTGCCCAGTCAGTGTTCATGGAGTGACTGACTAGAGAGAGAAAAACAGCCCCCCCGGGATATAGGTAGAGCAGGCATGGGCGCGGGGAAAGGTTAGTAAAATTGTGATAAAAGGCGAAGCTTTAAAAATTAGATGGAAACCACAGGAGGTCTCTACAGGCAGGCACCAAAACAGCAGTTGAAATAGAATAAAACATTAAGGAAAAAAAGAAATTGGGGAAGTTGTAAAAAATTACTTTTTAGCTTTGGGGCTAACAGCTGGGATGAGGGAAAATGCTCTGCCCAACAGCCCGAGTAATGAAGAAAAAAAAAAAAAAGAATTTTCAGAGTCAAAAGAAACCGACAAGCTCTGTGACTCACCAGAGCGGCCAGTTGCTGCATCCCACCATCTTTGACAAGGAAAGACATTTTCTCTACCCAAGTCAGTCTGAAATATTTACGCTTGTTATATTAGGGAAACACGTTTTTTAAGCTTTGTTAGGACAGTGGATATTATTAGATTTTCAGCAGCGTTCATATCTAGGTATCTTTGGGACACTATGTTCTGATCCTGAAAAGCAATTATATGTTCCTTTCACCATGTCTGAAAGATGCAATTCACGGGAGAGCAGGAAAAGAAAGGGTGGGGGAGGGGCTATCTCATTCTTAGTTACTGTTTCATTCCACTTCTACAATTATGTCTGTGTATTGAAGTTCAGAATGCCTTGTCTAAATTTCACCTGGAAAACAGGAAGTAGCGGCTATATTTAAGTGTGTTTTCTTATTTGTGGGATTAAAACCCTTGTTTGGAGTTTGTTCTGTTTGGGTCATCACTCCCAATTTAAATGGCATTGTTGTTTCTGGTGGCCACAGCAGCGGTGGAGACCAGTAACTTTGTGTTAAGCTTATAGCTGAGGCCAGTTCAGATGGTGGGCAGATTTGCAAAACATTCTGTTCAGAGTTTTTGGCTTATGTGTGACCCACAATTCTTTGAGGTATGTACCTGAGAGAACTGGATCCTTTTGGCCAACAATGAATAAGAATAAAAAACAAAACTCGTAACTTTGATGATTACTAAGATTTTATTGTAAAGAGCATTTCCCGTCAGCGTATGTAGCATCAGACTGAAAATAAAGTAATATAATTTATGTATGTTTGTAGCAACATCCATGGTTGTCACAAGATGGAAACAATCTGAATGTCTGTGAACTGAGGAGTGGATAAATGAAGCCCTCGTATAGCCGTACAATGGACCATTAGATAGCCATGAAGAGGAGTGAAGCGCTGAGACACGCTATACCATGCATGACCCTGAAGACTATGCTTCATGAAAAATGCCAGTACAGAAGACTTACAAGAGTGTGTGATTACCTTTATAAGAAATATCCAGAGTAGGCAAATCCATAGAGACAGAAGAAACATTAGTGGTTGCCAGTGGTTGGTGATTGTGGGTAGCTAGAGGGTGGGAGTGACTGACAGCTAAGGGTTGTGAAATTCCTTTTGGCAGTGATTGAAATGCTCTGAAGTTAGTAGGATGGTTGTCCATCTCCTGAATATACCAAACCCCAGTGGCTGACACTGACTTCTCTGGCATGAGAATTTATTTTGATAAATCAAAGTTGGCGCAAATGTCTACGGAGGGGGGGGGGCAAGTAGCAGATCTTGCAGCATGTTGACCCCATGAATACCCAACTGGCAGTTCTCGAATTGCTGACATTGTGATTCACTGGGCTGAGGAGGGAGGGAGAATCACAAGCTGGATCACAGGAGTTCAGGGCATATCCCGTTCGTGAGGATTCCACCATGGTGACCTAATCACATCCCCAAAGACCCACCTTCAGATACTATCACATTGGGGATTAGGCATCAGTATATGGATGGGGGGGCCCAGATATTCACTCTGTATAAAGTAGAGCTATGTTTAGATAAACATCAGACAGTTGGCTGAGAGCAAGCATGTGTCCTTATTTCCGATTACTGTTCCAGGCCGGGTATTAACAATGACTTGCCCCAGATACTACTTGACCTTTCTGCCACAGCATTCCCTCCTCTCTGTTCTGTCCCAGCTTCCTCTCCGAATATCTGACCATCATCACCATTCTGCCTAAAGGAGCAGCACCCCTTGCCCTCATACCCTTTCTTTCCTGTTAGCCTGGTCACCGTGGTTTGACTTCCCAGTTTTTTGTGGTGGGAGACAGCTGTACTGTGGAGGGGCCCACAACACTGACAGCACTCCCTCCTCACTCTTGAGAGGAAAGTCATGGGTGTGCAGGCTTGCGTGGAATAAAGATGGTGCGTACTGCCACAGGGGGCTGTTGCAGCACAGTGCTCTCTCTCAGAAAACATTGTAGGCTTTTCATCCCTCCTTCAGCAAGACATTATACTCTGCTTTTAGTGTGTGGTACTGCTAAGAAGGGGAAATTTTGAGAAGGTGTCATTCTGAGGCATGATGGCAGAAGAGAGGGAACGCCATCTCTCACCGCACATATGCCCATTTGAAACAAGGTGATGAAACTGGGAGCAGGCCATGTAAAATTGCAAAGCATTCTTGTTCTTTCAAGTATTTTATTTATGTACTTTTGCATAGAAGAACTGGGGTGTAGGCCAGGGGTGCAGGGGGTGAGAGGCTTCACTACAGACAGAGCTGGAAGCAGAACAAGTGGATCTACTGAATTACACTGCTGAGGGGAGCAGCAGGGAAGACAGGAGAGGTCTACCGGGGAGGCTCACATTCTTGTTCTTTCAAATGTAGAACATTCATACCGTGTGACTCATGTGGGCTACAGAAATACAGTGGTACATTTGGCATTTTAGACTGAAAAGAGTGTGCCAGTTCCCTTCTCCTTCCCTGTTCTTTAAGGTCCTTGTTTCAATGGTCATTAATTTTAGGGGGGCCTCCTGTCCTTACTCAGAATCTACCTTACTGCCTTTTCTCTTTGGTGAGAGAGAAGCAACTTTTGCATTTGGGTAGTCTGTGATACACAAGAGCATGGATGATGGAATCTGCACACTTACTTTCTGATCAACTCAGCTCTGAGAGTGCCTTCCACACTGTCCAGGTTCTGTGGCCTGTCATTTCCCTGGAGCACATGATGCCTGCTGGGCTGGGTGCACCGGCTGGTGTAAGACCTGCCTTTCCCCAGGAAATTCTTGGATGTGTGGGATCTGTTGTCTTCCCCAAGCCCGTGTTGTCCCGAGAGAAATAAATGCTGGTGTGAAGTAGCCTTCGCAAGTGGGAAAATCTGTCTTCATCAGCAAATAAAGCCCATGTTTACAAATCTTCTGGGCTAGGCTATGTGGTAATAGGCATCAGCTGTTTGATATCCTCTGGAAGGAAAAACAGCCCGCTTATATAGGTCACTTCTCTGGTCAGTTATGTCTCTGGCAAGGATACAACACTCAGGTGGAAGGAAAAGGAATGTTCGTTTTGGAACACAAATTCAAAGGATCTAAATGTGTACACAATAAGCCAGATTTCCTTGATAAATCACCCCATTGATCTCTCTTTGAATACATCTAGAACTGTTGTGAAGCTCTCAAGGGGCAACCTGTATGTACTGTTGACCTTTACTCTTGTGGCTTTAAAATGTCTTAGTTACCCTGCTTTATTTGGAAAGGAAACAGTTTCCCAGATAATGATCCTTTTAAATATCAAGCAAGCTTTAAAGACTGTTCTAAACTTTTCAGTGAAAATATTTAACTATCTATTCCTCTGCCTTATTAAACAGAATGATAAAAACTACCATTAATCAATTCAAGAAGACCCAGGGTCATCATCGTGAAAACCATTTACTAAATGGTGTCCCAACACCACAAGTCCTTGGGGCTCTTTGATGTAGGAGGAACTATTTGCCCCTAAGCTAAATGGCTTCAGACTGGTCTGCCCCTGTTGCTTCTGCCTCCCTTTCAGCTGTCACTTCTGCTGTCATTGATTTGGGTTCACTCTTTGTCCTTTTTAACCCAGGGCAGAACTGAATGTCTAGAAATCAGACAGCAGAGTTGGTTAAATATGCAACTGGAGTATTTGTGTGCAAAATAAAGGCTGTGTCCCAGAGGGGCTCCAGTATTCTACAGTAAATTTCACAGACTTTGAATGTGTTGTTGTTGTTTTTAAGACCAAGATTATTGGGTTGCCCCCAAAATGGAAGCAGTGTGCAAGTGAGCTGTTGCTATGCTTCTAGGGTGTGTTTTTTTTTTTTTTGATTGAATAATCTCAGTATATCAGGAGGCCAGAAACACTTTAAAGACTCTCCACGTGCTTGATTAAAAAAAATGTTCCCATCTTTCCACCCTGAATGTTATTTTCCTTTTTGTCTCCCCTACCTCCCTTAAAGCAAATAATCACCCTATCTTTTCATCTAACGTCTGAATTTTGCTTATCTCCTTATTATCTTTTGAGATTCAGTGCAAGTGCGCAGCATAGGTACATGACTAATACTTCCTGCTGCCTTTTCAGCATCCTCCATAAATTCTGTCTTTAGGATCCCCTTCATTCAAATGCATATCTTCCTTGTTCTGTGCCCCTGCCCCGTGAGCTGAGCTCTGATTTATTAGATGAACTTGATTTTTCTCCTTTGCCAGAATATTTTGTTCCTCCCACCTGGCTTTATTTTTGTATAAACCTGCAGTGAGTGTACCAATCTTGTATAGTTGGCCAGTCTGCTTGATATGGAAATGAGTCTCAATAGCTTCTACTTCCCAAGAGCCCTTCTGGAGCCCTTCTTATGAATTGGAACAGCAGTGACAAGCACCAGTCTCTCGGCACAGTGGCCGCTTGTAAAGGCAGCCTATACATGTTGGCCTGAACAGTTTCACCCTTGAGTTACTTCAGAACTGGCTGGTGGATACCATCTGGTCCTAGTGATTTATCTACTCCTGGTTTGTTGATTAGATGCAAAGCATCATGTTTACTACTATTTGATCTAGTACCTCTGACCTGCCGAGTTCAGTGTTCTGGATTGGGAATGCGAATGTCCTTACAAGACAAAGAATTCATTCAGTCTCTCCACCATCTCCTTTTTGCTCTGTGACTGTGATTAAGTGGGTCCTTGGATGCTCTAAATGGCTTCCTCCCTTTGATAGAGCAAAGGAGCCTCTACTATTGGCTTTGCAATCTCTTGCAAGTTGCTCTTCCCTAGTTTTTATTTTGTGTGTAACCTGCTGAGCCTGATGGCAGTCCCAGTCTGGACTGGCTTTTTTATTTTATCAGAGATACCTCCACTTACTTACCTACTGCTTTTTAGTTAAAATGAAGGCACTCGCTTTTCTCTTTCCTTTTTTTTTTTAAGTTTTATTTATTTAGGCATACAAGAGCTGGGGTACAGGCCAGAGTCGCCAGAGGTGAGAGGATTCACCAGACAGAGTGGGGAGCAGAACAGGCAGACTGACTGAAACACACTGCTGAGGGGAGCAGCAGGTGAGGCAGGAGAGGTCTGCCTGCGCCATGTGGGTCCCCTCC
>JAGFMF010011408.1:2722142-2740121 GCA_019455555.1 Galemys pyrenaicus | reverse complement strand
CTCTCCCCCCCCCTTTCTTTCTCCCCTCTCCCTCCCCTTTCTGCCATCTTTCTCCCCTCCCTTATACTGAGGTAACCATTGGTAGGTAGCAATAGATAGGAGACTCCTTTGAAACCAGTCTCCAAGGCATCTCAAATGTTGTTTATTTTTCTACTTTCTTTCTTCCTTAATAATGCTTGGTGTTGTCATACCTTCTTACTCTTAACTAGAAAAAGCAATGAAATAAGTTTTGATCTTTTCTTTACCTCCCTCGTCAGGTTGTTGAGCTTAGTTGTTGTGAGGTGTTATCACCATTTCATATTTCTACAATGACTCAGTGCTCAGAGTCCTGTCTGCTGCTCAGGCTCCAGGGCCACGGTGGCTCTTCCTCCCTCCCCACCTCCACGTACCTGCTTCCTGCTCCCCTGACCCCCCTTCTGCTAACATAGGTTTAGGAAGTAGTCATTTTTCATCTTTCAAAACCTTGCCTAATCATCTTGGCAGGTAAGTATTATGCTGATGAGTTTTCTTTGTTTAATTCATGTCTGTGCATCTTATGCACAGTTGTAGGGGGGCATCAGAGGGAAATCTACGGTACCAGTCTGAAACCTAGTACAGGAAGACCTGTTTGACAGACATATTTAAGAAATAAAAGAGTATAAGGAGATGATCAGGTGATGAACTGACAGAATCTCTGAGGTCGATATACTCTCATCAGCAGCATCAAAAAAAATCAGTGCTTAAATGCATCTCCATTGTGCTGGGATCTGTCATTTCCATCTTTGTTCTCCCTTCCTTTGATGTGCTAGGAACAAATGCCCTTCATCTCAGGGTGGGTGGGTGTGGTTTTTTTTATTTAATTTGACATACATTTATCCTCAGATATTCTGAATTTCTGAATCAGCCACCTTTGTTTAGAGCAGAGTGTTCTTGCCACAGGGATCAGCTGTTAGGAAAGAACCGATTATCTGTGAGGACAGCACGGCCAGTGTTGTGCACACTCGAAGCAACTTTTATACAAAGTGAGGTGCGTGCGTAAGTAGGTACATAAGCGTCTCATTTCAGTCTTGTGAATTGCATTCCTGAGTGCCAAAATTCTAGAATGCAGAGGATCCTTATTTTATATGTACATATATTAGGATGTTGATGGAAAGTGGATTTCTCCGACATCAGGCCAAGTTATGTCAGATTGCCTAAAATAATGGCAATTTTGTGTGACTCAGTCTCTACTATTTTGTTTTTTCATTATCTCCAAGGTTGTAACAGCCATTTCTAAAGGAATGGAAAAATTCTTTAGCTTGTGATCCCCACGGTGGTTTTGCAAATAGCCTGAATTTTTATTAAGGAATAGTTTGTTTTGGCTAAATAAAGCTAGATTTGCACTTGATCTGTAATTTCTCAGAAATAGAGATTTCCTAAAGTCAGTAAGAGTAGTAGTAATATGTAATGGAATAACAGTAACAACAGCAAAGCACCTTCAGTGATTAGATAGGTGATTCCTGAGGCGTGGAAAGGTTCCTACCCAGGTCTTCTGTGTCACACTCCTAACAGCCTCCAGGGAGTGAGGCGAAGCCATGTGTGCATTTAATGCTTTCAGCAGCGCTTCCAAGTAGGCTGTTTGTCCCCATTTGGCAGAAGGTGAAGTAGTGTCAGAGAAATGAAGAGATAGACTCAATATCTTGCCACTCGTCAACAAGAGAACTCAGTCTGAACTCGGCCTGTTTCCCTTTTCACACCCTGGTGCCTCCCTGCCTCAGACCAGGAGCAAAGTCCAGTCACAGAGTCCACAGCTCATTTCCTACCTGCTTCTCATGTATACTGTGCATAGCGAGTTAGCAAATCATGCTCCAGACAAGCTTTTCTCCTCTCTGTCCTTTGTGTTCTCTGCTTGTCCTGACTTGATTCATTTGTGTGGTGGTCTTCGACTGAGGAGCTTAGTGATGCTCTTAAAGAGCCTTGACCCTTCCTGTGTTGGGTTACTGCTGGCACGTGAGAGCAAATGGAGACTGGCTTCCGTGTGCTACCCGAGACCTACCAGATTTGTCAATGCCATTATGTGAGCTGTTGCCAGTAAGCTTTCATTATTACTGTTTATATGCAGCCACAACTCAAGGACACGTATCTAAGGTTCATCTCACAATGACCAAACAATGGCTTTTAGTAGGAGTAGGCCCGCCCTTACCCATAATCACCTAGTCATTAGGCTAAATGGAAGCACAGACCTGTGCCACCAAGTACCTCTTCTGGTGTATGTTTATGAAGTTTGAGATTGACCTGGGATTCTTCCCAAGGTTGGTTAATTGAAGAATAGTTATTCGACATGACTGAACTTAACACAGGAAAGCTCAGCTTGGACTAACTTAGTTGGTCTCTGTAGTGGGCTGTGTTCATTGCCGTATATTAAAAATAGAAAAAACATGGGCCAAAGCAAGCATTTTCCAGATAACCTTGTGTTGGACTCATTCTAATTTAGACAGTTCATTTACAAAACTCACACCTAACAATGCGGGGCATTTAGTTTCACTTCACCTTTTTAAATGACTTTATCTCCCCGCCCCCGATCTCATCCCATACACATTGAAACTGATTCCAGAATATGATTTAAAACACATCATTTGTAGTTGTTTGTTATTTGCCAACCTTGGCATCCTGTATTTTGAGGAGATATAAACATTCCTTGACTGACCAAGGTGACAAAGGCAGAATGTAAATTTTTAAAAAATTTTTAAAGTCTGTGCAATTAATTGAAAAAAAGTTTGTTTTAGAGCTAACAACAATAGGGTTTTTTTTAACCAAATAAATAAAATCTTGCACAGAAATTTAATGTATGTGCTCCTGTAACACTGGGTATAATTTGGGATTATGCCTTCTTGAGTAAGTTACAACATAAGTTTAGGTAGATTTAGAAATTTTAAAATGTGATCTTGCCTTGTTTATGATTCCATGAAAGGCCAGAACAAAGTAAGCTGCTCTCTGCTCTTTCATACTTCTAGTTACCAGTACTCATTCAAGTACATGAAAATGTTTACTAATTCAGATAAGCACATCACTGCCAAGTGTTATCTTAAAACAAGACCGATGTTTCACATCAGTTGTCATTTGTTCTTATCCTGGAAGACAGTTGAGAAAATTGCCTCTCATTCGTTACCATGGGATCTGGAAAAGCTAGTAGCTTGGACAAATATATGTGTCTGCAAGGAGAAGGTTACTTTCTATTTTTTATTTTCCTTTGAAGTACCTTTAAGTATACTCTTAAGCTAGATCCTGAACCACATACCATTATTCCTTTTCCACACAGATAAAACACCTTCAAGGAGAGGAGCCGAAAACATGTATTTTAAAGTGACTTATTCTTTTCTGCTACAAGGTCCTGGTATGAAATTGGTTCCTTGAATTTTCCAAAGGATGCTGTATTTATTGCCCCTCTTATCTGAGAAGGGCCATTTTAATAATTTTGGCTATCACATCAAAGACTCTGCATGATAATTATAGTCAATAATTGCAGTAGCGATGCTGTGTGCCATCTGCAGGCTCTGTGTGATGGAAACGAGAGAAAAACATGTTCCTCTGTTTGATGGACGTTACATGGAACCCGAGGCCCCGGTGCCAGACTGCCACCCACATCAGTGTTGGGTGGCCCACCCACTCACTACTCAGCCCTGAGTTGTGGACTGGTTTCTTTTTCTCCCGTTTGGCCCTTTTCACGTCTTCCTCTCCCACACCTCTCCCTTAGCAGTGGCCTTCCTCAGCCTCTCCACCCCCATATTTATTGCTCAATCCTGAAGTAGCTGATGGGCCTTGATAATAGCACATACTCTGGGACTGGAGGAGTAATGGGAACTTCTTTGACCTCAGGTATTTGACCATATTAATTGCTTTATGAGTGAGCAGTTGGCCCATGACCCAGAAGATTTATGGAGGCAAGTTGGATATTGAAATAATGGGGACAAGCACCCACTTACCCAGTTAGTTGCTCTGGATCATAGAAAGCTCTGACATTTGAAAGTTGTGACTATCAGTTCTTAGATTATCAAGCTTTTTTCTCTTGGGCTGGATTTTGAAGCTCAGCTACCTCTTGTTGGTCCTATGGCTAACAACCCCATTCTATAGTGACTTCCATATTGGCTATAAGGAAACATGTCTTTTCTTCTCAGAGGTTCAACTTGGAGTACGCTCTCTTCTTTCAGCAGCCCCTGCAGTCTTGGACCCGGCCATTTATTTTCAAGTCACCTCTCCCCCGCCCCCCACCCCCATCCATCCATCTCTGTGGCCTGTGAATTCGTGGCGGTTTGGCAGGCCTATATGTGAGGATGGTCACGAATGAACAGGCCCGTAGGGACTTGAATGCAGAGCAAGTAAATGGTTCTTCCCTTTCCCCTGTCACTTGTGGGCAAAGATGCGATCACTTTTCCATCTTCTGGGAAGTAAATTTTTTGTGTACATAGTAAGTAATCACATTAATACTTAAAATTCACTGTGAAAGAGCTGCCTTTATCTCTCCCTGTCTGTGATACCTGAGCAACCAGAGGGAAAGTTGAGGCGGCATGGCAGCTCCCCCCAAGAATTCCCTCATATTCGTGCTTTATATTTGACTTGAAGCACCTTTTTGCCAGAGTTGCAGAAGCCCAGAACAAGCAGGAATTACTCCTAGTGTGCTGCAGAGGCAATTCCTATATCTACACCTGTTTGTCGTGTCTGGCACTTGAGGACATTAGAGGCTCCTGTGCTGAGACCTCAGCTGTGGAAATTGAACGGAGCCGTCCAGTGATTTGTTGACTATCGAATGTAAATTTAGGGAAGCTTGTCATCAAGGGATTGGATTTATAGAGACTTTGAAAAACAAAACATTTACCATCATCTGAGAGGTGGATTTTAAAAAATAATTTGAATGCTTAGTGACCTGATTTAAGCCACATAAACTAAATAAATAGCATTTGTATGAAAAGGTTTTCCTTCGTACATTTTGCTTTGTTGACCAGTAAAGGCAGCAGAACTCTATCCCCAAGTTGTCTGCTTATCCCTTTCGATGCAAGATACTGCTCTGAGTTCAAGCTAGTATCTTCTGTAGTTTTGCATGGCTCGAGAAATAGATTTGATGTGTCTAGCAACGTATGGTTTATGCTTGAGTGTGTGAAGCCCTCCTGGTTTGTCCAAACACAGCACCTAAGGCACATCCATTGAAGTCCAATGTGAGAAGCATGGTTGGGTGAATCTGCCTGGGATAGTATCACCTCTCCTGTCGTTTGAACTTGAGTTGTTTCAGGATAAGATCAGAGGACCTTAGAGATCTTTGTGGGGTTGGGGGTGATGGAGACTGTGGAGGAATTCAGATTATAGACTAAGAAGAGAGGAAAACCTACAGAACAAAAAGAAAATCCATGTCTTTTCACCTTGTAATTTTCAAGAGTGCAGAGACCAAGCCTTTTGTGTTTTCCGCACTGATGGATGGCACTTACATAGAAGAGACACTTGATAAATACAGCATTAAGCACCAACAATGTTTTTGTGTTGCCAGGGCAGGTCAAAGGTTAGTTTGGGAGAAGTAAATCAATTCTTTGAGTTAGATTTGGGAATAATTTTAGGGCAGTGTTTCATTCCCAGATCATCTCTTCAGGTGCTCTTAAGGTGGACAGGTTGAACTAACTAGGTTAACCTTGCGGTAAATTTACTGAACATTCTAATGCAAAGGACCATCAAATTCATTAATCAATAGGTCAGATTCTAATGGAAAGATTCTGAAGGGCGAGACTTAGGGAATCTTATGGTGCGGAAGCACTAGTCGATTGCCATTAGGATAAAGCCAGTTAGCCCTGGGATGCCTCACTTGGAAAGGCAAACTGCGAAGTCTAGTGAATAGTGGGAAGACTGGAAACTTAAGCCAACACTGTCTTCTGGGAGAGGCAGCGCCACTTCTGTAAGGGGACGCTGTGCTTGGCTAATGACGTGGTTTTCAAAGGGCAAAAGCACATGGGGACAAAGGGAAACCAGTGAAAGTGATGGATTTAGGCTTTCAAAAAGCTTTTCATGGGCTCGCATACCAAACGCAGCATTCGGCAAATAACTGACTTCACCACCAAATTGTGGACTATTCCATGAAACGTGGCCCTGATTTGAGGCAGGAAGTAAAGTGTAAAGATAAATAGATAATTCTCTGGCCAGCAGCATCCATAGTGGCTTTGCTGCAGCATCAGGACCAAGACAAGTTTTACTTTAATCTCCAGTAGATTATTTAGAAGAGCAAGTATACATAGAAGTCTATGTTGATCTGCAAAAATGGTTTTAAAATAACTTTTCTAAACATTTTCTAAGTAGCAGAGCACCCTTTACATGGGCATACGTACTGGGTGTATGCCCACAAAGGTGACAGCCCCAGGTGTTAGGGCTTAATTGTAAGCAGTCTTTAAATTTTAAGATGTATAAGCACGATGCTTTGATTTACACAGGCTGTGGAACAGCCACAGGGCAGACAGAGGAGGATGAGGCTTGAGGCTTAGGGATGGATGTTTTCCTTTCTCCCACCATCCTGTGCTGAGTAAGGTTCAGAAGACTTTCTCTCTCATGTAAACCCTGTTCAGGGGTGGCTCATGTCTATGTTCATGGGAATGGAGACCAATTAACAGTTGGTTGATGCAAAATGATATTAGGGCATTAGGATATGCTGGTTACTTTCAGTGACCTTTAACTAGAATTTTGTGGAGGTGGATTTTAAAAGATGTAATTAAGCACAAACCTTGAAAGTGTAAATGTTTCTTTCCCCTCTGCCATGTCACCCATGCCTGGCTAGAATTTTAAAGAATGGTTCTTGTAAACTTGAAATTTGATGTTAGAGCACCCTTTTCCTTGGTGTGAGGCTGAGAACTATGCGGTCACTGGTGTAAAAGCTCTCTAGATAATAACCATTTGGAGGGGTGACTTTCGGAGAACTGGTGATGAATGAATATGTTGTTCATTAGGTTTTATTGAAAACCTATTCTCACCCTGCCGTTTAGAGGGAGGAATCCTAGGTATATGGTGAAAGGAGACTAATTAGAAGTGAAGGAGGACTTTCACTTTCCAAGTTACCCCAAACCGAAAACACTTGTGGGGAAAAAAAGAGAGAAAAGAATGCTTAAAATGTCATGACCCACACTCCCGTGAAATGTACTAGAATGGGAAGTTCTGTAGTTGTATCCCCTGGCTAGCCATCGCGGTTGGGCGGATGCCTTCCTCCTTTTACTTCTTCCAGGATCTTACTTGATGGCCCACAGGGGACTGTTCGCAGGGGCCATCGGAAGACTGCAGCACAATGGGAGTGCAAGAGAAAGGGCACTTGCTGGTGGCCAGGGTTGCCCCACCCTGGGAATCCCTGGGAGCCTGGTCCGATTAGCTGTCCTAGAGTTGTTCCACTGAGATCCCGGTCTGCCAGGGGCTGTGATGCCTGGATGGGTATGCAGGGCCAAAAGGGTCTTGGAAGCCAAAGGAAGAAGACATATATTGGCCTCTGGTGCATCCTTCTGAGGCCACCTTCTAATCGGAGCTGAATAGGTAACTAATGCCATTCCCAGCCATCAGCCCCGGAAATTAGTCTCTGCAGCCTCTCCTCTCTTCCTTTCTATAAAAACAAAACCTCAGAGATGGAGGAGAAAGGGACCATGAAAAACACTCATAATACAAAACAAGAAAGACTTTGAAGAGTTTCAGAAATCTTAATTCCATAGCATTTTGCAGTAAACAAAATCTCTATAGAGATTGCAAGCTCTATTTTTTCCCCTCTTAAAGGAAATTCACACATGGTGCCTCCCAATGCATTTGTGTGTTTCCAAAACCACAGAGGCATTTGGAATCACTTATTTATTCCCAGACATTCTGTCCAATTAAGAGCCAAGTGAAAATTGGAAATTAGTATTTTTAAGACGCTCTCAAATGATGCTAGTGAGGTACATGCAGCCAAATCCTTGACAGAAACGGATCTCCTTGGTTAGTGCAAAGCATAAGAACGTCACCTTTTCCTGCCTGCCCCTAGCGTACCACGCCAGGAACACCCAACTCATTTCTGTGAGCCTTTTATTAACACTGACTGCCTAGGTAGTCTTTATTGGATTCTGAGAATTGCTGAGGATTTGGGGGTTAATCTCCAGTTATTATTATTCCTGTTGAGGCCTGGGTGTTGTGCAGCGTAGCTGCAGTTGCTCTAAAGTGATGGTAAATAAGGTCAAAGGGTGCATTTCCGACCAGTCCCTGGCTTTGGTCGATGGGTCTTACTTCAGTAAACCTTTGGCCCAGTTAAAATGAAGTTCTGAGATTGTCAGATAAAAACTTGGGTTCTTCATTTGCTTATAATTTTAAAAAAGCAATAAAAAGCCCTGCTTGATTTTTATCTGGAGTGGATTGCAAAGCATTCGCAAGCTTACTGAAACAAAGTATGTACTTTCAAAGTAACAACCCTAATTTCCAACTACACTACCTAAAAGTATTCTTAGAAAAACATAAACTGAAATAAATAATAAAACTGATTTTTCAAAATGTATGCTTCTGATTGGCCCTCCTCCATCCTACCGTATGGGATTAGTGGGCCTAAAAATAATTGGCAGTCTTAAGCCCTCCAGAGCTGTATTTTGGCAAGGTTTTGCAAAATGCTAACTAGCTGCATTTCTCCTACTGATTGGTAGGTGATCTCAAATCATACATCTGCATAATGACTGTAATTTATGTGCTTTATTATTAAGGTTTAGGTCAAATGACTTCAGGCTCTCAATGCACATAGCATATTATATGCAGCAATTTCACTCCTTTTTTTCAAGGTGGGGGACTACAGATTAATATATGTTCCCCACCCCCCTGGGATTATTAAAAACCTTTAGAGGTTTTTTGTCCCCATGAAACAGAGCATTGTATGTCCCTCCTGGGGTTCTTAGGTAGATTGGAGGGGCTGGAGTTACACAGGGACCTGCATTATAGCTCACTCTGTGGCAACATGAATTTGGGTCTGGAAAGTGAGCAGAAATTATTTCGGTAACTCTTTAGACCAACAGCAAGGAATTGTTTTACTTTCAGAACAAATAAAAATTAGAAAAAGAGTAAGGTACCAATTGAGGGATTAGGAAAATCACCCCAGCAAATAATAGCTTAATGTAGCTCCCCAATCTTAGAATTACATCAAGTACTTACTTTTTAAAGGCCTGATGAAAGTCTCTTCACAAACACGTTTATCATTTTCACTTTGAAAACCGAAGCTTGGTATATATTTAAAAAAAAAAAACCCTACTGTTTATTTTAGAAGAGGTTGAGATTTACAGAAGCTGGAAAGATAGGACAGCTTTTCTATACCCCACACCCAGTTTTCCCTGTTATTTAACATCTTGCCTTAATGGGGCACCATGCCCCAGTTGCTAGACTGCTAGAGCCTTTTTTATTAACTAAAGTCCATACCTTATTCTGATTTGCTCAGTTTTCTAACTGTTTAGTGGAAATGTTCCATTAATGGAGAAATACCAAACAATTTAAAGTAGACATTAGCTTTTAATACTCACAGAATTGGACATCTATCACCAGAATCCATTTTAGAACATTTTTACCACCCTGGAAAGAAATCCCACACCTGTTAGTGGTAACTCCCCTCTCCCAAATCTTGCCTCCCGCCCTCTCCCCTCACCCCTAGGCAACCACTAATCGACCTTGACTTTACGTCCAGAGTCCTAGATATATGCTGGACGTTTCATGTAATGGCATTATGTAGTAGTAATATGTGGGCTTTTGGGACTGGCTCCTCTAGTTAGCATGGGTAAGCAGTTCAGTCATGTAACGCACCGCAGAACCTCATTGCTTCTTATGGCTGAATAATAACCCAAATGTATGGGCATACCACTTCTTATTTATCCATCTGTTCATGGATTGTTTTCTACAATTCATAATGCTGCCACGAACACCCAGATGCTAGTTTTCATGTGGTTGCCATACTTCTCTCCTAATATCTCTCTTTTTTTTTAAGGAGGGATCCAGAATCCCGAATACCACATTATAAATCATCACCATGTCTTGTTAGAACCTCAAGGCTTTGCTTTTCATGGCCTTGAGATGTCTGTGCCTGGTTGTCCTCAGTAGGCCGTCACTTGCCCACCCACCTCACAACTAATCGGTGTGCTCTTTCCTCCCCTAAAATCAGAGTCCAAGAAGAAAGGCCAAAAGGCACTGTTCTCCAGGCCCTCTCTCTCTCTCCCTCACCCAGTGCAGTAGTCTCCCCATGGAGAACGTCTGTGATACCGCGGTATATTCCTGTTCTTCATTTCTGTCTTCGGTGTGCAGTCGCACTATTAGACATAATGCTCCCTTGTTCACAAAGGGTATTTTTAGGCTCTAGTGGGCAGGTGACTTTCCCGAGAGCCTGCCTACAGTGAGTCCTGTAGAGCAGGGTCTGCAACCCATATTCCTGACTCCCAGATGGCTCTTCTCACCTCCTGGCTGCCACTAGCCCTGCAGCGTGAGAGAACCAGAGATTGTTAAGTATCTGCAACCTTTAATATTCACTTCTTAAAATCCTCTCGTAAAGAGCTAAGTGTGTCCATTTTTTATCAAAGGCATGGCTGCTTGTTGGACACAATCAGCTGGGGTGCAGAGTATCTGCCTAATTGACAGCGCTGGTGCATTTTGTCCCCAGAAGGTTTCCAGCTGCTGTTTCCTCCAAGTGGGGAACTGGGGGGTAGGAGAAATCACTTTACCACAGTTGCAGAAAGCTAGGTCCTTAGTGGTAAACACAAGTATTATTCTATCCCTGTAGACCCCACCCCCAGTGTGTGAGGACCTGGGAGACTTTTGAGGTGTGTAGTTGTAGTTCAAAATGAATTGTCTGAGAGAAACATAGAAAATGGTTGTAAGATACAGTTAAAAATAGTCAAGCTTGGCAGTAAACAAGCTTGGGGGCGGGTTGGAGAATCTAACCACCATTTATAACATTTTCTATGGAAAGAAGGTGGCTTATGGGCAACTGAAACGAAGCAGGCATTTAGCTGTACCCCACTTGTGTCTCTGAGACAGCCTTTGGTGAGTGGAGTCAAAATGAGCTAAAAGGAGGAAGCACAGTTCTCTAGATTGTTCATTGTGGGGCCTGCTAGAGTATGCAATAGCTTCCTCATCTTCAATGCCCACTTCTTTAACTGCTGATGTGAGGTGCTTAAAAAAAAACCAAAAACCCAATACACACTCCGGCAAGATTGAGTAGTAATTTATTGTGATTGTCTTTGTTTAGCTTTGAAAACTAGGGCATTGATATTAAACTAAAGAGAAATTACATAGAGCTGGTGTGATTGAAAAAAAGTTTGGCTCTTTCGAGTGATTTTTTTTTTTGTTTTTAATGCCGTAGAGTTAAGCTTTAAAGGCACGCTTCATTGACTCTCATCCAAGCTGCCTAGGACAGGGTGAGGGGACCTTTTTTCTTTTGAGGGCCACTGACCCACAAAGAAAAAAACTAATCAAGGGCCATGTACAAAAAGCAACTTAATTTAGGTGCTTCCTTAGAAAACCATAAAGCATTCAATTCACCTCAAGTACAACAAATTAAAAAAAATCCTTTGGTGTCATAATATGCTCAGTTAAAGAAGGGAGAGTGGGGTAAGATAGAACAATGTAGGCAGAATGAAAAGAGTGGAAGGCAGCAAGAGCACTGGAAGGGACTGGAAGAGATACAGGGGAAAGAAGCTGTATGCAACAGGGGTCAGGTGGGCAGGAGGTGGGGTTAGAGATGTAGAGGAGGCAAAAGATAGTGGTGCTCCCAAGCCACTGTTCACTTGAGTGACTGCATTCATTAGCTGCCTCACTGCCATTCCCTGCTCCTCTGTGGCTCCATTGCGTAAGCCTTTCAAGTGGTACTTCTTAAGAAAGGCTCTGTGTCAGCATCACCTAGGCGGGTGCCCAGCGCCACCCCCATGGTGGCTGCCTGTTTGTTCCCTTTCGGAGTCCTTTGTCTCCGTCCTCAACTCTCGCAACCTAAAGAAAACGTCACGGCATCTTTCTGAAACGAGAAGTGCACGGGACCCCCAGGTTTAGGAAGGAGAGCTCAGAAAGAATGGACTGCTCTTTCAGTCACAACATTCAGAAGCAGCCTCACACAGACAAAACAGAATGCCTTTCAAATATGTGTGCCCTGGCTTTTATTTAATAGAAACCATTTCATAGCTGTTTCCAGTAGAAATGCTCAAGTTTTAAAAGTCCAGGGGGCTGCTCAAGTCCTTAGGAGGATGTGAGCTCTCATTCCACCTCAGCCTCGCCGACACGGGTTCCCTTTTCCTCCCGCTACTTCTCAGCGGCAGAAACTGCTTGTGGCACCGAATCCCTAGGAGCCCTGATTATGGCTTGGGATTAAATTTACAAATATGTCTTGGGTGGCGTGTCTCAGGCAGGGCTTTGGGCAAGAATGTCAAATTACATTTTCAAGCAATGCTTTTTAGAAACACAAAGTGGTGTGTTCAAGTCAATGTGGGCAAAAGTGGCGTCCTCGAGACGCTCGTCTGTGTGGCGGCGAGGCCTCTTGGCAGCAGACACGTTAGCCAAGGATCTATCTCCCTGTTCTTCGCAAGTCCAGCTTGTTACCATTGGAAAATATCTTCCTGGAAAGGTAGCTCTAAAATGAAAGCAGACTCTTTGTCCTTTTTTATTAGGTATTACCTAGACAAAGACGTAGCCCAGCCTTCAGGTATAAGAAGGTTCCGTGAGGCCCCTCTGAGTGCCTTGCGGGCATGAAGTGGACATACTAATGGGCCCTGCTCAACCTCTTGCATGTGCCAGCAAAAGCCCCATTGTCTACTTTGAGCAGGTCACCAGTCAAACGTGTATTACCCATATCCACTTAGAAAGGGCATCTCTACCATGTAAAATTCCTGTGGGTAAATTTAAATGTCTCAACATGTAGTACCTTCTTAAATGCAGAAAATTCTTTCCTGTTGTCTCTTTGAATTTTCTGCCTTTTGGTTAGGGGTATGTGTGTGTGTGCCCTGGGTGCTTTTCCTTAAATTAAGAAGGTTATTTTGTTTGGATCCAGTAAGTGACCCTTTTGTTTAGTAGTATGTATGAACCTGGTTAAGATTTGGTGAAGGAAAAACATAAATGATGTTTAACTCATGCCATTTTGCTTTAGAGAGGCAATGTGTGGAACACAACAGAACCTTCTCCAAGCCAGCCTGCGACAAATTTTCGCCCATGATAATCTACAAAAGTACCTACTCCATTATTATAATTCAGTTAAAGTAGTTCGCATGTCTTAAGTTGTCATTCTGAGGATTCTGATTTTCTAGGGGGTGTGAGTGTGGTGTGTACCAGTTATTATAGCTACTGCAAGCAAGTCCTTCATGTTATGTCTGTATTAAAATGTGCTTGCGAGAAATCCTCAATCGTAAAACCAGGAGACAAATTCATCTCTGTCTGTGAATATGTGTCCCAGTGCCCATGACCTGCTATGATCTTGTTAAGCCACTGGAGTGAGTTTTGTGTTTGGTTGTTACAAAGGTAGTTGCATAAAACTGAGCCTCAGCAACCCTTCTCCTTTCGCTGATGATATGTAAGATACTCTGCAATTTCATAGTTCGAAACTGCTATACAACCGTTTTCTCTGTTTTTTACCCCCTTTTGTTTGGTTATAATGCCCTGTTAACCCAGGTTCTCAAAAATGCCAAAAGAGGATTGTTTCCTTTAGCCCTTCCTTATGTAGTTTCTTAATGCCACATACCGCTTTTTGGCTGGCAGTCAGGAAGAAATTGCCAGGAAGGAAGACTAATCAGGAATATATATGCTTAAGTAATTATTTGCATATGTGCGGTGGACAGTCCTAGTGATAGTCAAACAAATGGACAACTGACTCTTACCTGAAACACACACCTTCCATAGCTACTTAAGTCAATATGATAGGTCAAGGCTTCTTTCCTCTGAGTACTCAGTGTGCAGCAGTGGCCACTTATGGCCCCTTTCACTTCCCATGGCTGTTGTCCCATTAGTGTTGTTAGGAAGATGGGCTTGCATTCTCCATCCATTTATTTATTGTACATGCTTAACCACTGAGAGGTTCATATATCTTCAATATACTCATTCCTTAGTTCCAGAGCTTTTGATTCTTTTCAGATCCCTTTTGTCTTACATGGAATGTGGACAGCAGTAACAGGAGCAGTGAAAGTGAATCCTTATAAACATCTGTACAGAATTATGCTAGGGTACCTCTACCACACCAGTCTAACAGAGAGATGAACTGATAATGCCTAGGGGCACCGTATCTTCGTCAGCTATGAGAGAGCAGTGTGGTCTCTTTAAAGCACGATTTCTGTTCCGTGACAGAGGGGGAACAAGACAAGGGTGAGCTTTAGTATTTATAGACACCCTCACCTTCAAACCACAAGCAAAATGTGGTTGGTGTAGGAGAGGGAGGTACTTTGTGGGCTGAGCTGCTGTGGAGGGACAGGGCCTTCACATTTCTCTTGACTCTCTGGGTCACATTAAAGAGCACATTTATTGGACGCCATCAGTCTACATTGGAGTGAGTGGCCACACCACACAGAGGCTTAAGAGCGATACAGTGTTTCACATCTGCCCAGAAGATGCTATGGGAGAAAAAATCTGCCTGACAAATCTCGATCAAGGCTGTGTCAAGCACATCACCTTTGTGACTTACAGATTCCTGTTCCCCAGTCTGAACCCCAATTGTTTCACTTCTCCAATTGCTCCTAGATTTGCTCAGTTTTTGGTGGCTACTCCACATCAGCCCAAGCATTCTTTATAGAGGGTATCTTCAGAGTATAAACTCTCAAAGGCAGAAGAACTCAGTTGCATGAGGTGTGCAGTAGTTAGCATAGACTCAGAGACACTTGGGTTGTTACCAAGTGATAGTTGTTTGATTTTTTTTCCATTGGTGGAGCAGTCTTCCTGACTGCAGACTTCATCTTTTGGAGGTGGCTTTATTAGTTTATTTTTGCAATGAGAGAATGCCTGTCTTTAGTTCTGTGGAACCGTTCAGCGGCTCATGGTGGCTAGGCCTTGGCAGAAACCTTATAGGCAGAAACAAAACAGCATTCGCCTAAATTGTCCTTTACCCTTTTGAATTTGATGAAGGATAATGGAGATTGATTTTCTTGCATTTTATCTTCCAGGTGATCATTTGAAGATCTGTCCCCAGGGTTATACCTGCTGCTCTCAAGAGATGGAGGAGAAGTATAGCCTGCAAAGTAAAGATGATTTCAAAAGCGTGGTCACTGAGCAGTGCAATCATTTGCAAGCAGTCTTCGCTTCCCGTTACAAGAAGTTTGACGGTGCGTACTGGACCTCTGGTGCAAGGGAACATAGACATTTGCCTTCTTGACTTTGTTTTGTCCCGTCTGCAGTCATACTGAAGGGCTGATGGTGAGGTCTGCTTTTGCAGAGCGCCTCTGTTCTCTGTGCTCGAGTTTCCTTCCAAGATGATGTTCTTGTTGGAGCCCGGGGCCAAGTTAGCCCTACAGCTTTATTGCTAGAATCCTCCCGGATGCCCTAAAATCTGCATGGTAGGCATTATGGAAACATGGTCATAGGGAGCCAAAAAATAGATGAAAGTCGTTTAATTTAAATGGTTTCATATAATTTCTTGGGTGAACACAGACTAGTGTTGTTGACGCAAGTCACTAAAAAAAAACTCCTCCTAATAAAAAACAGGCATCTGAGAACTTAGTCAAAATAACCATAGAGATTCTGCAGATGCTGGACTTCAAATTAAATTTCAAAATGGGTTCCCCCAAAGACAGCTAGAATTCCTAGAAGCTCTGTATACCACAGAGCGAATCAAAGCTCCGCTTTTGAGTTCACATGCAGCAGCAACCCAGAAGCAGCTACTAGACTGTCATTTCCAGTGAACTGGGTTCCATCCCTGGCCCGCACTTTGCTAGTGCTCTGGCTTTGTCTGCGCAAAACCACAACCAAACCCATTCCAATCCTCTGTGCCAAATAGGATTGTCGCATGCATGCTTGCTTTAAATAGTGAGGAAATTACCAAGATGCACCAAACGAGAGACACTTCCATCATGTCTGAAGCTATGTTAGTGATAACAGACTTTAACAAGTCGAGTATGGGGTCCAGAACACCTCAGGATTCTCTGGCACCGTTCACTCAGTTTGAATATTGTCATGAAGTAGATTTGATTTTAATAGGAATGATTTCCTTTGTGCCTGTTTTAAAGGCCATTCTAATTACATAGTACCTTTGAAGCATGCTTTTCTTGACATTATGTGTGGCGAAGAAGTACAAGGCAAATTTTCGAGATGTGAAATGTCTTTGAGTATTTCTGCAAAGGGCTTGTTACCATGGTGAGAAGTTGAACTAAATTAGATTTGATATAGCTGAGAAGGCAGTCCCCAGCTAAAGAACAGGTTGTATTTCAAATGTTGGCTTTGAGATTCGTTATTTGAAACTTATAACTGATTTAATAAGTGTTAGTTAGGTTCCCAGGCTAGACCACAAAAGCATATTTAATTTGTAATGTTGTTGAACAATTTTTTTTCTACCTAGCATGTCAGTGATTCTACCCATTTTTCCCCAACGCTCAGTGCAAAATTGTGTGTAGCCTTAATTTCATTTCCTTGGATGGATAAAATAGCTTCCATATCTGTCTATTCTCTTTATTTTGTGAAGCCCCCAACACACGTGCTCTAGCTGGGAAGAGTATTTAACAACCGCATGAAGACGGGTGTGGCTGGCAAAATCAACTGCTAGACCACCTCTGCGTCTCTTGGGTCACTAAATTAGTTATGATTAGTGAAAAGAAGGGTGTTTCTCATTCATGACAATAGCCTAGGCATGCGCTTTCATTTTGAAGAGAAGACTTGGATAACCAGATAGTCATCTTTGAAAAGTTGAGGTGCTGAATTTTAAAAATCACCACTGTGGGGGCCTGATTCTGGAAATGAGAGGGAATAAATCCAGCTCTTGAGTAATGACCATCCCGTTGGCAGTACAATGGCGTGGCCACCTCCTCCAAGTTGCCCCATTTCTCGTGAGACGTTCTCCTCCTGGGCTGGAGCCCACACACATTCGTGACTCTTCTTGCCAGTGGGCCTGCTGGTTGAGCTATTCTTTCTCCTTCTTGCTCCCCACGGTTTCATAGCACTACTCCTATCATTGCAATGTGTAGTTTTTAAAAAGCCATACAGAGAAACTTTATCTCAGTAAGTGTTAACATATGTCTTTTAAAAAAGGACAGAAAAACAGTTTTTCTTGCCCTTCACAGTCGGGCTTCACATTGAATAAATATGCTAACGCTGTTTCTTTATCAGTTCCCTAAGTGGTCACAAAAAATGATATATAAACCCCAGTTTGTTTCTTTTGACTTCAGATTAAAGTATGGCATAGACAATAGTTAGTGAGCGTAGATTTTTTTTTTTTTTGAAGTTGAAGCTGAAAATGTGTTTGATCTGGAGATCAGAACATAACTGGGATATGTTGCATATTTTCTCCAAATTAGGTTTTTTGAGACCATTAGATCATTTTATGTGGTAAAACATCCATTGAAAAGTATCCAACAAATAGTAATTCTCAAGTCGGTGCAGGATTTATTGATTGTTTGATTGAATGGTGTTTAGGACTTGCCGGCGCTCCTCAATGACTAAAGATGTTAAATGAAATTGTAATGGGGCTGTCTTAATTCCCAGAAATCCAAATGTGTATGCAGTGCATAGAACAAAGAATTGGCCAAGAAATCATAAAAGCCAAATGGGAGAGAGGAAGGCATACAGAGTAACAAGATGGCGGTCAGAAAACCAAGATGGACAGACAGTATTGGTCAGGGGCAAGCACTGAGGAAATAGCCAAGGGACATGAGGAAAGTAGTGTCTGGATCAGACAACTTCCAGGGAGAACTTTTCTTCTTCTTCTTCTTCTTCTCCTCCTTGCTATCACCAAGCTCATGGTGTAAATTTTTTTTTAAGATTTATTTATTTATGCATACAAGCACTGGGGTACAGGCCAGAGGTGTGGGGGGGGGGTGCGAGGATTCACCACAGAGAGCAGGGAGCAGAACAGGC
>JAGFMF010011408.1:2688819-2713559 GCA_019455555.1 Galemys pyrenaicus | reverse complement strand
CCCTCCCTGGCCGGCAGCAGGGATCGAACTCGTGCTGCAGTGGCTGCGGTTTGCTTCATAATGCGCTGCTTAACCCACTGCGCCACCAGGGGAGGCCTATATTTGCACTTTAATGGCCACACTAAAGAATGGTCAATAATGTGAAGGAAAGGAAATCAGTTTTCTGAATGATCAAGTGATCAGTTATGTAGAATTTAGCATGTATGTAATACCAAGCTAATCTGATAAAGTATAAATCCACATCCCTCACGCACACACTGAAACCTTCTGAGACAGGATTTGAGTTGTAGGAAACCAAGTGTGCTCCGTGGTGGTGTTGGACAGCGGGCAAATTAGACAGTGAACAGGTGAGCAAGTTGGTTTGAAATCAGTGTCTTCACTGGATGATTGTTCTAGTTCTCTGAGCTGTCTTCACTAGCTACATCAACCCATAGGCTCGACCAGGATGAGTAGCTCTAGGAATTTTTATTTATTTTTCCCAGTAAAAATAATCAGTGTCTGGAACACTTTAATGCTGAAAGGATGAACTGATATCTTGTAGAAGTAATACATGAAAACTGAGCTTGACACGCCACTCCATCTCCACCCTTAAAAACAGAAAGACTGTAGACCATTCATTAGAAATGCAAGTGTGGTAGTTAGAATTGCTGGCTGAATGAGTCATGGAAGCCCCAGTCAGATAATTCTCAATGTCCTATTTTGACCCTAAATGATGTATGCCGAGTTCATGAACGATATTGTAAAAATCCATCTTAGGGAAGGAGCTATGGTTGCCTTTGGTGTCTGTTCTTTCAGGTGATGAGCTATTAGCAGCACTGGAAGTACAGGAGACTTCCATATTGATCTCAATGAGCAGGCTTTATTTTTCCAGTGTGTCTGAGCTGTGTGTGCAACACATTGGATGTGTAATAACACACCTCAGTGTGCCTACTTTTTTGCCTCTGATGAGCCAGGACCATTTGGCAACGATGCTAGTGATTGATACAGGCAAAGTCTGGGAGGTAGACCAGATGACATTTAATTAAGCTCTTTCTTTTTTTTTTTTTTAACCCTAAGAGCATCCAATTTTGAATTCTATAAAAAAAGCAACCTGCCTGCATCTTGACACTTAGTTGCGAGACACTTCCACATATGAAAATTTATCCCCAAAGCAGAAGTCACATTCAAGAATGCAACAAAGTTTTTGAAATCTCAATTAATTAGAAAGACATATCCCTAATTAAAACATTCATGCTTCTTTACCCTGAATGTTTTGCATTCAACATAGTCCCCAAGTTGGAGGTGATTGCTAGAGGGGAAATGGGAGACTCTTACTGGCTAGAGCAGTGGTTGTCAAACTCCAGGTATAGCAGAGTCTCGATGACTGCGCCCCACCCCCAGGGTTTCTCAGTAGCTTTAGGCTGGACCTGAGAACTTGAATTTCTGACATGTGCTCCTGAGGCATGGCTATCCAGGACCACATATGAGAACCACTCAGGATTTGGAAATTAATCTGGCTGCTGTAACGCCTTTCACATGCTTCCTATAGGTCCTCATGTACTTTCTGGCCTTCTCCCAGAGAAAGAACAGTGGGTAAAATGCCAGGCTTTGCACTTGTAATGGAGATGAAGAGCTGATCTGCCTGTTTGTGGATGTTTTGGGGGGATCCACTTCTGTTTCTCCTTTTCTCTCTCAGGAAACACCAGGAAGTAAGAGACAACTGGTAGTAGAAAGAAAAACTAGACAAAGGGGAAAGGAGAGACCACCACCCTCTTCCCCTCCACAAAGTTCCCACCAACACACAAAATTTGGAAAACTCGAGTCCAGAGGACTATGGACTTTTGCCTCAAAACACCACGTGGTGACAAATTAGGGGCACAGGGATGGGATTTCTTAGAGCTAAAGAAAGTCACACACACTTCCTCTAAAAGACTTCAGTGGATTCTGTACAGGTTTTGAGAAACTATTTGGAATTTGTTGTCAGCCTTTGATCTGCCCACCCAACATGAGAAGAGATTGGTTTCGTCGTTCCATTGTATGTTGATAAGCTCATGAACGTTCATCTGACTTTAAAGGAGGCTTTATATTTTCCGTTCCTCACTTGGAGGCAGTTTCTGATTTGATGTGGTTCTTATATTTTGCTTGGCTATTTATTACATTTCCTGCTTATAAATTTGATAACATGAGGTGTTTATGTTTATACCAGGGAAGAGATTCTTTAAGAATGATTAACAGATAAACACTATTAGCTTCTGTTGTTATTGAACTTCCTGAGAAAAACTTCAGAAGAAACTAATTTGTCATTTCTACTTAAGAGATTAAAATCTTTACCACATAAGCATTGCTATGTGGCAGCCAAAAATTAAATCTGAAATAACCAGGTATTAATTAATATCTATTTGTCCATGTTGTCTTGTAAATATACCAAATCTGTGATTCAGTCTCCACCCCACCCCCCAGAATCTCATGATGTTACTGTGTGAATTTGGAGAACCCATAGTCGACTTGGTTTGTACTAATGTTAGAGGGACCACGTAAGAACGTATTTGCAAGAAACTTAGATGCTCAATTCTAGGGGTGTTTCATTATGTTTCTTGGCCCCAAGCACTTCCCAGGTGGTTTTCTTCCATGTCATGCAGATGTAAGAAGAAGAAAGAAAAAAAACTGTCCAAGGAAAACATCTTTTGAAAACACCTGTTCTGGTGTCACGTTGCAATCAGAAGATATTATTAACGTTGGTTTAGATTCTTGCATTAAAATGTCTAGGAAAATGTGTGTTTTAGACTTTGTGTACCCATTTTAATCCATGTCTTTATTCTCTGTGTGTGTTTGTGTGTGTGTGTACGAGAGAAGGATTGACACCTGAGAAGTTGTTGGTTTAAAGTTTCGTTTTGTCCCTCGTACGTGTATTCACGTATGTGAGGCCATGAGATGGTTTTCTTTCATTTACAAATGATCAGAGACGCTGAACCCCTGGTAGAAACTCACCGATATACCGTATGCTTTCCCACTTCACTTCTAGGTTTCCTTTCCAGTTTGTAAATGTACCTAAAAGCTGCTATTTCATTACTAAAACCCCTTTTTTGTTTTGTTCATAGAATTCTTCAAAGAACTACTTGAAAATGCAGAGAAATCCCTGAATGACATGTTTGTGAAGACATATGGCCGCTTGTACATGCAGAATTCTGAGCTATTTAAAGATCTCTTCGAGGAGCTGAAGCGCTACTATGTGGTGGGAAACGTGAACCTGGAAGAAATGCTGAATGACTTCTGGGCCCGCCTTCTGGAGCGGATGTTTCGCCTGGTGAACTCTCAGTACCACTTCACGGACGAGTATTTGGAATGCGTGAGCAAGTACACTGAGCAGCTGAAGCCCTTTGGCGACGTCCCTCGGAAACTGAAGCTGCAAGTCACTCGTGCGTTTGTCGCAGCCCGTACCTTTGCTCAAGGCTTGGCAGTTGCCAGAGATGTAGTGAGCAAAGTCTCTGTGGTAAGTGCTGTTGGTGTTCCTTGTTTGCTTCGGTTTGGTTTCCTTTCAAAAGAAGTTTTGTTTTTTTGTTTGTTTTGTTTTTTTGGTTTGTTTTGTAATATAAATTTTTAAATTTACATATATTTGACATCAATTGTAATCCCCATGGATTCCCCATCACCATCTATCTCACCAGTGCACCATCACCTCAGTCCCCTGTGCTCCTGTCTGCCCTCCACTCTTCCCCTCTTCCCTCCCCACCAAGTGTCCCCAGTTTGTCTTTGTCTTTTCATTTTTGGTTTTTGTGTCTTTATTGTTGTTATTGTTATTATTATTGTTCTTATTCCTTTCCTTGATCCTTATTTGATTCCCTTACAATCCTCCTAGGGGATGAACCATCTGGTATTTTTCTTTTGCCTTCTGACTTACTTCACTGAGCATAATCCCTTCCAGCTCCATCCATGTTCCTATGAATGCGTCTAGTTTTTCATTTTTGATTGCTGAATAGTATTCCATTGTGTATATGTACCACAGCTTCCCAATCTACTCATCTGTTTTTGGGCATTTAGGTTGTTTCCAGGTCTTACCTATTGTAAAGAGTGCTGCTATAAACATAGGGGTGCAGGTATTCTTTTGAATCAGAGTTCAAAAGAAGTTTTGAGTGAGGTTGACAAGTCACTTGCTTCCATTGCTCCAATAACAACCTGTTCTCTTCCACACTTTGTCTTTACTCCTGCATGTTACGTAGTGATAGAGTGTGGTGAGCACCCTCATCCATTATCACTTTTTTTCTGTATATTGTATTATTCTTAGTAGGATAACATTGGTTTAGGACACTGAATGTGGTTGAGGGTTATAGGATCACATGTCTTCAGTTGTATGTCGCCACTTCAGAGCCACCATTGGAGCACCCATGGTCCACCACCACAGTGCATTGTGCCCAGTCTCTCCCCAGCTCCCCAGCGTGGTCTGAGTTCTACAGTCATCATTTCTTTCACTGGTTTCCTTGGTAGCTTTTTTAGAACCAGGATGTAGGTTCCGCGTTGGAACCTTAATTTTAATAATGGGTTTAAACCTCTTTTTAGTCCCTATTTACTTTCCTTCTAGAGAAAGAAACACAGCTCGGCTTTCTGTGACACTTAATGTGGACCACCTGCTCTGGACTTACTATTTCGTTTCCCAGATTTTGAGTAGAGAGGATGAAATGGCAATATGTAGCAGAGGCAGATGAAACGAACTTCATTTTCCTCATTTGTAAGTCGAAGGAATTGAACCAGGCCAGTACTTTCCAGACTGTCCTCTTTGCTCAGGGGGCCTGCTTGGGTAGGCACTGGCAACGTGATCTCCCTCTGCTAAAAGGGGAGAGAGTGCAGCTTTTCCTTTCCCACCTGGTTGCCCCAGAGTAGCTCTGCTTTCCTCAGTTCCATGGAGCAAGATTTCAAGGGGAGAAAAGAAAGGCCCTATGATTCTTTCATTCACCCAGCACTCCCAACCCAAGATGAAATCTGAAACTTCTTGAAGGCCTTTCTACCTCTGCCCCTCCCTGACTCAATACCAGTGAAAAAACCAGATTGTCCTGGGCCAAAATTACCTTTGAAGACTGATCTTAGTGCTGCTACCTTTAGGCCCCCAAAGGTAAAGACAAATTTTAGTGTATTGCTGAGCAGTCTCGAGACACAAGCACAGCAGCCTCTGCTGAGGTTGCTTAGGGGACGGGAGGAGTCATTGGCATCAAAACTTGAACAGCAGTGATAAAGTGACCTAGTGCTTATCACAGCTCATTTAGAGTAAAGGTGGCATATAATTTGTTTTCCAAACTGAGATACTTACTGTCTAAGCCGGAGGCACCGATCATCATACCCACATAACACCTGACACTCATTTTTAATAAGCAGCCAGGACTATACACAGTCCCTCTAGTTACAGAAGAAACTTGCATTCTCTAGAGTGAAGAATTGTGTTATTTTAAACTGGTGCTTATAGGCTATTTCATAGTAGAAGTGGGTGGTAGAAGCATTAGTTGATTGGTTGCGTTTCATTACTACAGTTATGTTTGTTCTCTCATCTCCCCACCATAAACTGTCAGGAAACAATTCTTTTATTTTTAAGTTCTCTTAGATTTTATTTTATTTTTTATTAGGTTTATTTAATTGTATTTGACAACATTTGTAGTCCCTAGGGAGTTCCCACCATCATTTCACCTGTGCACCATCACCTCAGTCCCTTGTGTTTTTTATGCCCTCCTCCCTGTCTTTACCCTCCCCCCCCCCATGATCTCTTTGGTGTATCTTTGACCGTTTGATCTTGTTGAGTTTTTTGTTTGTAATTGCCCATATCCTTGAGTTTTCTTTTGTTTTTGTGGGTTTTTTTTTTTGCTTTCTTCTTTCTTTTTGGTTGTAATTGTTGTTCTTTCTCATTCCTCCTAAAAGTGAAGCCATCCAATAATTTTCTCTTGCCTTCTGACTTGTTTCACTGAGTATAATTCCTTCTAGCTCCATCCATGTTTCTATAAATGGCCCTAGTTTATCATTTTTGATTGCTGAATAGTATTCCATTGTGTATATGTACCACATCGTCTTGATCCAGTCCTCTAGTTTTGGGCATTTGGGTTGTCAGGAAACAATTCTTTCCAGCGTGTTTTTCTTTGCTCCTTTTCCTCCTGATATTTTCATTTTAAATTGCAAAAGATCGTGGGGCACAGGAGGGTGGGGTGGGAGCAAGTGGGGAAGATGATGGCTATAATTAAAGGAATAATCTGGTTCCTGAACTTCTGCCAACTGTACAGCTATTAGTAATTTTGGAGGTGCTCATGTCAGCACCCCTAAACAATGCATAGTTAATCCAGATCAGGTTATTTACATTGGGGCTCACCTGAGACATTTGCCCTCCTGTAACCACTGCTCATTCCTGAGTCAGTGCCCTGCAGTCCCAGGTCACTTGTGCAACAAAGCGCTGCAGTTGCAGCTCAAACAATGACTGGTGATCACTAAGCCGTGAAAAGGCCTTTAGCACCAAGAGGCTTAACTTCAGGAGCCAAGTCACTTCTTAGCCCTGCATCAGTTTCTCTGGACCCAAACATGTACTGATTTCAGCTTACTCCATTGAGTTTGACCATTTCAACTTCAGAAAAGTGCCTTTAATTAATAACAGATGGTTCCAGAATACCCTCGTGCTACACATCTTTGTATTACTTATTCCATCTTTACTTGTCATGGTTCATGATACATTTCTTATTTACCTGCTTTTGTAGCAGCAGTTGTGCCTGGAAGGGTGAAGTCTGTTGTGGTCTTTCAGAAATGCACAAGTGGTTACATGCACCATGAAAATTCATAGCTCCTATGCCAAAGAGAGTTGCATTCTCATGGTTTCAATTAACACTGACATAATGGGACTATGTCTACACCCCCACCCCAAACTACAGGGGCTATAATTAGAAATCCAGGCCTCACCATTGTGATGTCTAAATGACTGTCTTGCTTGAAAACAATTTCCATGGCTCCTCCTCCCCATTTCTGTTTATTCACAGGCCCCCAAACGCAAATTATTTTGCCATTTCCCACAATCTTTGGAAGTGTAAATTTTTTGAGGGGGTCACTGCAAAAACATTATAACAAATGAAGTATAGACATTTATTCAACCTTTAATATTCTCCCCCCCCACACACACACAAACTTAAAAGATGAGAATTACAAAGAGGAAGGTGGAACTCTAGCTATAGTGGTAGTGGAGATGAGATGGTGGGAGTGTGGCAAGTGCCAATGACTGAATCAACTGAGATCACATACTCTGAAAATAAAAATACAGCCCTCCATGCACAAGTGCTTATGTGCACTAGGGGTTAGTACAAGTTGCTTCGACTTAGGAATTACAGGTCTAGCTTATAACAGTCTAATGCTCATGGGGCTGCCTTGTAATTGAGTCAGGCTTAGGGCTGAGTTTAATAATTTAAAATAAGACGTGTGTTCAAGTATTTATGTGATTTCATACTTTCTCTGTAATGTATCTACAACTGTTCCTGAACAGATCTTAGCTCATTCCATAGATTTTGTTATGTTTTAAACATTCTAGTACCAGGAAAATAACAACTAGGAAGTTCTCATCCTGCCTTCTTTGTGAGCATGTGTGTATGCACTGAATTCAAAACCAGTTAGTTTTGTTGAATAAACTCATCACATCTCACGGCATGTTTGGGTTCCCTATCTCTTTCTTTTGCTATAATTTGGGAAAATATTTCCTGTTATTTTTACTGGGTGCTTATGTTACCAAGCAACCGATAAAATCTAGACCTTCTCTGTTGGTTTGGTACGACTGGCTGTGCAGAAAAAAAATGTTGCATTGAATGTATGTTAGGACTGGAGTAAACGGAAAGGAAATGTGTTTTTAACTTGAGTGCAGCGCGTTGACTCTGCCATCACAGGGCAGTGTGACTCAAGGCTCATTCTGAATTACTGAAATGAAACCCAGCATTTTTCATTTGGGGGGGCTGCTTGCAGTAGTTTTTAACGTGGTGTGTGGAAAATGCAGGTTATTTGGTAGAAAGTCTCAATCTATATTACAAAAGAGTCTTTGCAAAGAAGGGGACTTTTCTGGAAAGGCTTTTAATAGCAGATATGGCGTGCAGATTTCACGTTAAATGTATATCCTGAGGAAGGTCAGGATGAGTATTTTTACCAGCATTTTAATAAGTTAAAAGGGATTTTTCATACATGGAACATAGACCGGCTCCTAAAATGTCAATTCTATAGCACCTCTCATAGAATTAGACTTGGAAAAGGGTGATTACTATATTGTCACTGTGGGTCAATAACTCAGCTTGGTTTTGACTTAATACAGATATTAAGTATGACCCCAATAATATGCCCTTCTATCATATTACCCCCAACGGTAAACAGATCAAACCAGCTCATTCCTACCCAGGTGATGTCAAGCCTTTTCTTGTATAAATAATGCTCAGGTTTCTAGTAGAAATTGACCATCTCTACTACATTTAGCTGGAATTCTTTCAAAATGCTGAAACTTTGGTAAAAATAGGCATTCTCTTTGTTTGGTTTTGCTCAAATGAACTCTTCTCTCCAATGACCAGCAGCGTTTGCTTGAGCCTTCCAATGGTTTGTGAGTACAGGCCGAAGAGTGATATATGATGTATTTTTTTCTTACCCCTACAGCATCTTGAAATGTTCTGAGGATATTGTATTGGCTGAATAAATCAGTATTGTTTATTAAACAGTATATGTCATCTCAGCCAAGTGAATAGTCAAATGTTGCTTTGTGTAAACCATTTGCATCCTAATTTGCCACCCAACATAGACACTGATTGATTTGGTCAATAAATTTGAAAAATGCAAATTGTCACTAAAAACATGCATTATGTCATTTAAAAAAACCCAAAAAACTCCCAAGTGAGAGTCCTACACTAGGTGTGAGAGTAGTGTAGAAGGAACAGACCTGTGTGCTCTACTTCCAGAAGAAGTAGTTCCTCAGAAGAAACCATCCAGATACACATCAAGGAAGTTGAATGTATCTTTTCTAGAAATGACCTATTCAGGTTCAAATTGTGGCTTTGCCATTCATTTACTGGAAGACCTCATGTGAAGCCCTTCTCTCTTCCGGTCTCTGCTTCCTCATCTGTGACACGAGATAGTCATACTCATAGGAGTATATTGAAACGCAAATGAATTCGTACATGTAAAGTACTTAGAAAAGAGCATGGGCCATAATAACTCCTCTCTATCATATAAGTCACCAGAATCCTATAAAAGCTATCAATAGGTAAGTAATTCTGAAATAGAACAGAATATCTTTCTCTTGAGTCTTGGTATCAAGAACTTCACATCAGTGAAAGCATAGAAGCTAAATAAGCATATTGTCTGACATTAAGTCATTGTGTTAGTGGCTCATCAGGAAAAATACAGTATGTCCTTCCTGTTTATAATCTAGATATCATTTTGAGAAATAACTATTTAATCCCTAAGAGAGGTCTGGAAAATGTGACTTAGAAAAGTAATCATAACCCCCACTCACAGACCCACCCCAGACCAATGGATTCTTTAAGCCACTGACATCTGGGCTCAACAGATTCGTCTAAACAAAGGGAAAGCTTATCGAATGTTAGTCAAGAGGTATGACCCAAAGGAACAAGCAGATCACTTTCAGTAGCATGCTTTGCTCTAAAGAATCAACACATGACTGAGGATTAAAGGAAGACCTTGGGTTATAGTCACTGCTTTTGTTAATCCCATGTGGCATGGCCTACCAGTTGGTCTTGGATCTCATGGTAAATCTACTTAACTAAATAAGTGTATTGGGACTGGAAGCATATATGGTTTAACTTGCAATTGAACTAAGAATCTAGCAGACCACTTCCTAGAATTTAATGAAAAAAGTAAGGGGAAAGGACGTTCTTTGAAAAAGAATGCTTCCTGAATATAGCTATTAAATTTAAATTTTGTACTTATTTCCTCAAGGCCCTGTGCCATATTTGAAATTTCTTTTTTTTTCTAAGACAGGTTTCATGTTCTTGATATTATCATAAATACAATCCAGAATAATCCCTGGTGCAGTTGGCACTCAGTAACTATTTGATGCTTTAACGTTTTACATTTCTTACTCTACAGCATTGTTACCTCTTAAGCACGATATTTGACTAACGCCAAGTACTCTTCTATGATTTTTCATAGACAATTTACATAACTCATTCCCTCTCTAAAATCAAGTCATTTAGCCATCTCATCTTTGTAGAACCTAACTAAAATTAAAAAAGAAATAACCAGTTCTTTTGGTAAGAACTTAATGTCTTCTTTTTAAGAAAGCAGGATAACATGATATATCTGGGAATGCTTTTCATCAAAAATGTTGGAAAAGGCTCTAATCTCTTTGGGTTTGAGTTCCTTATCTCTTAAATGTGAGAACTAGATTCATTGTTCTCCAAGGCCCTTTCCAACTCTTAAGACTTCTGTGAGCCTAGGCTTCTCCTGTCCAGGCCTGTTTGCTCATAATGAGGGGAGG
Organism: Galemys pyrenaicus; assembly: GCA_019455555.1. Classification (NCBI taxonomy): domain Eukaryota; kingdom Metazoa; phylum Chordata; class Mammalia; order Eulipotyphla; family Talpidae; genus Galemys; species Galemys pyrenaicus. The sequence continues at coordinate 2,703,106 of JAGFMF010011408.1, read as the reverse complement.
GACTAGTGTGAAAGTTGTAACAATCTGCCACTTGAAAGAAATGAACTTTTAGCTAGCCAGAGCGGACATTCCTCCAGGGTACTGGTTAGCCAAGATTTTACTGTACGTTAATACATAGTTAAAAGGACTAATTTAGGGCCTAGGAAAACATTTGGGACTGGTTGAACTGTGAAAAAGTCCTGATTCTTCAGTGTATGCAATTATCATCACGCTTTTTAATTTTATCCTCTTTAGGCAGGAGTTCTGTTTGGGGTGAGCGTCTCTCTGTGTGTGTGCGCACACACATACATAGGATCCTAGCAGTGCAAGTTTTTCTCCAGATGGTGCTCACCCCTCCCTGTTCCCAAGAAGCATTGCATTGCAGGTAAAGGACTCTGCTCTGCATCCCAGCATCTATCCCTGTACTGTTAACTGCTTTCAAAAGTCTGTTCACAGAACTGGCTGATACTGATAGAGAAGGATGTACAAATCCTCTGATGTTAACTCTAAAAAGGGGGTGGGTGTGGGTTGTGCAGAGAGAATGAGAAGACAACTACTTTTGGTTAACTGCCAGCATGTGATACTAAGTCATGAAACTTTGCAAGCATTGATGAAAATGAGTGACAATATGGAACCTTCTCTTCTGTGCCCAAGACAATTTCTCCTTATAGAACTAGAAAGATGCAACTCAGGCACATTTCTCTACAGACAACAGCTAGTCCACTCTGACAGCTAAACAAACAGCTTTCATCCTAGTTGTTTCCCTTCTTTGTGACTTTTGGAACCCCGTGTCCTGCCATATGGTGTCTCAGTCCCTTCCTGGTGTCCAAGCCCCTTCAAATTCTGACACTAAACACACAGACACACATATCCAACCTTATTTCCCATAATCCTCCACCCCCCACTAAGAGGACAGTATATGCTTGGTACATCGCCTTACAGCTTTTTGCTTTGCATTTTTCCTTACTAGATGTTCTCATTTCTTGTGACTACTTAAATCCAACCCTTTGTTCAAAATTGCACTGAAGTCTCACCTCTTCTATGAACTGGTCCTTGATCACCATGCTTTACTGCTCCCGAGCCTTGGAAGGCCTTCACGTGACCCTAAGTTTAAATCGACTCATTCTTCCCTTAGAGAGTACATTGTTTTTTTCCCCTTTTTATTGAAGTAACATGGTATTGTAATGTCATGTTTCAGGAGTTGATTGTTGAGAATCAACATGTATATATTCTATGTTAAATTTACTGCCCAAAGCCCAAATCTATTCCTCACCATGCCATTACCGTTGCCTTGTGCATAGTTGATAACACAGTATGGAATATGCGCTGGGTGCCCCTCTAAACCTTGATTTGGGGGATGGATTAAGGTCTAAAGGGCAGCCCTAGAGTCAGCGTGTTGGAGAAGGTTTACTTGTATCTGACAAACAGTGATGGTAGAAGCAATAGCATATGTGTATGGTGGAAGGTGAACAGAGCCTCTATGAATTTGTCTCACAGCTGATTCTGGAAAGTTCTTTTAAAAAAGCCATGTATATAATGGAACATTTAAAATGAAGGGCGGGAGAAGGGAGGCGAATGGAAGTTTGTAGGGTGGGAGGTATACTCAGCGTGGTTGTTCAAGGTAATTCAGAGTTCATCCCGCCCTTCTTCCCAGCACACACCTGTCCTTTATCTAATCTTAAGGCAGTGATTGCTTCAGGAAGCAACCAGCTGTGCTAAATTCCCTCCACCACAGCTCTCAAGTTTATGACCAAGCCTTCGTTGTCAACTTGATAGTTGTAATATCCCCCCTTGTTTGGAAAATAAAGGTTGCCTCTAATTTTATTAGTATTTTCATTTTTTTATTGAAGTAACATTGGTTTACAGCAGTGGATGTGGTTTAGGGGAGTAGATTCACACCTCCTCAGTTATATTTTGCCACAGCACCCCCACCATCTAAGCACCCATAGTCCTTTACCCTTGGCCACTGGGTCCCCCTCCCCCTCTTGTTTCCACCTCTGTCCTGTCTCACCCACTGATAGCCTCCGTTCTGCTTTCACACTTCTAGGATTTATTTCGGTTTAGTTTTGTCAATTCCTTTGTTTTGTGTCTCTGCACATGAGAGTGAAGTATTTATTTGTCTTGCTCATTTTGACTGTTTTAGTTAGCATAATCCCCTTGCTTCCATTCATGCTGTCACAAATGGAAAGAATTCGTCTTTTTTTCTAAGAGCTGAGTAATATTACATTGTGTATTCTACCAGGTCTTCCTAATCCACTGCTCTGTCGATGGCCACTTAGGTTGTTACCATAACTTGGCCCTTGCGAACATGGCTGCAATGAACAAAGGAGCACAGACATCCCTTCCAATTAGTGGTTTTGCATTCGTCATGTGTTACAGATACCTGGGAGTGGAAGTTCTGGGTCATATAGTAGATGTGTTTTTGATATTTTGAGGAACATCTGTACTGTTTTCCATAGAGACTGGACCAGTCTACGTCTACATTTTCCCCCAACAATGTATGAAGGTTCCTTTTTCTCCACACTAATGACAACCTTAGTTTCTAGTTGTTGTTTTTAATATGGGCCATTCTCAAAAGATAGTTTTATTCTCACTCTGGTTTTGATTTAAACTTCCCTGATAATTGATTTTGAACATTTTCTCATGTACCTGTTGGTCATTTTTATGTTTTTGTTGAAGTGTACATTTAGCTTTTCTGCCCCCCCCTTTTTTTTTTTGATTGGGCTGCTTGTTTTCCTTCCTTGAGTGTATGAGTTATTTGTAGGTCTTGGCTATCGGTCCCTTGCCAGGTTTATGATATGAAAATGTTTTCTCCCATTCATTTTGCTCATCTTTGCTTTAACGATGATTTCTTCCAAGGTATTGAAGCCTTCTTGTTTGATGTAGTCCTGTTACAGGGCAGGGAGAGAGGCACCCCAGAACCGCCAAATCTGCCCTCTCTGAATGGGTTTTGCATCTGCCGCATTAAGACAAACATTTAAGACCTTTAATGGAAAGGAACTTTAATATAATTAGGGTACAATACAGAAAGGACAAAGAATATAGTTACTAATAAATTAAGCATCCAAAGTTACTTATCTTTTGAGGGTAAAAATTTAGCCAGATAGGATTGGCCCAAAGTAAGGCCTAAAAGCCTGCTACAAGTTTAAAGGACCTTTTAGTAGAGACCCATAGAAAAGGGTTAGAGTCAGACAAATCCGGGAGGAAAGAGCAAAATTTAAGATGCAAGCTGCCATTATTAAGCTCCTCACGGGTTTTTTACCCACGTCTGTTCCAACCAGTCCAAGACCAAAAAAGCAAGCACAGTTTTTTTTTTACATGTCCCCCACTCCACGTGCCTCCTCCAGGTCTCCTTGCTGCTCTCCACCCTGCTTCCTTTTTCCTCCCTTCTGTCCGCTCCGCAGAATTTTCTTTCCCTGCTTAGCTCCACCCACTGGGCGGAACTGGGATCTTGGAACTTCCCCCTTTTTGGGGGACCACCCTGTTACAGACCCATTCATTTATTCTGCCTTTATTTTCCTTGATGTTGGAGTCAAGTTCCCTGCAACATCCCTGAAACCCTTGTCATGGAGTGTTTTATTGTTCTAGTCTTACATCCAAGTGTTTAATTCATTTTAAGTTCATTTTTATGTATTGTGGGAGGTAGTGTCGACTTTCATTCTTTTTCATGTGATAAGTTTTTCCAGCAACCTCACTTGAAGAGATCTTCCTTTTTCCATTGTATAGTCTTCACTCCTTTGTCATAGATTAGCTGTCCACATAAAAGTGGGTTTATTTCTAAGTTCTCAATTCTATTGCATTGGTGTGTGTCTATTATACCATACTCTTGATTACGATAGTCTTCTAGTATATTTTAAAGTTTGGAAGTGTGTTACCCCACTCCTTTTACTTTTTTGTTAAGATTATTTTAGCTATTTGAGATCTCTTTTGTTCCCATATAAATTTTAAGAACCTTTGCTCTATTTCTTTGAAGCATGTCACTGAAACTTTGATAGGGATTGGCTTGTGTCCACATAACTGCTTTGAGTAAGATGGCCATTTAAACAATGTTAATTCTTTTGATTTACTAGCATTCGCTATCTTTCCATTTCCTTGTATCTTTCCATTTCTTTTAGGAATGAATAGACTTTGACTTGTGTTTTCCTTCTCCCAAATTAGGTAAACCCCACAGCCGAGTGTTCCCACGCCCTGCTGAAGATGATCTACTGCTCTCACTGCCAGGGCCTTGTGACTGTGAAGCCTTGTTACAACTACTGCTCAAACATCATGCGAGGCTGTTTGGCCAACCAAGGGGATCTGGATATTGAGTGGAACAACTTCATAGGTGAGCAAACCATTAATGTGTTTGTCTTGCTGGAGAAAATGTGGTTTCCCACCACAGGGAAAGTGTAATGGTCAGCTATGACATTTCTTTTTGTTGCTTAATGTTTGCCAGAGTCCTAACTGCGCATTCCAAGTCCAGACCATTCGACCAGTAAATGTTCCCTTGAACTAATGGTATTTCTGAGGACATTAGCATGTGATTACTAAATTCAATAATCAGAAAGTGACTTTGATATTTTCCCCCTAAAGGTCAGCTTTAGTTATGCATGTTAGGCATGTAGCCATGTAAATGCTAGAGTACAGCCATCCCCGAGCTGTGAAAGTGGCTTTTAAAATGTTAATATCTGTTACACTACAGTTGAATCTTCTGCAAACTGGCCAGATACCCATAGGATGTTTGGGTCAGGTGAAGTCTGATTGTGGAAATGTAGGGGTTTCTTTCTGTAGACTTAATAATCCACCGCTGGTGATAGTGCAAGGACTTTGCCCTCATAATTTTAGAGGTAGATGTTCCCACATAGACCTTCCACTGGAAACCATTTCCGGAACCCAGACAGCAATGTAAGCAGAGTAGCCAGTTTCTGAGAGGCTTTGTTAGGCCGTGGGGGGAAAGGATATATTAAGGAGATAATTTCAATGTTCCATCAGTCAGCAACTCCCTTGATGCCTTCTTGGTATGTGTATTAGTCCCGACCATCAGGGACCAGAATCCCGCTCCTCATGCTGAGTTCGAGCAGGGCCACACACATACTTAGCAGCTCGCAACAAACTCCTATGTCTAGTCCCTTCCCCCAGTCACCCTTGTATAATTGCAGCGTTTCAGTGTCTTTATAAACACCTGTTTTTCACTTATTAGTCCACTTTTCATGGGAACATGTATGTAATTTACTTGCTCGTTTTTTGGGGGCAGTATTGAAGTTAGTGAATGCTTTTTAGTCTGCTTGAGAACTAATTACCATATTAACTCCTTGAAAGTGCATCAATAAATTGGCTCCAATAGATTGTTGAGAACACTGACCCAGGAAGGAAAAAAAGTGAATATAAGCACTTCAGCACAATGGTAGCCTAACTAGCTCAAAGCTAGAAGACCTGAAGAAATCTTGTACACATAGAAAAAGAGAATAGCATGAAAGGAAAGGCATACGGTCAGCAAAGGCACACACGTCACGCCGTGCCCAGAGAGAGGCCATGGGAGAAACTGTTGTTTTAAAATATTTCCCATGAAAATAAAAGCTGATGGCATTTTCAGATCTAAAGGTGACTTCTTTTTTTAATCCCATTAGTGCCCCATACCTAGATGTCACATTTGCAGCTTGCTTTTGGCAGATGCTTTATTTTTTTCCAAGTTAGTTGGCCTTTCCCCTATAACCTCTGATGTACTAGTTCTCTGAGCAAAGGAGAATTTGCCATGCAGTGCACAAAATGGTCCAGCGTTGCTAACCATTCTACAGACAATGCAGGAATCAAGTACAGTGGGGCATGCCCTTGTGTTCTGTTATTCTGACAGGTGCAGCAGGAGCTGTAACTAACGTCCTCATATCTAGGTATTAAAATACAAATGCTTCTACATATTTTTCACAAGAGTTTTCAGGTCCATATCAAATCAAAACCACGCTCCGGCTTGTTTAATGAATGCTTTCAACCAGCTACTCTAATACGAGGAGGACTTTAAGTTGCTATTGTTGTTGATACGCTGTGTTTTCAAAATTGCATGTTATCTTTCAAGACATAAAATTGAACCCAAATGGAAATTGATAGGATTTCTGAATCAATTTTCCTCTGTTGTTCTAAGTGATCCTTTTTGGAGGGATATAATTGTATCTAAACTTCATTTTTAATGGGTATTATATTCGTATTTCTAATAAGGTAATATAAAAGGCCAAGAGTAATAGACATTGTTAATCTCCAGTGCTTTTTCATGAATTCTCACAAGGGTTTAATTAATTTGCTCTGTGGTTGTAGAATCCAGTCCCAATTTACATGCCTCTGCAGTGAGTTTTTTTTTTTTTTTCCTTTGCAAGGAATTTTTCTTTCCCCTTTAAATGACTGCCGTTTGTGAATGGTCAAGGGCTTCAGTCCCCATTTCTTTAAATCAGATCTTTGGTTAAGTCGGGGAGCTGTCTTTTGCTTTTCCCGTCGGGTCATGAAGCTGAAGATGTGGGTTTCTGATTATCAGCCAGCACAGCACGAAAGGAATCGTTTTCCCTAGTGAGGAGGGGATGTATTATTTGGACAGGACACAACTCAATGCCAGAATCCTAAGCGCTAAAATACTGCAGTTGAACTAGACCCTTCAAGAGACTAATCTGCCGCCCTGCTGCCATGCCTGCCCTCGCAGTTGCATGCAGTTGGAACACCTTGGACGCGATTTGGCAGTAAGTTGGTTATATGGAAGCTTTAGTTTAGAAAAGTAAAAGATAGTTCTCACTTTTGGGAAGAATTTCTGGAGCATCATGAATTCTACTTAGGTGCAAATTGTTCACTGTCACATAGTGTTGTCGTGTTAACATCCATTTGACTCACAGTCAACCTTAGTAATGTCACATGTTGCTGCCAGTGGGAATTTAATGGGGGTGTTGGGCTTGCTGGTGGGATAACAGCCAGGTGCTGACAGGAAGTAGGAGCCGGCCAGGAGCCGGCAGGCTGACCTAGATCAACCAGAAGAAAAGTCAAACACCAGACCGACCGCCTTTGGTTTTCTACTGGGGTACCTAACCCTGCCGACCACTGCGGGGAAGAGGCTCAGTGTAGCCAATCGGGACTCCCCCTGAGTTCCAGGCGGCTTTGGCTTCTGAGCCACAGGCTCCAGGCAGAATGCGTCCTCATTCACATTCTTCAGCAGCACGACAGGCAACGCCATGGCACCGGCCCCAACAAAGGCCCGGCTTCACTCTATTCCCAGGCCCTCGTGTATGGCCGGCCGGCTCAGAGTTTACAAAGACGCCAAACAGCCAGAAGAATCGGGGCTTATGTTTCCTTTCAGTCTTTCACAAACACACGAGTGATCTGCCCTTTCCTCGCCACTAGGGGAATTCGGAGCTACAAAGTGTGCTGGGTTTTTTTTTGTGTGTGTGTTTTTTTTCAAGTTTTCTTCAGGTCTAAACCTCTGAGTTTTGGGTGTTGATCATCTGTCTATTTATAATATTTTTATTTGGAGCCAGCAACTTCTAGGCGACGAAGGAATGTGCTTTCTGTACATGGCGGCCCTGATGCTTTGACAGTGATGAACACATTCAAGTTGTGCTCCACTTGTTTACAAAAGTCTCCTTTTGCTAGCACATCAAAAGCATTTTTTCTCCCCTCTAGTACAATGGCATATTCATGCTGGCAGCCTTTACTTAGAGGTTGGACGCGTCACTTCTGGCGCTTACCACAATGCCATCTGAAACTTCATTTGTTATTACTTTAAAAAAAATTGCATTGCACGGAAATCTATTTGTGGTTTGTGACATCGGAATTCTAGTTTAGAGAAATGACCTCGTGCTTTTAAATGTTGTATTGCATTTGTTCTAGGTTGAAGGTGAAAGGTTGACCAAATTTGGTTTCATTGATATGCTGATGTTTAAATGAAGCCTTCCCACTAGAAAGCTTAGGTAGAAGTTCAGCTGGAGTATTCTTTGAGCAGAAGATAGACTCTTCTGGAAATGAGATCTTTCTAGTAACTGTCCTAGGACTACCCTGAAGGCTGTGAATCCTACTATCCTTTTCCTGTCATGCTTTAAGCCCTCACATGTAAAGGGGGAAAAACAAGTTTTAAAGGCTCACTGCTTATCACTTTCGAAGCATCCTTTATCTCATTTGGAGCATGCATTTTCCATTTCTTCTGATTTTGCACTGTAAGTTTCAGGCAAAAGTAATAAATCTCACAATCATGACACACATGTATGACAAGAAAGCAAACACAACATGATTTGTTAGAAATGTGGTGTGTACTGAATAATTTTAGACTCCTCCAGAATCTACAGGTAACTTGCAGAGAGTGATCTCGAAAGACATGCTGTGAACTCATAGTTTTGTGTTCTGTGTCTTATGTTGTCCTTTTATGCAAGTGAAGAGAGGGTGGTGTGTGTTTTGCTTTAAAAATAAATCAAGGCCCTTTTATTTGAAATGGGAATTTAATCTTAACGCAAAAATTGCATTTTTCACAATTTCATTCTTTGAAAAGTCATTAGAATTCCCAGGAACACTTTCATTTGTGTTTTCCAACTGTGCACTCGGGGATCTGAAAGGGTTTCATTAAAAAATGAAAGAAAAGAATTGGTATGCCAGGATTTTAACTGATTTATGTTTTTCACTCTTGTAAATGGGGCCTGCGAGAAAAAGATCCTAGGGAGTCTTGGGGGAGAGCCGGCATGTACTTCTGCCTCCAGCCTTAGTTTGTCGGCTGGGAGTGAGCTGGCCTCGTACCGACAGCACCAGCATGAGGGGAGAACTAATCAGTATAATAGAAGATCCTGATTGGGGTGCCTTGCTGGAGAACTGGAGGATCAAGAGTTCATGTACCAGTTCAACCCTTTGGATGCACAGTGACTGTGTTTTGGTGAAATAGAAATAGGCTGGGGCCTCCCTGGTAGCCTAGGGGTTAAGTAGCAGCACTACCACTGCAATGTCCAGGTGGTCTGAGTTTGATCCCCGGCCAGGGAGGTGCCCCAAAGGGAGTAGCAGACCTCTCCTGCCTCACCCGCTGCTCCCCTCAGCAGTGCATTTCAGTCAGTCCTCCCGTTCTGCTCCCCACTCTGTCTCTGGTGAGTCCTCGCACCACCTCACTCCCCACACCTCTGGCCAACACCTCAGTTCTTGTACACAAAATAAAATTAATGAAAATCTTATAATAAAGAAATTATTCTTTTAGAAAAAATAAGATGGTAGCTAATGTCAATGTGTTCCCTCTCCTGTCCCCCCACCCCATATACACAAAACGAGCCAATGAAATAATCAGACTGACTAACCAGACCAGCAACTAATTTACTTCTGTATTGTTCTTCCCCGCGCCTCCTGATAGATGCTATGCTCATGGTGGCAGAGAGGCTAGAGGGTCCTTTCAACATCGAGTCGGTCATGGACCCCATCGACGTGAAGATTTCTGACGCTATCATGAACATGCAGGAGAACAGCGTGCAGGTGTCTCAGAAGGTACCGAAGGCAGGAGAGTGGAAAGGAGCGTGCCGGTGCCCCTCCAGCCTGCGACTCTAACAGACACTGTGTGCTCCAATGCAGGTCTTCCAGGGCTGCGGACCCCCCAAGCCCGTCCCAGCTGGACGGATTTCGCGGTCTGTCCCTGAAAGCGCGGCCTTCAGTACCTTCAGTGCCTTCAGCGCACGCTTCAGACCGTACCATCCGGAGGAACGGCCCACTACAGCGGCTGGCACCAGCTTGGACCGACTGGTGAGCGCTCTGGCGGAAATGGCAGTGTTTAATGACAAAGAACTGAAAACATTTGCTCCAGGAGCATTTTTAGTTGGAAGGCTTTACGGATGGGGTTTTCCAGGTGCAGCTTTTCAAGCCAAGTACCTGTGGATGTCAGTCAATCTGCCTTTCTCATTTTCTAGCTCAGAAAGTTTCAGAGCCAGTCCGTTCCTTGTAAAGTTGAGAACGAGACGCCCATCACTCTCGGGCTTTAGACGGGACCGAAAGGCACTGATGAGGTAGTGTGCTGTGGTGTTCTACAGAGGTTTGTTTTTCTCTTTCTTCTTCTTAATTAGGTTACTGATGTCAAGGAGAAACTGAAACAGGCCAAAAAGTTCTGGTCCTCTCTTCCTAGCAATGTGTGCAATGACGAGAGGATGGCCGCGGGAAATGGCAACGAGGACGACTGCTGGAACGGGAAAGGAAAGAGCAGGTTAGCCGTGGTCGATGGCCTGTGCACTCTCTCCTTTCCTCCATGCCTGCGGAACGTTCAGAGAGGATCTTCTTAGTTAAGACCCGAGGAAGCAATTCATGATAAACTGTAGCCTCATGGGAAACTACCTGTCGGTCTTCACAATGGACTTGGCTGTGGAAGTCTTGGGAAGGTGGCACCAGTTGCTTGCAGAGCGCCTTGGGGCAGGAGTTCGTGGCATTGGTTCTCTCTGGCAGCAGGGCTGCAGCCAGGAAAATGAGCTATACTAACCGTGGCATTGGTTTTCAAATATTTCATACCTGTGGTCTTTGGTGCAGTGCCTGGCCTCATAAAGCACCAGTTCTCAAAAAGTGCCATGCCCTTGTTTGAGGATGCCCGTGTTCCTTGCCTGTACAACTCAGTGCCTTAGATGAGCACCCAGTCTAGGAGACTTCATGTCACCCACCAACCTCTGCACAGGGGGTAGTGTTCAGAAAACATCATCGTCCAGTTGGAGAAACAAGACGTGTACCTAGAAAAAGACAATTGACTTCATTAGAAATGGGAAGAAATTCTCTGACCATAGATTGGAGGCATGCAGAGGGAGAGGAGGAGGGGTGAGAATGGAGGGAGCACCATGGAGTACAGTGGAGGACTCAGGGTGCTTGAGCAGTGGGAGAGCTGTGGCGACCACCCCTGGGAGTGGGGAGTCCTAGCCTGTCAGTATTCACAAGGACATAAAACAGTGGCCCTTCATTTGTTTCCTGTGCCCAGCCCAGGCGCTGGTAGCTGGCGGCGAAGCTTGGCTGTGGCCTTTCGTCTTGCTGTCATCTGTAAACGGTCCTTTCACATTTCAGGTACCTGTTTGCAGTGACTGGAAATGGCTTAGCAAACCAGGGCAATAACCCAGAGGTCCAGGTTGACACCAGCAAAGCAGACGTAGTGATCCTTCGCCAAATTATGGCACTTCGGGTGATGACCAGCAAAATGAAGAACGCGTATAACGGCAATGACGTGGACTTCTTTGATATCAGTAAGCACGGCGTGGGGGTGGCCATGCAGGTTGCTCCGCGTCGCCTTGTAGCAAGAACAGGTGGAATAAGCTCTCTCTCTCCTGTTGCTTCAAAAACAGGTGATGAAAGCAGCGGGGAAGGAAGTGGCAGTGGATGCGAATACCAGCAGTGCCCTTTGGAGTTCGAGTACAATGCGACCGTCCACTCCGGGAAGAAGGCCAACGAGAAAGCCAGCAGCGCTGCTGCCCTCGCGGGGACACAGCCCTACCTCCTCACTGGCTTCTGCATCTTGTTCTTGCTTATGCAGAGGGAGTGGAGATAATTCTCCATCTTGGAGGGAAAAAAGCGCTCATCATCAGAAAGTTCAAGAGACCGGTTATCATTTTTATACCATTCTAGTGACTTTGCTTTTTAAATGAATGGACAATGATGTACAGTTTTTACTATATGGCCACCGGTTTTAAAAATGCTGACTTTTTTTCATTCAGTTTTGCAGTGGGGGGAAAGGGGACTACCCGTAAACTGAGTCCCTGCTCCCGCAGAATCCTGTTAAACGTGGCTGGCAGTGTAGGGACAGAGCTGTAGCTAGCTGTGCATTTGTGATTTTATCACGATTGTTTTTTTTGTTTGTTTGTTTGTGGGTTTTTTTCTTCAGTTATGATCACACCTTGTTTCTTAAAAGAAAACCAGGGTCCTTTCTTGGCATGTAACATGTACGTATTTCTGAAATATTAAATAGCTGTACAGAAGCAGGTTTTATTTATCATGTTATCTTATTAAAAGAAAAAGCCCAACAAGCAGTAAAATTTCCATTTATCCCTGTTTGAGTTGCCTTATCTGGAGAGAAGCAGAGGTGACTTTTTCTCCATCACTGGTAAGTTAGCACAGAATGTGAAGGCACGGGGGCTGGTGAGCTTGCACTCAAGCACGATACAAGAAGGTTATACTTCATTTATAGCTGGTGACTGGAAGAGACTGCAGACGTCCCATTTGGTTGAGTTGGGTCACTTAGACTAAGATCACAGAGAGGTCCATTTCTTGAACCCGCTTATCTTGCAAGTGTAACCCACTTAGAAGTTTCTTGATACCTACTCCTTAGAAGAGGTCAGGTGTTCAGGATGGCCCACATCATATATTCACACTTAGTTTGGGGAGGGTGGGTTTTGGGAATGTTTTTGGTTTTCTTTTCTTTCTCTTGATCCAGGCCAGTTAGCAAGCCCCTGTCTGCTGGTCTCCACGTCCACACTGACGCTCTGGATTCATGCCCCAGACGTGATGCGACCAACAATCTCATTTGGTTCCCCTCATTCCAATGCTCTGGACCTCAAACTCAACTGTATAAGTGGGAGAGCTGTCTGGGGGAGCCAGAACTGGGGTACAGCCTGGGCTCAGGGAATAACTGGCAACACTCGAGGAAAGTTTTTGTCTGTGCAGGTGTTTTTGCACTTGTCTTTGAATCCTGTTTTTTTTTTTTCCCCCAGAGATTCTGGTCTTGCATGACTTTTTCTGACTCGAACCCCTCTGACCAGAAAGGCGAAGGATTTATAGTTGCTCATATCAGTCAAGCCACTTGGAGAGTTCAGTGTCCCGATTTTTTCAAGTGTTATTGGGGACTTTGGTGGGGAAGGGGGCAGGGACTTGGGCGTAGGTAGAGATGAGGATACTACCTCGTAGGGGTGACCCTTTAGCCGCTGAGGGAACTGGCACCAGCCATGTCCGCTATCCCAGGCCGAAGACTAACAGCTGCCTTGGCCCCTGACGAACTGGTCCTTACATCTCGCTGATGACGGCTCATGAAACCATGAAAGTGGACCAGGTCACTGCAAAAGGAGTCCGAACACAGTGTTCAGAAAGAGTCAAATTCTGCGAGTCTCTTCCTGCTTTAGACAGCCATTAAGATCACAACCAGTTCTACAGAAGCCGAAACCCACAGAGGTTGTTTGTGTTCTTGTTCAATCTTCAGTTGTAAGAGTAATTCTCTATTTTTATATTGAAACATAATTACTTGATAGCTCAGGGTCTACATTTCATTCAACTTTTTACACCAAATTCTACAGAATGGTCAAAATGGAATATCGGGGGCTGTTGTAAACAGAGGCTTAATTTTATTAGAAGTAGCCAGTTATTTATTAAAGCATGATGTTAATAAAATAGGCATATTCTGGTTGGTGTGTATAAGTGTTTTTTTTTAATCACAGAAGACATAAAATTGAAGAGGCGCTCCATTTATGTATGAGGAAAAATGGATTGTAAGTAGCTAAGCTGCTTTGTGAGAACTTGGAAAATCTGCTGATTCTTAGTAACTACCTCAGTTGTGAGGAATTTCCTTTTTAGCTTAGACTGCTATTACTTTTACTTGGTAGAAATGAATCTGGTCTCCAAAATGTGGCTCAAAGAGTTATCCCCATAGTCCTTGTTAGATTGTTTTTAATTTAAAACCTTGAACTCTGCCCAGCTGTTTTCTTTTAGTCAGGTTCTTTAAACCAGTAACATTTTCCGAATTAAATGTTCTTGAAGGTTCTTCTGGACTCTTACTGATTTGTTTTCTTTCTTTGCATTTTCCCCTGTTACCCTTTTATTATTCAAATTGTCTCTTGCTTTTGAACTTGAACTATGAAATAAACAAATCATAGATTTTTCCATTCAGGTCTGACTGGATAACTCTTGGCTTGTAACCAGCTGGCAGGCTCACCCTCTCACTCCCCTTCACCCCCCCACCCCAAGAATAGAGGCAAGTTGAATATTTTAAAACCTTAAAAGAGTTCAGAGTATGAAGTAGAATAAAAGCTTTGTTGGGAGACCTGATCTTTCCAAAGTCTCAGTTAATGGCCTGCAAAGTTTTTATGTTTTATACAGTCATTTATAAATTCTTTTTCTTTCAAACTATTTCACCCACTCTGTACCTTAAAAATATTTTTCACTCTTAGATTTATATTTTATTTCAAAACTCATCATTAAATTTGGCAACTATTTTGATAAAAGAAAAGGCACATAGAATTGACTTGCCTTGGGCCTCCCTGGTGGCGCAGTGGATTAAGCAACGCACTGTGAAGCGGACCGCAGCCACTGCAGCACAAGTTCGATCCCTGCTGCCGGCCAGGGAGGGGACCCACATGGTGCAGCAGACCTCTCCTGCTGTGCCCGCTGCTCCCCT
>JAGFMF010011408.1:2642695-2679080 GCA_019455555.1 Galemys pyrenaicus | reverse complement strand
GTACATGTCCCCACCTCCAGTTTGGGCTTTGCCTGTAGCTCTTCCCTGGGTGGTTTAGACTCACTCCTCTACCCCCACCTCTAGTTCTGGCCTTGTGAAGTTTCCACCCTAAATGATCTATTCAGAGCTTCCATGGGCTTCGCTCAGATAAGTGATTTTCTTCAGAAATGAGAAGTGACTCTGAATAAAGGAGAGGGGTTTTCTCCCGTGGCTCAAAGATGGGTTCTGAAGTTGGGTCTCAAAGCAGTGCTTCAAGTCATGTGAGTGTGACGACATGGCCATTGCAGCTAGCAATGGCCTCCAAGCCTCGGGAGAAGCTAACACTCCTTGGAAAGCTGCTTCTGCTCCTTCATTAAGAGTCATCAGCTTCAGGGCTAGATGAACACATAGTAGCTGATGTGAGGCTGCACTGGAAGGTTCTTTTAGCTTCCTTATAGGTTGGACCCTCTCATCTTGTCACCCATGACATAGTTATCACACATTCACTGCAGACATACTCACACCAGAGTCCCAATCTGTGTCATCTCTCTCTGAGTCTCTCTGAGACTCTGGCAAAAAATTGTGAGGAGAGCCAGGTTTGGGTTGTTGGGCCACCTTTGGCTCTCTGTAGGGGTGAATGGAATGACTGGAAAAATGACCTGCAAGATTTTACATGTTGCTGGTCTCAGATGCTTGCTGAAGTGCCGTGAACACAGCACCGTCGGCATGCTCATGTGTCTGTGGGCTGTCAGGTGGCTGTCTGCTGCGACTCCAGCCACAAGCCAGGCAGTTCTCTGAATTCAGTTCCCAACACGGTTGAACCCAAGCACTTTGTTTCCTCAGCCTACCAGATGGATATCAACCTCTTCCTACTGCGTACTTCCGAGCCCCAGAGGCTCTGACAGTCTGCTTCCCCTCCTGGAATAGCTGCTTACTGACAGGGAGCAACATTTTCAGCTGAAGCAATGACATTGTCATTTTGGGATTTGAGGCAAGGGCTGAGAGGAAGGGCAGGGCTCGGGAGCCTGCCTCCAAGTTTCCCAAATCACTCATTAACTCCAAAAAATACCAGCCTTTGGGCTGCTTCACATCCTCAAGAGAACGTGCCACCAAGATGGTCTCCAGAACCTTGTCATGGCTGGCCAAGAGGACGATGGTTTCCATTTAGTCTCTGCTGTCGGCGGTTCCCCTGAGGGAAGGCATGGCTCATCCCATTCGCTGCTTAATAACAGGCAGGAGCCTGCCTGGTGATGTGGCCAGACTGGTCGGGTAGTGGCTATTTGGATAGCAGATAAGCTGAGTGAGCACTCAGTGTTGAGGGCACCATGAGTGGACGCGAGCCAGACCATCCTGGCCCAGGCAAGCTGATTATACAGGCGGAGCCCTGCTCTGGGCAGGCTGGGCTGGTGGGGAATTGGAGGCTGCTTCAGCAGTCGACTTAATTTGAGGCCTGAGTAAAAATGTGTGTTTGGTAATGGAGACACTCATATTGAAAACAGGTGGTGTTGGGGCTTTTGCCTACACTAAAATGGATTGTCTGAGGCCCACAATGCTTTCTGGCTCCAAAGTCACAGCCCAGCTATGGGTTGGGAGTACCACTAAGAACAGGGTCTGCCTGAGCTTCCTTGTGGAGGTGTCCATGAGGGTCGCTGAAGATATGGGTTTTTGGGGCCTTCCTGGTGGCTCAAGGGGTTAAGTCTAAGAACTATCAAGCTATCAGCAGTCACTATGGGCTGAGTTCGAGCCCCAGCCGGGGAGGTGACCCACATGGCTTGGCAGACCTCTTCTGCCTTGCCCGCTGCTGCCCTCAGCAGTGTGTTTCAGTCAGTCTGCCTGTTCGTTCTGTTCCCCACTCTGTCTCTGGTGACTCCTCTCACCCCCCACACCTCTGGCCTGTGACCCAGCTCTTGTATGCATAAATAAATAAAAATAAAATCTTTAAAAACAGATGTGGGGATGTTGTGGAATTGCAGATCTTGTCTAATGGTAAAGCGCAGGAGCTAAAATGGGGGCTGCCTGTGTGAACAGTGAGAAGCCCCAGTTCTGTCCTGTGGGTCAGTGTGTGTGTCCTGAGTTTGCCGGGGGCAAGTTTTTACGCAGCTGCAGAAATGACTTGGAGACCTAACTCTTGGCCAGCCACTGTATGGGCATGTGGGAGAGAGAAAGCCGGGGCTTCCGGGCCATGCAAAGGGCAAGCTGTACAGGTATAGCACGGAGGTAGCGCCTGTGCAGTGCCAGACCACCGCAATAAAACGAAGGTGGACATAAAGGGAGCCACGTGAAGTCTGTGGTTTCCAGTATATATGAAAGTGATGTTTACACTATGCCCATGAAAGTCGTGTTTACTTTATGCACACCAGTGAGTGTGCAATAGCGGTATGTCTACAAATCAGTGTACAAACCTTAATTAAAGGTGTCGCACGTGCTGCTGGAAAACAGACTCATTCAACACAGGGTGGCCACAAAGCTTGAATTGGGAAAAGATGCGGTCTCCATGAAGAGCAAGGAGCGTCGGGTGCCTTCAGTAACAGTAGAAGGTAACACAGCCACATGCCAAGTGGTACCGTGGCGGCTGTGTCGGGCTGTTCTCTAAAAGCTCTCTAGAGTGCCACGGAGGTATTTTATAAGTAAAATGGACTCCTTTGTGTATTCCTTGACACGTTTTTCATTCATCCCATTAACTGTTCTTCCAGAGAGTGAGAGGTCAGTCAGATAAGAGTGTGGTGTTATTTTTTTTAAGTGAGGGTAGGTTACTATTTAATGCGTTTCCTTTCTTTTCTCTCTGCGCACCACACCATCACCTTCACTGTGGGGTGTGCTTTCAAGCGCCATCAAGAATAAGCAGAAAGTGAGCCACCCAAGTTGCTGCTTCTAAGCAGAAAATATACACTTATTTGTATGCCCAATAATCCACAATAATCCATGTGTCAAAGTGGCCTAATGTGACATTTTATCACTCTTGCTGTTTACGTGTGTGTGTGTGTAAAACTGTGTACTGGTTACAACTGGTCAATGTAGGATTTTTTTTGTGGACTGGTGCAGTGCACATGCTGTGTCAATGGATGTGGACAGTGAGGCCGAAGGGGCACTCCCACCCCACACCATCCACTCTGCAGCCCCATTGGGATCAAAAGGGCTATAATTGGTAGAGAATGTCTGGGTGTTTGAATATGATTTCTACAGCTTCTTACTTGCTCTAAATTCCAGTGATTTGAGGATAATTCAATAGATTACATCAGTTGCACACAGCTGAGGCCAGGTAGCCAGGAGCTGAAGAGTAGCCTTAAGTGTTAAGCATTACTTTTGATTGTGGCTTCTTTTAAAAGGCCTTGAGTGCAGTGTAGAGATCAAATTTACTGGGAGATCTTCCCGTGTGTTGGGCCACCTTTGGCTCTCTGTAGGGGTGAATGGAATGACTGGAAAAATGACCTGCAAGATTTTACATGTTGCTGGTCTCAGATGCTGGTCTCCGATGCACCGTCGGCATGCTCATGTGTCCGTGGGCTGTCAGGTGGCTGTCTGCTGCGACTCCAGCCACAAGCCAGGCAGTTCTCTGAATTCAGTTCCCAACACGGTTGAACCCAAGCACTTTGTTTCATATAAAATTAGGGGCAAACTTGGTGTGGCTTTCTGGTCCCCATCAAAATACCCTGCAGCCTTTTCTGTCTCTGCCGGCTGTGGGTTGGACTGCGAGCTGTGTAGCCAGAGGGGATCTGAGATTGGTGGCCATTTAGTTCATGACCATTTTGGGGTGTTAAATGCTCCTGAAACTGAATGGGTCCTTTTAATTTTGTAGCTTAGTTGGGTAATTGCCTCAAATTCCATTTTGTTCTGGCTGGGGACTCATGCTCTTGTTTTTGTTTCTTGAGGCCTGTACTTGATTTTCTCACTTAAATCCTATAAAGGTGCTCTCACACCGTCCCTCAGGGGCCCGCTCGAGGCTGCACTCTCTGCTACCCTGGTGCACAGCTTAAAAGTCCTGCTCCTTGTCAGTCCCAGATAGGGGGATTAATTTTTAAATGATACATGTGTTCATAACATTTTTTAAAAAATGTTTTTAGTTTCTTTTTTTAAAAAAAAGATTTTTAATTTATTTATGCATTTAGAGCTGGGGTGCAGGCCAGAGGTGTGGGAGGTGAGAGGATTCACTAGAGACAGAGCGGGGAGCAGAACAGGCAGATGGACCGAAACCCACTGCTGAGAGGAGCAGCAGGCGAGGCAGGAGAGGTCTGCCGCACTATGCGGGATCCTTCCCTGGCCGGGCATCGAACTGGCGCTGCTGTGCTGCGGCTGTTTCACAGTGCGGCGCTCAACCCGTTGCGCCACCAGGGAGTCCCTGTGTTCATAACATTTTTAAGAGTGCATTTTATTTTTAAATTTTTATTATTTTTTGTGATTGACAGCATTAGTTCACTGCACTGTATGTGATTTAGTGGGAAATATTCACAGCTCCCCAGAGGTATGTCACCGTGACCCACCCACTCCAAAGCACCCATATCCTTTTGGCGTATGCCACTGGGCCCCCTCCCCGCTTTGTTCCCACCTTCCCCTCCCCCTCTAGTGGCCTCAAGTCTGCAGTCATATTTCTACGGTTTGTTTTGGTTCAGTTTTGTCAGTTCCTTTGTTTTGTTTCTCAGTATTCCACAAATGAGTAAAATCATTCGCTATTTGTCTTTCTCCCTCAGGCTTATTGTTTCTATTACTTTATGCATTCAAACAGATGGACAACTACAAATCAGTCCCTAGAACATGCTGGAAAGACTAGGCTATTATTGTGTGTATTCTACCAACTCGCTTGTTCAATAAATGCTAATTGCTAAAAATGGAAAAACATTTGTCTTGTCTTATATAGACAGCATTCCCAAATTAGGTGTGATTAATGTCTTTTTTCAAGCATTTGACATCTATTCTGATCAGTGAAAGATCATCCAATTTATCAAACCATTATTCTGTTTATGTTCAATACCTACGTGGCCACAAGAGTCTCTAAAAGGCACTTTATTTTTCCCAGATAATCTCTTTATTTTACAATTGATTACCACCCTCAATAATTCCATTTGGAACTTCAGGGATAAAAATATGGACACCTTTAAGAGGTTATTATTCTGCCTGCCTCACAACTCAAATGTAAGGAATCAGAATCTGCCTTTCAGTAAAAAAAAAAAAAAGGGGGGGGCACTCCTTGTACACATTAGTATTTGAGGTGCATAGCTTTAAGCTCTTGGGTAATTCTGGATAAAAATATACCATTTCTGTCAGCATAAATGAACTCTTATGGGCTGCTCTCTACTGCACTAAGTTCTGGTTTTTTATATTAAATTATTTTCACTGATACAACACTGTACATGATTTAGGGTTATAGAGGTCCATGTACTTCTTTGGAGGTGTGATATCACACTACACCTGCCACCGAAGCACCCATAACCCCCCACTGATGGAAGCTTAGAGTAGATAATTTAGGGTGGGAATTTCACAAGGCCAGAACTAGAGGTGGGGGTAGAGGAGTGAGTCTAAACCACCCAGGGAAGAGCTACAGGCAAAGCCCAAACTGGAGGTGGGGACATGTACAATTGCCCGTGGACAATTGTGAGTCACTACAAAGAAAGCCCAGTCCTCAGAGATCAGCCCCACCAGGCCTTAGAAGTGATACATTCCACAGTGCACAAAATTCCACAAAGGAAGGAATCCCCCCAGAGAACACCATGTAAGGACACCCCTTGCTCTGGCAAAGGGCAGCTTTAGCCCCACGACCGCCCTCTTGCATCTATGCAGGCCTCTCTTCTGAACAAGCCTGCCATTCCGAAGGCAGCTCTTGCCCTGGAAGAACTGCCCATCTGTGTCTATGCAGGTGCCTCTTTTCCCTCATAAAGTGGCCCTCTTAAAGTGCAGCTTTCGCCTGTTTGTGTCATCTTTTTCCTCAATAAACTTGCCGTATCTTGATAAACTTCTATGTGCCAACTGCCAAAATCTTTGTCGGGGAGCTCAAGAACCCCCATTCACTAAACCCCATCACCACCGTAGTCTATCGTGTCCCTTCCACACTCTCCACTCTCCCCACCTTCTCTGGTAACCTTACTTCTATAAACAGATTTTTAGGGTTCGTTATTGGTTTAATTATGACTGAGCCTTGTTTTGTTTCTTTATATTCCATGCTTCCATGATATAACTAGGTATATATACACACCGTATATGTGTGTATATATACACACACATACATACACCATACATTGGCTTACAACACTGTATAAATTTATGGGTATTAGCTCACACCTCTTCAGATATGTCACTACACTCACCAAAGCACCCACAATCCTCCACCATAGCTCGCTAGCACTCCTACGCAAACTTGCCCCCCACTCCCATCCTCCCCCTCTGATAACATCACTTCTGCATGGAGGGCGGGTATTTGATCACTGTCATCAATGCTTTCACGACTTTTCTGGGAAGCCTGCCCACTCTGGTGACCGGACGACAGCATTTTCTTTTCTTTTTTGTTAGTATTTATTTATTTATGCATACAAGAGCTGGGGTACAGGCCAGAGGTACGGGGGGGGGGGGGGAGAGGATTCACCAGAGACAGAGTGGGGGATATAAGGTGNATTTTCTTTTCTTTTTTGTTAGTATTTATTTATTTATGCATACAAGAGCTGGGGTACAGGCCAGAGGTACGGGGGGGGGGGGTGAGAGGATTCACCAGAGACAGAGTGGGGAATATAAGGTGATTGACTGAAATACCCGGCTGAGAGGAGCAGTGGGGAAACAGGAAAGGTCTGCTGCGCCATGTGGGTCCCCTCCCTGGCCGGGGATTGAACTCGTGCTGCAGTGACTGCGGATGCTTCATAGTGCCGAGACTCAATCCCTTGTGCCACCAGGGAGGCTCCCAGGAAGATAGGTTCTTGTTAAGGGTGGACCAAGGATCTGAAGACAGTCTACACTGCACATGACCACAGGGAGGAAAGTGGGGAGACACGTGATGCATATACCTTTTGGGAAGATTTCTCTCTGCAACTATATATGTGTAAAAATATGCATTGTAGACTTGCCTTCTCTAATATGAAGTCACCTAAGTAACCTAAACTAAACAGAGACTATTTGGGACTTTTTCTGTTTCTTTGGTTTTGTTGAAATCCCCATATAATTAGCCATTCATTTTTAAATCAGGAAAATGAATCATATCTGTAGGTGAAAATTTTGAGAAATAAAGACTACAGGAAAGGAGTAGAAAAATATCAGGTATAGGCACAGTACATGTGTTTCAAATTTTTTCCTCTAGCTTTAAGAAGAGAAATGAAGAGTTTCATTTACCAAGTTTATTAGGTTTTCTGGTTTCAGAGCAGGATAAACTGGGGCGTTTTTTCTTTCCCAATGGTAAGCTAGAATTTAAACTGAAGCCAACCTCGTCTTCTTGGATGTAGAAAGTATTTTCCGGGCAGAGTATTTTAAGGCACAAGTTTCCTTGTAACTGATCAGTATATACAGAAATGTTTGAACAAATGCCTTCTTCATTCCATGGCAAACAAGGTGCTGATAAGGTACAGGAATAAAAATACAACCACCTGTTCAATAGGGAGTTCCAGAGGGGATGAGAATGTGCCCTCAACGCAAGGACTTTTCTGCTGCAAATGACCTCAGTTACTAAAAGAAAAGTGGGTGAGTCCCATTCAAAATATTCATAAACTTTGCTGCTTTCTTTTTTTTTAAAGATTTATTTATTTATGCATACAAGCACTGGGTACAGGCCAGAGGTTTGGGGGGTGAGAGGATTCACCACAGAGAGCGGGGAGCAGAACAGGCAGATCAAAGGAAGTACACTGCAGAGGGGAGCAGCAGGCACAGCAGGAGAGGTCTGCTGTGCCATGTGGGTCCCCTCCCTGGCCGACAGCAGGGATTGAACTCATGTTGCAGTAGCTGAGGTTTGAGTCATAGTGCGTTGCTTAACCCACTGCACCACCGGGGAGGCCCAACGTTGCTGCTTTCTTAGCAAGAGGTTGCCACCAAGTCTGGGCAAGACTGCTTGGTTTGAATGGGCATCATTCGGGAACAAGTTTGCCAAAGCAAATTCAATGAGTTGCTGATTAGGTGAAAAATGCTGATCAGGTCAAGATTTCAAGGAGATTTATCAAAGTCACTGAAGTAGCTCCAAAAACAAAGGACGGATGTGCAGGCTAAATTGGCCGCTGAAGATGAGGCCGTTTTAGGGCAGACAGCATTTTACATTCAGTCACTTTACCCTGGGAAGCCTACATTCTCGGTGAGTGGCTTTAGCAATGACAGGAATTGCACTAAAGCACTCCCTGAGACCGCCCTGTTGTTGGACAAAGAATTATGGTAGAATGTTAAGATTTGTGCTCAAATAGCGTTTTGTTACACCAGCCTCCTTCAGGCCTACAGTGAGTCTGGTATGTGCCGCTTTAGCATGAAGAACTCCATTTTCCCAGGATCTTTGAATGAAATGGATACCGAGGCACTATTGTTTTCTCCCCGGGCTTACCTGGAGTCAGAACAGAGGGCCTATAGAAGTGCGTGCTCCTCTTTCCTCAGAGGAGAGATCAAGCTGATAAAGGGGAAGAATCTTCAGCCAGAGGGCCTCTCCTTCAGAGCAGGAATGTGAAGGGGTCCATCCTTCCAGCTCTGACACCCGAACGGCTCAGGTTAAGGCTTTGGGTCAGGAGTTTGTGCGTGTTTATTTATGTGTTTAGCAACGGATAAGTGAGCCCTTTCAGCTTGGGACTCATGAGCAAATTCCATCAAGAAACTCTTCTTTCCTCAACGAGAAATGTTTGCCGGCACGGGGCCAAAGTTCTGGGGTGTCCCACTCTCCCCTCCAGCCTGCTGCCGTCTGCCTGAGTAGAGTTAGTCTACCATGTACCCCCTCCTGAAACACTGTCATTCAGCCCACATTTTATACTTGTCGACAATGACAGCATAATTTAGAACACAGAGCAGATCGGTAGAACTTAAACCAGGCAAGCAAAGATGGCTACTTGCTGGGCTAGAAAATCTAGAAAGGGGCACCACTCTGGCGAATGAGAAAACAATCAGACGTCAGCATGAGAGACCCACTTCACGCTTGTCTAGGTTGGCCTTTGTCTTTCTCCTTAAGCACACTGTCGCAGATATGTAATCCATGTTGGAGGTTCAGTCATTCTGAGTACTTTTCATTATCTTCCCATCAGCCAGCACTGAACACCTTCTCCAGGTGTTGTTATAGAAACAAGAACACTGTGACTGTTCCTGTTTCCCATCAAACCTCCTTCCTTGACCAGAGCTACTGGGAGGTTTCCTTTAACCTTTTCAAGCCCAGGACTGTGTGGGCTCCACATTCTTTTCTAAATATGCAAAAGCCACCTGTTTGATAATGTGGTCCAGAATATGGCTGGGGCTCAGTGTCAGGTTCACGGCTTTGCAGTTTCCGGAATCCACCCATATGTGTGTCTATATTTAGTTGCCACCATCAACATTTTCCATCTCTTACATGTTTAGCCAACTTTTGTGTGGGCTGTTGCTTTGACCTTGTGATGAAGCTCTAAGCATGCATGGGACCCAAAATAAATAATTAAAAGATCACCTGTTCACTGTAGTCAGCAAACTCTTTAACCGATTTCATTTCAGCTGTGGTTGGGTCCCCAGCCAGGCATGCTGAGAGAGGAACAGCTTCTCTCCTAAATGTCTGATGGGTAAGTTAGCCAGTGGCTTTGGTTGTGCTGAGGGTCTTGAACTTGCAGATTGAGTTTTTGCCCTTCAGCAGAACTGCTTCCTACAGATGCACAGCAGAGCCCCATCCACTGGGAGGAGTGCAGGCTGGGGGAGGGGACTGGTCATGGATGGCTGGACCCACAGCATTCTAGAAAAAGCCCAACCCTCAGCCACTTCAGTGGGACAGAAATTGGTGGCAGGGGGTATTCTGGGGGATGTTGAAGAAGGAGGAAATCACACTGTGATTCCTCTTGCTTAATAATCTCCTTCACAAAAATCTCTAGAAATAAATGTCCATGGCAGATTAGCAAGGTTGGGGGAGGGTACCAAGGATGAGCTGTGAGGGGCAGGGAAGTGTGGTGAGGAGAGCTGAGGATAACTCCAGGACAGTTATCTCAGCTTAGCGACTGAGCTCTCAAATGGGCTCCCCTGTGTGAGCCTCTGGGGTGATATCCCTGTGGGAGAGGCCGAAGAGGAGAGCATGCCGGGAATTGTGCACTCTTCGAGGGCGGGCCGAGGTCTGTCTCTGCGACCACTGCAGCCCCAGTGCCTAGTACAGCGCCTGCCCCAGAGCAGGTCGGCGAGAATTACTTGTTCAAACCCATAATGATAAATAGAAGCACCATGTTGCTTAAAGAATAAAAACAGGAACAACAACAAAAAAAACTCATCGGTCCCCTTAGATGATGTCAGGTAACTAATGCGTCTGAAAAATGGTGGTAAAAGAATCAGGCATTTACCCCCTTTCTGACATAAACCGTGCCCCAGGAGGACCAAATAATGTTTGACGGGCAGATGCATTTTACGGAAAGCAGACCAGTATAAATGAAGAGAGGCTGACAGGACTGGGATGTCAACATTTTGCAGCCACCAAGCACATCAGTGGAACTGGCCAGCCCGTTAGCATCGTAAGAGAAACACCCAGGCCACGCGTGAGTGCCAGCACCGGCCCGGCTCCACCGACCAAGTCATCTGGCCACTATGATCAAAACTGAACTTGGTCAAACTTCTAAGTTCCAATTGTTAGGGGTTCCAGGGAACAGAGGAGTATGTTGCCATCAGTAAGATCCAAACTGTGACAAACCAGACCAGGGAAATATAAGAGGAAGAAGGGGAGCAACAGAGAGAGAGGTAAGGGGCCTCTTATTGATTTAAGGAGGTCAAGAAACACTGACTAATGACAATGAATGAATTTGAGTTTGATCCTGATTTGCACAAATATGTTATTTAAAAAAAATTTTTTTTGAGGCATCTTTGCTGATGAAGGAATGGTGGGAGAATTGAGGGAGGAAGGCCGCAGCTTGCCAGGCAGGCCTGCGCGCTGGGGAACTGGCTCAAGCCCCAGGGCAGGGGGACTAATTTTAGTTCCCACCTGCTGATGGAAATAGGGCTCTGAATATTCTGCCAGGCTTGATCGGAATTAGTAGATGTTCCATTTCAAAGCTGTAAAAAAAAAATAGATGGGCCACTCTGGGTGAGCAGAGACCAACGCCACCTTATCCACTGCTGTAACCCGAGTGCTTAGCAACAGCAGGGTCACAGAGCAGGTGTTCTGAAATATTCTGGAAACTGTAAGAGCTGGATGCCCACTGGGCCTGTGCCAGTGGCTCACTGTGAGATGGGCAAATTATGGTTCCTACTGGGGGCTCCAGTTTCTTCCCACGTGCAATGAAAAGAGTAGACCCACCGCCAGCACGATGCCCTTGCAGGTCACGTATTCTGTGCTCGGAGAAGAAGCACTCCGATGCCTGGGAATCTGACCAAGCTTAACCTTACCTTGCTCCATGGGAATTATTTAAGTGACATGAACGCCATGACACTTCCTACACAATTAAACATCCCCTTGACTGCAGGAGAAAAACAACTCCCTTTGTTCAGTCATCGTGTGCTGATGCGACCTGGGTTTTCTTGTGAACTGGAAGCTACTCTCTGCGAACGGGAGGGGCCACACTGAGTAAGGGGTGCAGTGTGTTTGGCTCCAGGGAGTCAGCTGAGTGCCTGTTAAACTCCCACCTGCCAGGACAGTGTGAACTGGCTAGAGCGCCTTCAACCAAAAGGCAGCCCTTCAGAGTTTCTAGAACTGCTGAACAGCTGAGCGGGTTCATGCTGACCCAGAGAGCAGGACCCAGGGGCTTCCTCAGTGAGCCTCATGGGAACAGCAACACCTCAGATGATGATGTTTCATTCAGCGTAGTGTCTCTATAATGCTGTGGGGGAAAAAAAGAGAATCTCAGCAGATGTGAATGAAAATGAATGAAATGTGAATATATGACGTTGTTTGAGACCCTGCTTTCATTATATTTCATGATCATTTTTCCTTATATTTCACTTATCTTGCCGTTTGCAGGAAACTATGGACAATGACATTTAAGTGAGGACATAACTGTACGCAGATGCAGGGGTGCAGGCCAGAGATGCATGAGGTGAGAGGATTCCCCAGAGACAGAGTGGGGAGCAGAACAGGCAGATGGACTGAAAGCCACTGCTGAGGGGAGCAGCAGGCGAGGCAGGAGAGGTCTGTTGCACCATGTGGGTCAGCTCCCTGGTGGGGGGTGAACTCAGGCTGCAGTGGCTGCCGATGCTTCATAGTGAGATGCTCAACCCCTGCACCACCAGGGCGGCCCTCACTGGGTCTTAAATTCCCCCATGCCACCGGCAGACAGCAGACCCTGGTTCCCAGCTCCTGTTTGTTGGTGGGTGTGGAGGTGGAGGAGGGCACCTTGTTGCAAGAAGACTCCGTGGGGGCCAGTGGCTCGGTTTGGAGATGGCAGTTTAACTGTACCCCATGTGGAGGCTTAGTCAAGCGACTCATCACGCCACCCAGGGAAAGAAATTTATGTTTATAAGTTGCAAGGGTTCAATTCCAGAATGTGTTCTAGGACCCCTCTGCACCAAGGCTTGGGGGGCTGCCAGGTGGTGAGTGACCCAGGCGTGGGCACTGATGGCGTCTTTGGAAGTCAGGCGTGGTGGGGACGGTTAGTGTAAGGAGAATATTAAGGTGGAAAAGATAGCAGCGCGAGGACTCAGGCTCAGTGGAGAGCTCGTCCCGGTTAGGGGAGAGAAAACCTGAGGGTTTTCCGTTGGCAGGTGAGGGGCTGCCCAGTCCTAGGAGCTTGAATATTCCCATTGAGAGATCGGTCAAAGCGTGGCAACCTCAAGTCTCCCGTTTTTACACGCTTTTGTGCGCCTTTTAATGTAAAAATAACAGGTCTGAGAAAAAAGAGCCCTCTCTCACCAGTCCCTGCGTAACAAGACATAATGTTTCTCCTGTCATTCAAAGCCCTCTCCGCCCCCTCACACACTTTCCTTGGGGTCCTGGGGGCGTGCGGAGCTCGGTTTGGGAAGCACAGGTGGTGATCTCTAGGAGGCGCCTGAGTTCCTAATTGCCCATGTCCGCTTTTGTTCTGAGGGGCTCACCTTTGCTCGCCACCCCTTAGGTTCCCAAGGCCCTGGCAGTAAGTTGGGTCAAGGAGAAAGGACAGAGCCAGCCTTTCTTCCTCTTTTGTACCCCGCAGAGCCCTGCACACAGGTGCCCCCTAAATACTTGTCCTCCTGAATAGCGCACTGACCAGAACTGGGGGCTCGGCCCTCCCCGCGGGCGGCCAGGCTGCTGCTGCTAGGAGCAGTGTGAAAAGGGCTTTCAAAATGGCCCTGCTTTGAAAATTAACTAGGGAGGAAAGCCGCCTTGACCTGGGGGGAGGTGCACGAGGTCGAAAGCAGCTGACGTGAGAGAGCATGGAGAGGCAGCGCAGCCCAGAAAGCCAAGGGGTGCCGCACCAACAGACCAGAAGGTACCTCGCCCGGAAGTCGCACCCCCCACGCAGCCAGCGAAGTCAGGGTTAGTGACTCACCCCGGCCACTGCAAGTTCCTGGCAGCCACGTGTGGGAGGGAAAAAGGAACGGGTGACCTTGATTCTAGTAAGATCTTTGCTTTAATCAAACCTTTCCAGAATATTGTCATTGCAGCATGCATCAAGATAGTCGAGGTGAATGCGATCGCCTACTTTTCTTCTTGGCACACTAAGTCTTCGAGGTCTGGTGTGTCTTTTACGTGTGCCACACAGCTCAAGCCAGATTAGCCACGTTTCAAGCGTGCTGTAGGCACACCTGGCGGGCGACCACGCTGCTCTCACCCGCTCATTTTACAAATGAAGCAGAGGGCTGGGCCCTTACTCTCGGTAAACGTTCCCCAGCTTTTTTGTCTTCCTGTGTGGTGTGACTGTTCTCTTACTTTGAAAGGCAGACAGACAGATTCTCTCTGTCTCTGTCTCTCTGTCTCTTACACACACAAAAGCAAGCGCAAGCGCGCGCACACACACACACACACACCCTCTAAAAGTGGTCCTCTGTAGGGACCTCCCTGGTGGCACACTGGGGTAAGCAGCCATTATGAAGCAAACCGCAGCCACCGCAGCACCAGTTCAATCCCTGCTGCCGGCCAGGGGGGTGACCCACGTGGCACAGCAGACCTCTCCTGCCTCACCTGCTGCTGCCCTCAGCAGTGTGTTTCAGTTCATCTGCCTGTTCTGCTCCCCACTCTGTCTCTGGTGGATCCTCTCACCTCCTGCGATTCTGGCCTGTACCCCAGCTCTTGATGCATAAATAAATAAATAAATCTTTTTTTTTTAAAGTGGTCCTCTTTAGACTGGAGTCTTAGCCCAACTCTTACTTATTTTTTCTTTCTTTCCCCACACCACCTGTCCCTTTTGACCCTCCCTGTCCCTCCTCCCTCTGAACCTTAGATCCCTCGCATCAGTTCCCAGTGTCCGCTAGTTTGGGATGATTTTGCTTCATCAGTTTATCCACCTCGATTCCTTATTTTGCTCATATATGTGGAATCATCCTGAAATTGATCTTTTCCTTTCTGACTGACTTTGCCAAACTTAATTCACTCAGCTCCTTCCATTTTGCTGCTAGTGGTAACTGCTTGCTCCCAGCTTTTGACAGGAGGAAATTTTACATGGGCGAGCTGCGCAGGGGGAAGCCTCCTTGAAGGAAGGGTTGGTTAGGCGCTCCGCACAAGCAGGCACAGTCATTGTTAGAATGAATGAGAAAATACAGTGACTACGGGGAAGAACAGAAAAATCACCCGCAACACCTCGACCCAACAGAAGCATGGTTCCTAGCGTTTCCTTCCTGCGGCGGGCCTTTGGGTGGGCCTCAGACCTGAGGAGGATCTGTGCTTCAAACCCTGGGGAGGACCTGCTCACTCACTGCGCTTCCCACAGCATGGTCTGCTTGCAAAGGAAGGGTCACCCTCCCAGACACTTTCCCGGGGAACCCTACCCTTAAAACATGAAATGAAATGGAGACTGAGCACACATCAGTGCTTCTTCATCACCTCATCTGTGCAAGGGCATTAGGGCTGTGCCCACAGCCTGGGTAGTGTCCAGCTGCTGTGCATGGTGGTGCAAGGAGTGTAGGTGTGCCTACATATTTCAGTGTTAGTGTTTTCATATTCTTTGGATAAATACCTGGCAGTGGTATGGCTGGATCATATGTCATTACTTTTTATTTTTTGAAGGACTCGTCATACCATTTTCCACAGAGGCTGCAGCATGCTACATTCCCATACTAGAGGGGGGGTTCTTTTTCTCCACAGCCTCACCAATATTTGTTGTTTCCAGTGTTTTTTTTTAATAAGAACTAGTGTGCAGGCCAGAGGTATGGGGGGTGAGAGGATTCACCAGAGACAGAGTGGGGAACAGAACAGGCAGATGGACCGAAATACCCTGCTGAGGGGAGCAGCAGGTGAGACAGGAGAGGTCTGCTGCGCCATGTGGGTCTCCTCCCTGGCCGGGTACTGAACTCATGCTGCAGTGGCTGCAGATGCTTCACAGTGCAGTACTTAACCCCTTGCGCCAGTAGGGAGGCCCCTCCAGTCTTATTGACAGAAGCCCTTCTCACTCTCTCAAGCACCATATTTATCTATGTAGTATATACTATAGGGAATCTGGCAACTTTTCTAAGAAAGAAAAAGAAATACAAATTGGAAAGTGTTATCCAATACCCACATATGGGTATTGGAAAAAGTGTATGAAAATAAAACAAACGAAAAAGAAATGAAGACTGTCTCCTGCTTCCTCTGGCGATCTCAGGCAGCCCCCGTTGCCCACTCCTCCACTGCCTGAGGCCTCTGGCTGGGCAGCCCCAGAGGCCCAGGCAGGAAGTGCTTTGGTGGGGGCCTGCATTGTCCACCTCTGAGGCAGGGGCAGCCTGTGGAGGTTCCTTGACCTCAGTGGCCCCAGGCTGACCCCCTGCCAGTGGAGAGGAGCCTGACTGCCAAGAATGCAGTGGAATCCCGCTGGGGCTGGAGCCCAGGGCCCGAGAAAATGTGCGGAATGCCATTTGTATAGACACACTAGCCTTTGCACAGAAAAGCTCCTTGGACTTCAACAAAGGTAGGACGTATTGTCTCAAAACTAAGGGTCTGATCCAAGTTCACTTCAGTCTGTCTCAAAAGGAAGACGTCAGCTCATTAAAATCAGCAAAGCAGTGGTGCTGCAGAGATGACTTGAACTTGACAAAGTTCCCACCCTGTCTCAGTTTTGAGCCTGATGTCAAATCTCCTGTTTAAAAAAAATAGTTTAGGCTAGGCACAAAATGGTATCCTCCTACCATAAATCCAGTGTAATATACATACAGGGTATGGAAAAGATTTAGAAATGGTGATTATTTTTCACTTGATTCTTTTTATTTATATGTTATCATCATTCATTGTTCTTAAGACAATTGCATTTCGGTGAAGGGGGAAGGGAAGTGCATACTGGTAAGAGGCCTGTGGTAAAAGTAAATGGGATCCATGTTGGCACTGCCTGGCGTTTGCCTAATGCTTTACAGACACTTGTAGATGAAATAATTTCTTCACCATTTAAATAAATGTAGGGCTGACGCGAACAGAGAGATACACGGTTATCATGGTGAAATGAGGAAACTGAGGCCACTGGGAGCTGAAGCAACAGGCTTGTATTGTAAACATGTTGCTCATACAAATATCCTCAGCGAACTCCTGCTAACGATGGGGTTTGGTGAGTGGGATCGAGTGAATGGGGTTCTGGGGTCCCCTCTGAGAAAGACAACAGTAGAGTTCATGAAGGCACAACAAGGTTACTAAGGGAAAGGACATTTGGGTAGACACACGGGCAAAGCCTGCATTTTAAAAGGGCAGGTGTACTGAGAAAAGGAGAAGGGGGGGCAGACACGAATGGGCAGTTCATAAAGGACAAGAAGCTGCCTTTTGAAAGGGGCGGGATTATTGAGGAGAGAGGCCTACGTAGAAGCAAGAAGGCGGTCTTGGGCAAAAGCTGCTTTTTGCCAGAACAAGGGGTGTCCTTACATGGTGTTCTCAGGGGGGATTCCTTCCTTCATGGAATTTTATGCGCTGTGGAATGTATCCCCCTCCGGTCCTCCTGTTTCCCTCTTACCAGGACACTTGTGATGTCATTGGCTCCACCTGAATAATCTAGACTAATTACCCAGCTCAGGACCCTTAGTTTAACCACATCTGCAAAGTCCCTTTTGTCACGGAAGGTCCTGGGCATTAGGATGTGGGCAACCTGAAGGGGGCATATTTGTCCTTTCATGCCCAGGCTCCTTTAGACCATCTATTATTTCTCAAAGCATCTTACAGAAAAATGGGTGTCCATCAGCTGTCGCTCTTTTTCTTCCCAGTACATGGCAAATCTCTGACCAGACATCACTGGGGCCAAAGTGGTTCTCTCCACGACTGTCCCTACCACCACAGAGGGAACGCCCTGCTGAGCTCAGAGGAAGAGGATCTTTCATATATGTGTGTGTGTGTGTGTGTGTGTGTTATTTAAGCTCTTTAAGATTTAATAAATCTCTAAGATTTCCTTGATGTTACACACACACATAAAATCAAGGAAATCTGGGGCCTCCCTGGTGGCGCAGTGGGTTAAGCAACGCACTGTGAAGCAAACCGCAGCCACTGCAGCACGAGTTCGATCCCTGCTGCCGGCCAGGGGGTGGACCCACATGGTGTGGCAGACCTCTCCTGCTGTGCCCGCTGCTCCCCTCAGCAGTGTACTTCCATTGATCTGCCTGTTCTGCTCCCTGATCTCTGTGGTGAATCCTCTCACCCCCCCCCACACCTCTGGTCTGTACCCCAGTGCTTGTATGCATAAATAAATAAAATCTTTAAAAAAAAATCAAGAAAATCTTAAAGAGCTTAATTCAAAGACTTTGCACAAGCCGCCATTTTGGGGGATGGGTTTGAAGCAGGCAAGGTGCTAAGGTTTCACCCTGCCCTCAAGATGCTCACACTACAGTGGGGAAGGGAGATTAGCAGTGCAATCCTCTGTGAAAGTGTCCCCTTGGCAGTATAGTCTCCAGACAGCTGAAGCCTCCATAAAGCCCTTGGGGAGAACTGGAGGTGCTCGGCTGACACAATGGGGGAAGTGAAGAGTAAGCATACGCTGAAAGCTTTAAACTTATCTAAGCAGTTTGTGTATGTGAATGCATTTGATCTTCATAACTATCATCATGCCCATTTCACAGGTGGGAAAATTGAGGCAAAGCAGTTAAATGACTTGTTCAAGATCAGAAGTGGAGAGTGGCAAATCTGGGGTCCAGGCAGAGCAGCTCCAAAGACAGGCTTTTCAATCTGTATTTACCTTACAAAAAACCTGAAAATGGAAATATGAGAAAACCTAGCAATCCCACTCTTGATCTATCTACAGAATATGAACCATCAACACAAATTTTGTATGTGCCACAACGTTCATGACAGAATTATGTATAATAGCTAGGGCATGTAAGGACTCCCTGGTGACGCAAGAGGTGAAGTCTCAGCACTGTGAAGCTATCGGCAGCCACTGCAGCACAAATTCGATCCCGGCCAGGGAGCTGACCCACATGGCGCAGCAGACCTCTCCTGTCTCGCCTGCTGCTCCCCTCAGTAGTGTATTTCAGTCTATCCACCTATTCTGCTCCTCACTATGCTTCTGGTGAAGCCTCTCACTTCCCCACAGCTCTGGCCTATACCCCAGTTCTTGTGTGCACAAATGAATCTTAAAAAAATAGCTAGAACATGGAAGCAGCCTAAACATCCACTGATAGACAATTGGATCCAGAAGATATGGTATAACCACATCACAGAGCACTATGTAGCCATAAGAAAGGTTGAAATGCAGTCATTCTCAACAAAATGGAGGGAGTTTGAGAGAATTATATGTAGTAAAGCAAATCAAGAATGATAAAAACAAATACTGGACATTCACATAGCAGAAAATTTGATACATAAGACACTTTCAAGACCTACTGGGCATCTAATAAACATCCTAAGAGCTTTGAGGTTAAGAGACAGGGGGAGGAGGGAAAGGGTAAAAGGGAGTACAAGGGATTGTCTAGGGATGAAAAACCAAAACAAAACAAAGACCAGGCTTTTTACTCCAGCATTGTAAGGCTTCCTAAGGGAAGATGCTGTGCTGGGGTCAGCTCCGGGGAGCTGGGATTACCGAGCTCAGCTTAAATAGCGTTGCCTCTGATTTCAGGGTCTCCGAAGCAATCCGTTCTTAGAGACGACCTGGGGCTGTAGCCTGGGAGCGGGGCAGCCTCGCCAGCCTGGAGATGTAGGAGCAGCACGGAGCTCACAAGCTTCCTGAGAGCAGGTGTGGCCACGGGGCAGCCCCGTGGCAGTGTGGGAGCTCGGAGTGGACAGTTTTCATCTGTTCCTCTAGCCCCAGGAACTCTGGGACTGCAGTCTGGTTTTCTTGTTTCACCTGAAGAAAACAGAAAGGCCAGGTGAATGGGATGATGACAGGAAGAATTCATGGACTGTATCCCTGAGAGAAAGCAAAGCGCCTTTAATGCTTTCTGGAAACACTTCTCTCCCAAGGGGAAGCGCTGACTAGATACATTATTTTGGCTGGACCCTCTAATTTAAGCTTCATCCGTTTGAATTTGAGACAGGGCTTGAGTTAAAGCCCCTTTTGCTCTAGCTAGGAATAAATGGCTGGCTGGGCAAATGAATGGCGTCTACCCAAATGCCTGAATGAATTAAAGAGAACAAATATTTCAACCCCCTCAAGCACTGCAGACGTACACACTGACATAAAAAAAAATAATATGCTGATTAAAAATCATTCTTACTCATTCAGCAGATCCTCCAAGGAGTTCTATGTAATCATTTTGTTAGGTTAAACTGAATGACTGTATGAAAATAACCTTGGAACCAGCTTGTGGGGTCTGGCACCCCCCCCCCTCTGCTTCAGATCACTTTGTGTATGCATAGAATAAGCTTTAGGGCTTTAGCATTCCTTGACGTTTAGTTATTTTATCAACTGTTTTCAAAGGGGCCCTTAAAAGACTTCTACCCCCCTCCTATTCACGGCATTATTTGAGCTCTGTGTGTTTTGAATATACTGCAGCAGAGCCTCTGGAGATAACGTAGGTTTGAATGGTGTGGTCTCCGCAGAGGCTGGTCTCCCCTGGACGAATCCCTACATGTCTTGGAGTCAGCCACCCAGTGGCCACTCCGCCTGTGATGGCCCAGGAGGAATGAGCTGTCCCTGCACGCCGCCCCCACACACACCTGGCACAGACTTCTCAGCACCCACCACAACCTCACTTCGTAGCCTGAGCTTTGTATACATGTCTGTCTGCGCCTGTAGACGCTTAATGCCCCCAGGGCAGGAGCCTTTTTCTCACTTTTTTCTAAGCTTTTAAGAACTATTTCAGTTCCACAAGTAATACCTGAAAGTTTCATTGCAAAAAAAACACAAAAAACAAAAAACAAACAAACAAAAAAAAACCAGAGCTCAAACATTCCTTCCTCATACCCTTATTCCCATTCCGTCCATATCTATCCAAATCCTTCTGTTTTGTTTTCATTTTATTTTGAACTGTGGTTACAGGCACAGGACATTAAATTCAATTCACCATCTTAATCACTTTTAATTATACAGTTCAGTAGTGTTAAGTATATTCACATTGTTGTGCAACAGATCTCTAGAACTTTTTATTCTTGCAAAACTGAAACTCGATGTCCGGTAAACACAATTTCCCTCCCCCCAACCCCCAACCCTTGCAACCATCTTTCTCTCTTCCTCTGTGAATTTCACTACTCCAGGTGCTTTATATAAATGGAACCTTGCAATATTTGTCCTTTTGTGATGGCCTATCTTACTCAACATAAAGATTTCAAGGTTCCCTCACACTAGAGCATGTGTCAGAACACCATTCCTTTTAAAGGTTGAATAATATTCCATTTTATAGCCATACCATATCTTATTCATCCATGGATAGAGATTTGGGTGACTTCCAGTTCTTGGCTATTGTGAATAATACAGCAATGAACCTGGGTGTTCAAATGTCTCTGAGATCCTGCATTGAATTTTTCGTATATCAACCCAGAAGTGGGATTACTGGACCATATGGTAATACTATTTTTATTTTTTGAGGAAATATCATACTGGTTTCCATAGCAGCTGAACCATTTTACATCCCCACAAACAGTGCTCAAATCCTCCAATTTCTCCATATTCTTGCTAACAACATTTGCTGCTTTGTGTTCTTTCAACAGTGGCCATTCTTAAGAGGTATGAGATATGTATTCTCATTGTGGTTTTGATTCACATTTCTTGAATGACTGCTGATACTGAGCATCTTTTCATATGCTTGTTGGCTAGTTGATATATCTTGTTTAGAGAATTGTATTTTGAAGTCCTTGGCCCAACCTCAATCAGCTCATTTTTCAGTTTGAGTTGTATCAGATATGTGATAGGCTATCTTTCCATTCTCTTGATTGTTTCCTTTGATGCACAAAAAGTTTTCAAGGTTGATATAGTTTCATATGTCTATTTTCGCTTTTGTTGTCTATGCATTTAGTGTCATATCCAAGAGATAATTGCCAAATCCAATGTGCCAAAGCTTTTCTTCTATGTTTTCTTCTAGGAGTTTTATAGGTCTTTTAGGTGTTAAATTTAGGTCTTTAATCCATTTTGAGTTTTTGTACATGGTATAACGTGTGGGTCAACTTCATCCTTTTGCATGTGGTTATCCATTTTTTCCTAAATTGGTAAAGGAACTATCCTTTCTCCATTCTGTGCTCTTGACAATGTTGACCATATATGAAAGGGTTTATTTCCAGATTCTCTATTCTGTTCAATTGGTTTATAAGCTTGTATTTATGTCAATACCATACTGTCTTGTTTACTGTTGCTTTGTGTGATGCTTTCACCTTTGTCTTTTTTCAAGATTTTTTTAAAAAAAGATTTATTTATTTATTTATTTATTTATGCATACAAGCACTGGGGTACAGGCCAGAGGTGTGGGGGGGGGTGTGAGAGGATTTACCACAGAGATCAGGGAACAGAACAGGCAGATCAATGGAAGTACACCGCTGAGGGGAGCAGCAGGCACAGCAGGAGAGGTCTGCCGCACCACGTGGGTCCCCTCCCTGGCTGGCAGCAGGGATTGAACTCGTGCTGCAGTGACTGTGGTTTGCTCCATAGTGTGTTGCTTAACCCAATGCGCCACCAGGGAGGCCCTGTTTTTGTGTTTTCAACATGCAAGTGTTTTGTCTCCATAGTTAAGTTTATTAATATATATTTCATTTTTTATGCTCATGTAACAGATAATTTTCTTAATTTTTCATATTGGTCATTTCTAGTGTATGGAAATGCAATGGATTTTTATGTATTGATTTTTGTATCCTGTAACTTTGCTTAAATTGCTAATTGGTTTTAGCAGTTTTGTTAATGTGGAATCTTTACGATTTTCTACTTATAAGATCATGTCATCGTGTATAGAGATAATTTTACTTCTTCCCTTCGAATTTGGATGTCTGATTTTTTTCTTATCTAATTGCTCTAGCTAAGACTTCCAGCACTATGTTAAACAGAAGTGGTGAGAGTTGGCACACTTTACTTTTTTTGATTTTAGAAAAAAAGCATTCAATCTTTCACTTTTGAATTTGTTAGCTATAATCTTCATTAGATTGAGGTATTTCCCTTCTGTTTCTGGATTTTTGCTTTATTTTAACCTTGAAAATGTGTTTGATTTTTTTCAAATACTTTTTCTACTTCAATTGAGATGAATCATGTGGTTTTTGTTTTTCATTATGTTAATGTTATCTATTGATTAATTGATTTTCATATATTGAACTATGCCTATATTCTAGGTATCAGTCCAACTTGGTCATGGTATATGAATTCTTTTAATATATTTTTAAATTTGGTTTGCTAGTATTTTGTTGAGAATTTTTGCATCAAAATTCATCAGGGGTACTGCTCTGTATTATTTTTTGGTATTGTCTTTGTTTGGTTTTGATATCAGGATAGTGCTGTCTTCACAGAATAAGTTTACAGTGTTCACTCCTTTTTATCCAGATTCTTCTCAAACATTTACATGGGCATATGGATGTAGCTTTGTTTGCAAAGCTTTCCTAAAATTTAAATGACATCAGGCCAGGCAGATTTCTCTGCTTCTGCCATACAACAGTCTGGAGTGGAGAGTTTTCCATGGTAACACATATTCAACCCTCACCTTTCTTTAATTTGCTGTGCAGTTTTTAATTGATATCTAATTGTCACATACATCTCAGGGACTGTCCTAAACTCTAGGTGCTAGTATATACCCATGAACAAGATTAGCAAGATCTCTACCCTCAGGGAACTTATGTTCCAGTTGGAAGAGAGACAGTAACCCAATCTGTAAAGTAATTTCTGATTATGATAAATACAGGGTTCATAAATTGGTCAGAGGAAGCATCAAGGAGCTGTCCATGTGACATGCAGATGTTTGTTGACTGAATAAATAAGAACATAAACTGTTGATAGGATGAATAAATAGAAGTAAGTTGGTTTCTGGCATGAACATGTTTATCTTTATGTGTATGTATATACACACGCACACACACAGACACAGCTAGATAAATAAATTCATTGCACAATCGTGACCCAAAACCTATTTCTCCATCATCAGACATGGATCTAAACTACCTGAAATATGGTGCCATTAAATAACCAGGACTGTGCGTTGGGAGCCCTGGATCTTAGCCTGTGCCATTTTACATGTCTACCAACCTGTCTGGATGGCAGTTTCCTTGTCTGTAAAATGACAAGGCAGTACTAGATGAATGTAACCACTCGTTTTGGCTTGAGATTCAATGAATATATGACTTACAAAATATAGATATTCTTGTGGGGTCCATAGTGATTTTGTGCAAACCAGAGAGGTGAAATAGGCACAAACCTCTGGGGATTGGAGAAGAAAATATAGCACTTATTAATAAGATTCTCTAAATTCTGGAGTAGTTGGGTTTGTCAAATATGCAATGAAGAAGGAAGTTAGAAACACAAGATTAAACATGAAGGGACAAGA
Source organism: Galemys pyrenaicus (assembly GCA_019455555.1). Taxonomy (NCBI): domain Eukaryota; kingdom Metazoa; phylum Chordata; class Mammalia; order Eulipotyphla; family Talpidae; genus Galemys; species Galemys pyrenaicus. The sequence continues at coordinate 2,655,062 of JAGFMF010011408.1, read as the reverse complement.
AGAAAAGATCAAAGCCTTGGAGTTTTATTTCCCAGTTGCAAAGTGCAGCTGTCAGGAACTCCCCCGCCGCCGCCCCCACCACTCCTCCTAGCTGATCCAGGGCCTGAATGGGACTGCTGAATGAGGGCTGAGACTCTGGGCCCTCGTCAATGGCCCTTCTCTACCTTTCGCTCTGCGAGTCCGGTCACTGGAGCCTTGGGCCCAAGGGAGTCTGTCATCTAATTGCCCCCTTTCCTTTGTTCCTCACTCTGGAGGACAAAACTTCATCCAGGGCAGAATCCCACAGAACAGGTCAACATTTATGATATTTCAAGATGTTTCATTTTGGACTTATTTGTTCTGAATGGTGTGAAAATGTACATTTTCAAGGCATTTTCCCCTCAAACATTATGTAGTTATAAGAGGTGACGACAGAGTTGGATCTATTCCTCTCCTCTCCATACACGTAAGGTGAGAGCAAATGAAACGGCTCTGCCAACGTAATGGAGGAAAGAAACTAAAGGGATCCAGATTCCCCACCCCCACACCGGAAGTTAAAAGCAGGGAGTCATTTTTAAAAGATTTTTAAAGGTGTGGAGTCATTTTTAAAAGATTTGAAACATTGCAACACTTAAAAAAAATGCTCAGAGTTTGGAATGTTCTGCTTTTGATTTTGATGTCACTTAGTCCAGAGCAGGCAGTCAGTGGTGGGGGCCCTCAGCAGGACCTGCATTCCACATAGGCCGTGGCATCTACACTGTGAAATTCAAGAGGGCTTGCCAGAAATCCTGGGTTGTAGAACTGCAGACCTTCCTCCTGCCAAGGTAGGAAGACTGGAGGCCCAGGCAACGCTGTGACTCAGAACGCTGGGACCCGCCAATGTCACCTAGACTTATCGGAGAAGCTGATTTAGGGGAGTTCTGCTGCTGGGGCTTGGTGGCCACCGAACGGTGAGACCAAGGGTAGGGATGTGGGTGTCTGAAGAAACAGCTGTGAGGATGAGGGTTCCTGGCGCACCTGATCTCAGGGCAGTCAGGGAGTGGCTATCAGAAGCTCCACCGATCGGAAAGTGTTTGGGGAGCTGCCAGAGGAGAAGAAAGGGAAGACTGGATAAATGGGGAAGCATGTTTATGGGATGTGAGTGTACGATTTAGGACGGAAAAAACACACAAGGAGAGAAAGAATGTGACAGAAGGTTGTGGTGATGCAGCTCCAGGAAATAAAGATATGAGTACGCTTATCTTTTTCCTCAGATTGGGCTAGAGACACTTGACATGGGGTGTGGCTTGAAGGTTTGTGAGTGACCAACATGGCCTCCTTTCCTGTCTTGCCTGGGCCGCCCTGGCCCTTAGACTGTGGTTCGAGTTTTCTCTCACTTGTGGACTCTCGCGCTATGCCCTGAGTGCTCTGCCTCTGCTCCACCATTCTGATTTCTTCCTCTCTTTCTTTGGCTTTTTGTCCTCCCACTCTGCCAGGACCACCTCTCCTCCAGCTGACGTTAGGTTCTCCATTTTCAATACTTCTAACAACATTGAGAATTAGGCAAAACCCAAGGACTTCATGTTTTGGTGACAAAGTTCCAATTAAAGACATTGAATATGTTGTGTGGTCAGTTGAAATGTTGGTCGTTTTCTGAAGAACTGACAAGAAATCCTAGCTCTGTGGAGTTTGTCAAGTGCAGCTCTTACCTCTTGGTGATATCCTTTGGGACCTTGCAGGGAGACACAACTGACAATTGGCTGGCTCCTTGTGTCACTGCAGATGGGATTTAATAAGGTCACGCTAATGATACTTTGTCTGTTGCAGTAAGATCTGTTGACTACCCAGACCAGCACGTGCTGGGAAAGAACTCCCCTTCCCCAACCAAACAAATGAAGAACCACTTCATGTTTACTAGTCCAAAGTGTATGCGCTTTATAGACTCCAAATGTGGAGCTCAACATTGCCAACTCGTCATGCCTCTAGACTTCCCAGGCCCCGACCCTACAACCTGTGGCCCTGCAGGCCCCAGCAGAAGTGACAACTGTGTTTGGCAAAGGGCAAGAGCAATAGGGCTGAAGAGATGGTGAGCGTATTTCCAAGCCCTCTGCCTCAAAAACATCAGGAGCTATGATTTGAGCAGGCCAAAATATTTGAATTTGGGACTGTTGTATAAAATGGAGGACATGTGTTTGCCAGAAATATGACAACCGTAACTTTCTGTGAACCCGGAGAAGGGCCTCTGCAGGAGGGCCAGCGTCCCTTAGGGGCCCTGGTCTTAGTTCCTGAGGCTCTGCTGCCCACCCCCACACCCTTCCAGTCCTCACTCAGCGTTTGTAGCCTTTAGAAGGCCTTGGTAATCACTGGAGGCACATGATCGAACACAGATTTTGAAAAGGACAGCTTTGTTGTTGCCAACATCATGGGCATTGTTTGTTAGACTTTGTTGGTTTTGGATGGGGATAGGAAGGAGGAGGAGGAATTCCATCATGCCCTTCCAGCTAGAAGTCTGTGAGCTGCAAGACCTGGATTCCGCTGCTGTGCCAGCAGACCTAAAGCAGGCCCTTTCTTCTTTGGAATTTCTCGGCCTACTGCTCCTATGCACGCTGCCGCCACACAGAGGCAAACAGAGATGCTGAATGGTTTTCAGATCCCTCCTGACTTTCTTGCTGTGTATTTTTGAAACGTTAAAAGAAGAAAATAAAGAACAAAGTTGAAGTTCCAGAGGCGTTCCTGTGAGACATGGCACTCCGGACAAGGATCTCCTGGTCTGACATGGGGTTGGGTATAGAGTGATGGCTTACAAAGTCACTTCCCCCACCAACTTTCCAGATTCTTGGATATCAGAGTATCTTGTAGGGGAAAAAAAAAGCCAATTTGTTCTTCAGGGAAAAGAATCCAGCCATGTATAGTCATGTTTAATTGTGGAATTATGAAGATGACTGCAAACTTGTTACCCAAATGGGCAGTTACACAGAGCATGTCTTGTATGTGTGTGTAACACGAACTGCGAGTCCTGCTCAGGACTGGGGGTACTTCCTCACAATCTGGTATTTCTTCAGATAAACACTAGGGGGCATGGAGAACTTAATAAACAGAAAGCACTAATATAACAAATTGGAAACTAGAAGTTGACCTTCTCCAAATTGCAGCAATTGTAAGATCTCCCCATCAAAATTCGAAGGAAAAACACAGACATTATGGTAAAAGTTACTTTTTGAGGCATTCCCAAAGAGAACTGGTCGAGAGGAATTTGTTCGCACAATCTCCTCTCCTAATCTTTTCTTGAGTATCATTTTCTAAACAGGATGATAAATTCAAAAATATAATTGTTACCATGACCAGATTCCTTAATAGAAAACAGTCTATTTCTGTCAGTGTGGACATGTTTTTCATTTGAGAAATCCTGACAGACTTTTCTCCTCCCTCTTTTCCTTTATGAAATCAGCCAAGGGGGCGGGAAGTGGAGGAAATAAAGCCGACTCTACTCACTCTTCTCCAAACATCCCTTTGGATAAAAACGCAGGATTTTCCCTGCCATTTCGACATCGCTAACATGCCCATTTCCCCGTGTTCAGAGAGACGCAAGTCTCCTTCCCGTGAGGCCCAGTATGAAAACAGGGAGCAGGTGTCCCAGCTCCAGTTCAATAACTAGATGACTTCTGACAATACCTTATCCTCTCCCTCCTTTGCTTGCAAAGCCTGTAGGGAAAAGTGAAGCGCCATTTCACGAAGACATTCCTGACCTGCTGGTGCTGATCATTACAGAATCTTATTAAGGATTAAGAGCCTCTTCTAGTCTACAAGTAACAGAAAGTCCTAAAAAACACACAGTCCCCAGCTGCGTAGCAATGTCATGGCCTTGGCCCGGCCAGGCAGGCCGCAGGCTAAGAACGAGCAGAGGTAAAGGTTGTTAAAGTAACCGAGACTATAATTACTTTTTCTTTTCTTTTATGAATTACATTCTTGTTTTTACTGAGGTAACATAGGGTTATAACACCATATTTGATTTGGAGGCTTAGAATTATACCACACCAACTGCCAAGGCACCCAGTCTTCCACCCTAGTCCATTGGATCTTTCCTTCTTTGCTCCCCAACTCTGCCCTCCACCTCTGGTGTCATTTCTTTTTTTAAAAATTTATTTACTTTTGTATACAAGAGCTTGGTACAAGCCAGATGTGTGTGTGTGTGGGGGGGGATGGGGTGTGTGTGAGAAGATTTACCAGAAACAAAGTGGGGAGCAGAACAGACACACTGACTGAAGTGCGCTGCTCAGGAGAGCAGCAGGTGAGCCAGGAGAGATCTGCCACACCATGTGGGTCACCTCCCTGGCTGGGGATTGAACTCATGCTGCAGAGGCTACAGTGACTGCAGTGACTGCAGATACTTCATAGCACAGTGCTTAACCCCTTGAGCCACCAGGGAGGCCCCTCTGGTGTCATTTCTAAGAATAAGAATCGGGGAGGAAGGCTGCAACTGTGTCGAGGAGAGCCGAGACTGTGCTGGGGTAGGCTGGACTGCCTGAGAGGACCTGCACTACATAACCAAGAGTGCCATGTCCAGTCTCCGGAGAGACAGCGGTCAGGTGCCATGTGGGGCTGCTGTGTGCCTCAGCCCTGCAGTGGTCCAGGGGTGTGAGCTTGCTGACTGTTGGTGGACCTCTGCATCTCAGCTGTGAAAAGGGAATTACAGTGGGGGAAAGACAGGTGAAATGGGAAGGCACTCGGTGGGCCACGCCGGACCCCAGGATCATGATTCCAAGCAAGACAGGGAGAGCCCATGTGGTTGCTCTGTCTCATGTCTTGGCACAGAAGCAATAACACGGGGACAGGGCGTGACACAAATGTCCTACCTAAGACCTGAAAGTGTCTCCTTACCTACATTTTTGAATTTGAAAGTCTCTTGTGGGGTCTCCCTGGTGGCACAGGAGTTAAAGACACAGCACTAAGAAGCTCTCAGCAGCCACGGTAGCCTGAGTTCGATCCCCGGCCAGGGAGGGGACCCACATGGTACAGCAGACCTCTCCTACCTTTCCCGCTGCTCCCCTCAGGGTTGTGTTTCAATCAGTCTGCCTGTTCTGCTCCCCCCTCTGTCTCTGGTGAGTCCTCTCACCTCCTGAACCTCTGGTCTACACCTCAGTTTTTGTATGCAAATAAATAAATCTTTAAAATAAATAAGTAAAATTCTCTTGTACCCTCACAAAGGAAATTTTGCGCTCAAGATCTAGTTTCAATCCACTCTAATGTACAGATTTGTATCAGTTCACTTTTTGTTAAATAAATCATGTTAATTTTCACAGAAGAGAATTTAAAATACAAACGCACACTGAATTCAATAAACATTTTAAACTGGATAAATATTGTCTTAAAAACGAGAATGACCGGGCCTCCCTGGTGGCGCAGTGGGTTAAGCAACACACTGTGAAGCGGACCACAGCCACTGCAGTGCGAGTTCGATCCCTGCTGCCGGCCAGGGAGGGGACCCACATGGCGCAGCAGACCTCTCCTGCCTCGCCTGCTGCTCCCCTCAGCAGTGTACTTCTGTTGATCTGCCTGTTCTGCTCCCCGCTCTCTGTGGTGAGTCTTCTCACCCCCCCACACCTCTGGCCTGTACCCCAGTGCTTGTATGCATAAATAAATAAATCTTTAAAAAAAAAACGAGAATAACCTGGTTCCATTTTCTCTGAAAATTTGGACATCTGTGTTTTCCACATTCTCTCTCTCTCCCTGAGACTGAAGGGTTTGCTAATAGAATTTTAGTGAAGACATTATCCACTTGTTAGTGTACTGCACCCCTCAGAAGTGATGGACTTGTTTAAAGTTAAGAAGGTAAATCCTTTTCTAGACCATAAAAATTACCATATCCTAAATGATTAGTTTTGCAAGTGGGGATTTTTTTTCTCTCAGTTAGATTTTTCCTCCTCTCACCCCCAACATTCTATTATGAAAAATTTTAAACAACAAAAGGCAAATTTGAAATATTTTACGTGTCTATATAACTTCAGGGTACCTTTTTATTCCTCCATATACACACATGCTTCACTCACACTCCACAAAATCTCCCATGCCAGTGCCCCATCTCTCCCCTTGCCCTGCCCTCACTACCTGCCCCTATACCCTATGGTAACCAGCATATCTGTCACTAAGTCTAAGACTGTTTTTGTTGTGCTTTTTCAATATAGGTTTTCTCTTATTGACACTCTGCAGAGAAGTTAAACCATCTGATAACTGCCTTTCACTTTCTGTCTTATTCCACTTAGCATGGTCGCCTCAAAGTCTATTGCGTTGTCCTCCAAGGCGCGATTTCATCATTTTTGATGGCTGACTAGTATCCCATTGAGTAAATATTGTGCAATGTCTTTATCCAGTCTACTAAACTATGCTTGTTTTTTCTGCTATCTATGGATTCATCCCTACCTCGACTATCTACTAATCCATCTTATTTGCTTGACATGCAAATGTGGGTTTTGGCTTATTCAATGTGCTCAAAATGATATTCCTGTATCGGGAGTCTTGCAAAGCTTTCACTTTTCCCCTGCTTATTTAAAAAGAAAAAATCAATGTTGATCTGAAGGCTTCATTTTGCCTGGGGAACCTGCTCTGCCTAGATACAAATTCAGTGCCCTTGCCCTCCCTAGTCAAAGAAAGCCACATAGCTCTGCTGATAGACTGTTAGGCAGGGCTCAGTGAGTTCAAGGTCAAACCGTCCCATTTCTGTGCTGTGCCTGTGGTTCAGACTAAATTGAGGATGTTCCAGGGCCCTGCTGACTGAGATTACCATAGCGACTGGGTACCAGCCCGGCAGTATTCACACCGTCCTCCTCCTCCACGCTCCTAGAAGTCAAATTAATCCCCAGTCCCACATTCACTTCTCTAGCGTAGGTATGGGCCACCCACATCTTGCATGCTAGACACGCCAGGCATTTGTTGTTTTCAGTAGCCTGCAAGGATCGTTGACGAGCTAGCCCACGTCTTTGAGTGCCCTTCATGTCCCATTCTTACGCTTTGAGCTTGCTTTTTGGTGACCCTTTTTTATCTCACCCACAGAAAATGCCTGACTACCTGCTCAGAGCTACCCTCCCCCCCCAAATATTTAAGCTCAAAAAGTACTTAATGAAAAAATGTCATTGTCACATTGTTGTAAATCTCGGATAGGCAAATCTGGCGGAGGATTAACTAAAGACATTTACACAAGGCACGAGGCTATGGATACAGGTGCTTCTCCTCCCACAGATGACTCGCATCTTAAAAGAAAGAGGTGCTTATTAGCTAAAACGTATCTCGAAATGGTAGTGTCTGTGGGATAGCATCTTGACGCTTGTCTGCTTCCAGACTTGTACTTCCTCACTTCCCTTCATCCCTATGTATGCAGAATAAGAATTGAGTATGTCCGACGCTCTGTTCAGAAAACTCACCTGCTTTTGCTCTAGACCTTCAGCATAGAAGGCATGCCTCGCCCTTGGATTTGAGCTTGTTTCCTGTGCCATTGTCTTGAATAAACATCTTAAAGTGTTAGGTAGTTTCTGGAAAGTTTCAGAATTTTCTAAACATGGAGCAGATGCACAGAACATCTGGTAGGTTGGCTCCTGCCTGGCAAGGCTTCAAGGGTCACATTGTCACTGACAGCTGGGGCCCATCTGCCAGGGCAGGCCTTTGGAAGCTCCTAGAGTGAGGACAGCTCTCTTTTCCTGGTTTATCTCAAATAAACGTTGGGGGGCATAGACCTCCATATAGCGCTCAAACCTTCTGCCCAAATCTGCAGAGTGCACCAAATGGTTGCTTTTTTAAAACTGCTATTTTTGTATTACAAAGCTTTATTTAGGTTTCATTGACAACATCCTCATAACATAGTCTATAAAACCAAAGCAATTATAAGAACTCTCTTGGTCCTCAAAGTATCTTATGTGATACTTATGTGGTATCTTATGTTATTGTCAAAGTTTTTTATGTGATACTGGTCTTGTGCATCTTACGTTATACCTACAGCATAGCTAGTGGGTAATAGGGCAGCAATATAGACACCACTTTGTGGATGAGAAAATGGAGGCTCAGAGGATGGAAATGACTTGCTGAAGGATGACACAGTTTATGAGGGTTAAAGCTCAATTCTGGGCCTTCTGACTCCTAGATAATGGAACACACTGATTGGACTGATAAGGAAAGCCACCTTCTGAGGGTATTGCTCAAACAAAATGGAAACTTTGGGTTGGAGGCACTTCCGTCTTGCCTCCAGAACTGGGCTTACTAACTAGTGAAACTCGGCACAATGCTCTGTAGCACAGAATTATTACAGAAAGAGAAGGTGTTGAGCTCCAGGGCCAGCGTGTTATTTGAGAGCTGGAATCTCTGTGCTGCCCACGCCTACAAGACAGGATTGATCATATCCCAGCAGATGACTCACTACCGCACATCTGAGGACAGCAAAGACTGACAGCAGTCCAGGCCACTTGGCCAAAGTCATCCTCAGCTTGGGTCACCTTGTGAATCTCTCAGACCCATCACTCCACCCTTCTCAGCAGGCCTGAGGGTTCACATTCTTTCTATCTTCTCTACAAATAAATGCCAACTCTCATCAGCAACTGAAGTTGGATGCTAGGAACAAACTGGGATGAGCCAATTTCCAAAGCCTTTCCCGAAGATTCTTTTGCTCCTGCCTTCCCAGATGCTTCTCACCTGTGTCATAGCCAAACACTGCAGGAGGGCCTACTGAATACTGTGCCTGTTGTTGTTCTGAAGAAAAATTTAAAACCAAACTCAATGTCTTACTGACGGCCTTCGAATAATTCTTCACTGATCGGTAAAGGGGAACAAATACAACTATTATTGCTTATCTTCAGGCTGGATCTACTTCTCATCAAAACAATTGGTTGAGAAGTAAATAATACAGCCAAAGTAATTTTCTGGTGTCATTTAGCCAAAAATTCACTGAGCGAGCCTGCACTCTGAATCAGGAACTGGTTTTCAGTCAGATACAGCCTAATTTTAGAATGTGTATAGTCCATCAAATAGGCCGTTTCAAAGAAAGTGACTTCTTTCAGGTATGTCAGACACAAAGGATAGATTTAACTAGAGACGAAGACTTTTTTTTAAAGAGATGAAGTTACCAGAGCTAATCCAAAGAAGAGATGTTAGCATCAACTCTAAAACTCAACTCTTGCCACCCAGCACCATGGTCCTTCTTGAATGCCGAAAATCGGTGTGATCAGACTTGATTTGTGTTTTAGCACTGAGTAGCGACCATTATGTTAACTGGTGATCCCAATCATTCTGATATCGTGCAAGAAACCAGTCATGGAAAGTTTAATTTTGTTTTTCATCAAAAAAATGTCTCAGCCTCATTTGGACAGAAATGGAAAATGACATTTCAAACTTTAATCCCTTAATATGTAGTCTGGTTCTTTCCAAAGGTTGCAAGGTTTCCAAGTTCTGGAATTCATAACTAACAAACCATATGGAAACAGAATGTTCTACATATCTTGGCTTCCAGAATGCTGTCAGAGTATGAGTGACTTGCTGACACAGTGCAGGACCATACTAACAGGCAGTCATCCCTCTTCAGCTTTACCCATTGCCAGGGCAACCCCTTTCCTCTCATCAGACTAGTGTCCTTATTAGGCCGAGTCCATTGGATGTTAAATTTCTACCACCAAGCCTCTGCCCTTGCTGTTGCCCTGCACAGAATGGCTCCCTTGCTAATTTTTCAGGACCCAGCTCTGATTCCACCTTCCCATGAAGCTTCTTTGACTGCTCCAGCCAATAGGGAATCTCTCGAGTTTCTCCTAACTTATGGAATTTATTATCCATGTCACACAACTTGAGACTCTTTGTTGTTCCTGGTGTCCCCACCCACTCTGCTTCAGTCAATTCTCTAATCATGTGTCAACTGCCATGGCTCAGTTCCCAAACTAGTCTCTCTGAGAACAACAAGAGTGAGCTTGAAAGTCAGATGGATATATCTTCAACTAGGGGCCCCTCCACTCTCTACCCATGAGTCAGTTTAAATGCCTCTCTGAACCTCTCTCAGTTTCTTCATCTAGCAGGAACAATGGTACCTTGTTCCAACAACTGTGAGAGAACATTTGCAGTGTGCCAATAGTACATACCCAGCTCATAATAAGCAAGTGAGGATTGCTGGCTCAGTACAAGGTACATGATGGCTAATGGACCATGATTTGTTTAATCAATACATTTTAATGTAGTATTCCTGAGAAATGGATCATAAAATAATAATTCTAGAGTTATAAGGCTGGGAAAGATCATAAGAAATCATCTTATTATGATGCATTTATTGATAGAGAAATATAGTCACAATCTATTATTAAGACAAAAAGACTGTTTCTTAAATAGGAATGTCTGTGTGTGTGTGTGTGTGTGTGTATACATTTAGCTTTTTTAACAGGGAAGTATGCACCCAAATGCTGAAAGTGGTTATCATCTCTGATTAGTGGGATTATAGAGATTTTTAATTTTCTTTTTGCACATCTATATTAATTTTTCCATCAGTAATATGCACCTGTATAAATGAGACACAAAAAAAGATTTTCAAAATATCACAGATGTATATAATAGAAGTGTGACTAATACATTGGGGCTGGAGGAGAAGTAGGGGAAAAGAAAAAAATTGGGCTCTTGAGTTGATGGGTGCTTTCTACCCACCAAAATGTGCTGTCTTGTTATTGATTCACTGCCTTGACAATACAGTGTTTAGAATATAGAAATCTCTTTCTGAATCACTTCTATGCTTTTATGATGGATATATTTGTTTTTGGTTAATAAATGATTAGGCTATTCTTGGCAGGCAGTGTGATGAGAAGGGAATCTTCTTCAGTTTCTACAATTACTAAATATATGAAAAGGATTACTTATGTTTGACAATCTGTTAACTAGCTTCCCTCTGGTGGGCCCCAATTATTTTGACTCTGGCGCTCCATGTCAGAGTTTCTGAAGTGGGTTGTGACTGGAAATTAAGAAGCACTTGTTCTTGTGGTCAGGGTGGGGCATAGGCCCCTGTTTGTGTGCCTCAGGCAATTTGGGTGGGCCCTCTAGGTTACAAGCACAGGGTCTTCCAGGGCTGTGGGTTCCCCTGGGGTGCAGCCTGTCCTTTGTGCCATCATCTGCGCTTTGGGCACATTTTCTGTCCAAGACAGAGCGTCATGGGGGCCCGTTCGGAGCTGGGATGTGGAGCGTAGACTACAGCCCAAGTGGTCACAAGACCTGGATTTGTAGCACAGGGTGAGAAGTAGGGCCAAGACCAGGAGGCACTGGGAGGACTGGGGAAATCTTGTTCCTTTTTCCATTGGCTTTATTTATTCATTTATTTATATAAGATGTATTTATTGATGCATGCAAGAGCTGGGGTAGTGGCCAGAAGTGTGGGGGGGGCGGGGGTGAGAGGATTCACCAGAGACAGAGTGGGGAGCAGAACAGGCAGACTGACTGAAATACACTGTTGAGGGCAGCAGCAGGTGAGGCAGGAGAGGTCTGCTGCGCCATGTGGGTCCGCTCCATGGCTGGGGATCGAACTCGTGCCGCAGTGGCTGTGGATGCTTCATAGTGCGTTGCTTAACCCACTGCGCCACCAGGGAGGCCCCACTGTTTTTGTTGGCTTTAGGAACAACAGCGTATATGCTTCCAACCATTGCCTGAAATTTAAAATCATATTGAAATGAAATTGAAATCATATTGCTTTCCATCTAACAAGATGAGCAAATATTTGGGAGTGCTTACTAGGTGTCAGATACTGAGCCATGCTGTGGAGTCAACCAGTGGACAAAACACAAAATTTCCTGTCGTCATGAACTTTCCATCCGTGAAGTGGAGACCCTCTCAAACCTGATGGCGCCTTCCCAAGTTTGATCAAAAGGAAGAGAAGCCAGATGAACTCGGGAGGAAGAACAACTGACTACAGTCCACATCTCTCAGTGCAGTGGAGATGATTGGGGCCTTCATCTTGTTCAGTCATGACATTTTTATTTCATACACTTGCATTAATATACTCTGTGTGATCATTTTCGAAAATAGCCAAGAGGGCCTATATTTCAGCATTTTAAGACAAGGGTGAGTGTTGCGGGTAGGCAAACTTGGTTAGCTTTCATGATGAGGCAGGTGAAGAGGGCTGTGTATGTGTATGTGTGTGTGTGTGTGTGTTTGTATGTGTCTGTACACAGACAGTACAATTTTCCAATTATAGTAAAAGAGAATACTAGAGAAGATATGCTGCCTACCAGAGAAGAATTCTTTAATTTTAAATGTGACTGTATTATAGCAGAATTCTGCCATAATGTTCTGATTATATTTATGTATTGACTTCAAGACTGGAAAGAGTGTGGGAGTCTTCAATGAACATTTATTTAATGTGTTCCATACTTAACCAAGATCTTTCGCGGTTCAGCTTGGAAAATGATGGATC
>JAGFMF010011408.1:2623060-2638970 GCA_019455555.1 Galemys pyrenaicus | reverse complement strand
TGCAACCCCCAACCTCCATCCCACTTATGGCACTTGGTAAAAGCAGTCAGACCATGGTTTACTAGCTGTGGGGTCCTGGGTAAGTTGCTTAACTGCAATGAGCTTCGGTTTCCTTCTTTATAAAATGGAGATATTAAAAATACTCCCTTATAGGGTTATCTAAGGAATTAAAGAAAATGTCATGCATAATATTCTTAGCATCATGTCTAGAATGTAGTAAAGTCTTAGTATATTATCTCATTACATTGTAGCTTTTGCCATTAAATCTTTACAATATGAGATGAATGCATGAATAAAAGTTGGCATTACTCTGTGAAAAATAATTAGAAAAAGACTTACATGGATTTGGGGAACAGTTTTTAAGACTGCAAGGGTCAACCCTTTTTATAACTAACTCCTTATCTCACTCATTTGTTCATTCTATGAATATTTCTTAAGCACCCATTACATGCCAGGGTCAGGCTAGTTGCTGGGAATATGGTGAGCGAGAGAAGGTACCACCCTCCACCTCATGGAGCTTACATTTAGGGGGGGAGAGAGAGAGAGAGAGAGAGAGGATGAATAAACAAGCCAGTAAATATACATATATGTATACATTAAGTCAAATGGCAACAAGTGGGAAGGAAAAACTCAAGCAGGATGAGTGACTGGGCAGTTCTGGGGTTAGGGTGTTGAGTGGCCAGGGAAGTTCTCATACAGGAAGAATCCTTTGAGCAGAGACCTATGTGAGAGTGAGAATAGGTCAAGGGCATATTTCGCCCAAGAGCTTTCCAAGCAGAGGGAAGAGCAAGTGCAAAGACCCTGAGGCTGACGATCATTTATAAAGTGAGAACAGCCAGGAGGGCTTATTTGTGTTGTAAATGCAGGTGTTTATTTTTGCAGCCACATGGTTGTCCAAAAAAGGTCCTGAATTTGGAAGCCCCAATACCAGAGTCATGGAGAGGGAAGTTAATTGTGATGTCTAATGATTTGGGGTGGATTCTCTGGTCATGACTTATCGCTCATTTCCTCTGCCATGGACCTCTGAGTTCTGCCTGCCAATGCTGAAAGCACTGAATCCATAGCACCCGGAAAGGGGCAGAAGGGAGCTAAAGGCAGGCTAAGGACCTAACCCTAAATGAATTTGTGTGGGTCCATGATTTGTTCCTTTTTTCATTCCTCTACTCAACCTACGTGACTTACTTTCATTACATAACTGTTAGTATAACCATGCTCAATTCTGTGAGAGAGAAGACAACAGGTCCAGCCATCTTGAAGTCTTTCGGGAAACATTTGGGATAAATCATAATTTTTAGAAACTATAAAATTCAGTCTTTAAGGGACGAACTGGGGTGAGAAGCTGTATAACTATATGAACAGCTAATAAAATAGTGATTAGTGTTACTACTGGCGTGAATAATATTGAGTGGCGCGGTGAGTGAATGATGCCTTGTTAGGTGAGTGGTTCAAATACGGCAACTCTAGCAGCTGGTCAGAGGAAGCTTTCATGAAGTAGAGAGGGTCTGGTTGGACCTTAAAATACATGAAAGATAGAGTGGAAGAAGTAAAGAACAAGAAAGCAAAATGCTGACCCTTCTGAGGTGATCGCTCCTGAGGAAAATGCAGGCGAAATCAGTCTTGCCAGCCAGCGCCACCCTTGCTGCCATCACGGTCCATGGTCTGCTCATTACAACTTTTGTCGCACTCCCATCCTCTGTGGCCTTAAGTGTTTACACATTCCCTGGAATAAGGGAACTCGAATTCAGCAAACAATAGTAGCCCCAGTTTCCTGAGAACCTGGGTAACAGTTGGTCTCCTAATTTGTTTCTGGCTCATGGATAGGATTCCAAATTGTCACAGGAAGATGGGTGACCTCTTACAGCTTGGATAGGCTTTGAAGACAGAGGTAACTAGGACATATTTTTCAAGTTTGAGCAGAAAAATATCTACAAAGGCCCAGACACCTAAGCCAAATGGCTTTGTTTGGCTGCATGAAAGTTGTTTCTCTGGTGGGTTTCCAAGCTGTGTGGGTGCGGCGGCTGCATCTGGTGAGCTCAGCTCTGGCTGCTGTTCCCCACACAGCACAGCAATCTCGTCTCCTGGACGAGACTGGATCTTTGCTTTTAATTACAACCACTTACTAAGAATGGACAGGACTCTTACTTTGGTCCTTCTGTTAACTCGAACCATTCCTTCACTTTCCTTCTGAGCTCTTTTCTCTAGAAGATACTTTTAGAAATCTGAGTTCTCGGGTAGTACCTAGGATAATCAAGTGCAGAGCAGGGAGGTGGCTTGCACATATTAACAGTGTTAGTATTTGTGCGCATTGGCTTACCCACCCACGCTGGGCAAGGAAGCTAGGGTCTGCTGATGACTATGGAAGGTGAAAGTTATAAGGCCAAGTGGTGCAGAGTTTGGTTGCGTTCATCATGCTAATGATATAGCTACCAGTTCTTGGATGCTTACAGGAAGCCCCGTGGTCTGCTGCTCGGATTTTTCCAATAACTCTGAGAAGTAGGTGTTATTATGATCCCCTTTTCATAGGTGAGAAACCAAGGACCAGGGCAGCTTGATGACTTGCTCACATGCATATAACTAGTAAGATTTCAGTTTTTTGTCATTTACATGACAGCTCCACCCCTTTTCTGCAACACTGCATGATGACAGGTCCTGCCTCACAAGTGGCCGTGAAGATGGAATGAGAGACCATCTGCAAAGTGTCTCATGGAGCCCGATACATAGCACGTGCTTGATAAATGGTAGCTGCTCTTATTAGGCGCCTGATCCCAGGTTCGGAGCTGCTAATGCCGCATTTGTCTCTGTGCTGGACTGTGCGCAGCTTCCGCTGAGCTGCCAGAATGCACATCTGTTTGTATCTCCTTCATTTGCTCGAGCAGTGTACATGCTCCAGTGCAAACACTGGGGTGGGTGCCAATTCTATTAGCTTGGGTAAATTGGGCGGGGAGCTCTTGACAATTTAAGGTGTTCATGTAATATTCCTATTGGAATTTGCTGTGTATTTGCAAATTGGTCCGATGGGAATGTCGTTTCTTCAGAAATCCAATGGGTCATACAAAAGACACTGAGCTCTAAAGTGCAGCTGGTAATTCAGACTGCAGGCGGGAAACGTCCCTCGCGATGAGACCCCAGTGCCTTTCCACAGCAAAGCTTTGGTTACTTTGACGGACACTTCCCGGCCCCTAGTATTAAGGCCTCTGTCCCTCACCCTCATGAAAAGCCTGTTCTGTAGTATGGGGCGTTTGTCTCAGATCTGTCAACCCAGGACCACAGGCAGCTCAGGAGAAAGCCAGCATATGGGGAACAGCGCGAAGGCTCACCGCCACCCCTCCCCTCTAGAAAGAGCTGTCACTTGAAAAACAGGGGTGTGAGACCTGACCCTGGGCAAAGCAGAGCAAATTGTCAAAACCTTCTATGACGAACCTCCTCCTCCTCTCCTCACTGGTCTCTCCTTTAGATGGGATGCATCCTCCTAACCCATGCACCAGGTTGCTCTCCTGTTGTAGAACTTGCAGAGGCTGCCCGCCCCCTGCAGCGCTAACTCAGAACACCTTCACCTCTTTTTCTCAACTGTACTCCCACCCTCCCCGGCTAATTCATTCACTTGTTGCTCCAGTACCTACTATGTGTACCTACTATGTGCCAGGCCTGGCAAGGAGCTGGGGATGCAGCTGCAAAGCCGGTGGAGCCACTGCTCTATGCCAGCTCCTCTGCTGACCCTCCCACCACGCTGACTCACTCTGCCTCGGCACGCACGCCTCGTCCTCTCTGGAAATGTCTTCCTTCTCCCCTTGCCACCGTATGTTTCTCCTCACCTCTAAAGCTGTTAATCGAAGGCGAGCTTTGCATATGGGCCCCACACCTAGAAGTAATGAGCAGGCGCCCAGGAGAGCCGGCCTTGCACAGAAGGCCGGAGAATCTATAGTCAGAAACCATCTGTCTGAAGCCTTCGTGTGCAAGTGAAAGGAGAAGAAATTTTCTGAAAACTTCTCAGGTGCTGATTGATTTCCTAAAGGGTCATAAAGTAGGACTAAGAAACCCAGTTCCAGACTAGATAGAAAACCCCGTTCCAGGTGATAGAAAACAGCACAATTTCTGTTATTGGGGCTTCGTGTGTCTTGGGGGTGGTGACAGGGGTGCACAAGTTACATTGCTGAACCCAAATTTTAGCCCTCTTTGGCGTGCCCTATTACTGGCATTGTGTTGCAATGAGTGGGTAGGATTATTCATGTAATCACATTTAGAGGCCTTCCTGGTGGCGCAGTGGGTTAAGCAATGCACTATGAAGCAGACCGCAGTCACTGCAGCACGAGTTCGATCCCTGCTGCCGGCCAGGGAGGGGACCCACAAGGCGCAGCAGACCTCTCCTGCCTTGCCCGCCGCTGCCCTCAGCAGTGTGTTTCTGTTGATCTCCCTGTTCGGTTTCCGGCTCTGTCTCTGGTGAATCCTCTCACCCCCCACACCTTTGGCCTGTACCCCAGTTCTTGTATGCATAAATAAATAAATCTTTTCTAAAAATCACATTTAGAAGCAGTGATAGAAATGTAAATCTGAAACAGGAAGAGCAGACCATGATATTCATTCAGCTAATCATGTATTGAATAGCTACTTTATGTCAGCCCAGCCTGCCCAGAACATATGGGGGCCCAGATAAAGTGTACAAAGGGGCTCCCACACACCATATGTTTAAAGATCTATAAGTTACACAATAAGCTAACATTGTTTAAGAAAATGGAGTCCGTCTGTCTCCCTTGACAAGTACACGAATCTTCAGAAGGATCTGCCACTGAGGTTCAAGTTTAAAATTTGGGGATACTTCGATGTTTCATACCAAGCATAACAGCATAGATGGGTGTGCTCTAGGGCCTAGTCCCCATTCTGGCCTCCTGACCCCATTCTTGGCCACGCCATCTCCCCTCATAGCAGAACGGGCCTCACCCACATGGAGGTGCACACCTTGGCCCGCCTTCCCAAGGGGCTTGCGCATTGGCCATTCAATCTAAGCTCAGGAGGCTGGACCAGGGACAGAGGCCTGCACAGGTCCCGGAAGCAGGCACAAGGCATGTCGGCAGGGGACTCCTGGGCCCGGGATTTCCAGAGTGTGAACTAGCTGGGAAGGCCAGGGACTCTGGTTGGGTATGTCCCTTTGGTCCAGTAGATTCCTGCTTGTTGGAGGGACACAGAGGTGGATTTGGGGGACCAGAGTGAGATATTTAACGTGTGGGGCCATGTGTTAAGGGCAAGATGATAAAATAGGCCCCCGTCCTTGAGGAACTTAGAATCTGGTGAACAGACATATGCGTAACCCCTCAAAGGTAGTGGGATAAGTGAATGCTCTGTAGGGCCCAGAACACAGTAGAGGAGAAAGCAGGACATGATGGTTCTAAGAAATCAGCAAGCAGAGGAAGAAGAACCAGAGAGGCTATCAAAGGCCATGCCTTTTAATCCTTTCATTCTTTGCCGTTTTTTTTTTTTTCTTGAGGTGCAATTAAGGTTCAGTCAAGTATTTAAATTCTACCTTACAGCTCCATGAATTGTTACAATTCTAGCCAATCAGAGGCTCGCAATGTCCTATCCCTGACCAATCACCAACCCTACCCAACGGTAACCACCACTTTTAGCTCCTTACTGTAAATTAGCTCTGTCTCTTTTTGAAGTCCCTCTATTTTTTTTAAAGATTTATTTATTTATGCGTACAAGCACTGGGGCACAGGCCAGAGTCGCGGGTGGTGAGAGGATTCACCAGACAGAGTGGGGAGCAGAACAGGCAGATGGACTGAAACACACTGCCGAGGGGAGCAGCGGGCAAGGCAGGAGAGGTCTGCTGCGCCATGTGGGTCCCCTCCCTGGCTGGCGGCAGGAATCGAACTCGTGCTGCAGTGGCTGCCGTTTGCTTCATAGTGCGTTGCTTAACCCACTTCACCACCAGGGAGGTCCCTTTTTTGAAGCCCCCCTAAATCGAATTGTTTATATGTACCTTTGTCTCCGGTTTCTTTCACTCAACAGTTAATGAAATCCATTCATGTAGGGTTGTATAGCTACGCTTTGCTGCTTTTCACTGTTGCATAGCACTAAAACGATGACATTTTATTTATCTACTTTACAATTGATAGGCCTTTGGGTAGTTTTCAATTTGAGTCTACTAGGAAAAGTGCTGCTACGAACTTTCTCATTTGCAAATTTTAGTGAATATTCATATCATTCTTTAAAAATTTTTAAGTAATTTCAGATCTACATGCAAAAATATTTCAAAGCATTCCTGTATGATGAGGCTAAGAGCAGAAAATGTGGGATGATGGTGTCACAAGGCAGAAACTGGAGGTGGGGTCAGAAAAGATGAACAGTCATTAAGTTGGCTGCAGAAACGAAAACTCCTTAAGCGTCCCCTGCTACAGAAAGTATCCCGAGGTGTGGACAATAGGTGGGAGGATACAGAGATGGAGGGTCATTAGAGAATCACCGGTCCTTACAAATTAACCCAACTTCAGGGCTTCCCTGGTGGCGCAAGGGGTTACGTTGCAGCACTATGAAGCCTCCGCAGCCACTGCAGCATGAGTTCGATCCCCAGCCAGGGAGCTGACCCACATGGCGCAGCAGACCTCTCCTGCCTCGCCTGCTGCTCTCCCCCAGCAGTGTATTTCAGTAGACCCACACCTGTTCAGCTCCCCACGCTGTCTCTGGTGAATCCTCTCACTGCCCCTCTCCCCCACAAACCTCTGGCCTGTACTTGTATGCATAAACAAATAAATCTTCAAGAAAAATTAACCCAATTTCACCGTAGAAGTGACTGATTTAACAGTAGATAACATTGCACAAAGGAGTGACCTCTCCCCCAAAGAAGAGCACCTACCAGTCCAGTTTCTGCTCTTGCAAAATGCCGCTCTCCTCCCAAGAGTGCCTGACTGGTGTTTCTTGTCAGAAACCTTTTCCCTTACAAAAGCAGCAGCAGCAGCCTCTCTCTGCCCACAATATAGACTATGCGGGCACCCCCTTTTTTCTTTCTCCCTTTCCTATAAAGCTGTCCTTTTAAAATGTATCCTTCGCCTGCCTGTGTCTGGGCAAACGTCTCTGTCTCCAGGGCAAAGTGGCCAGGTGCCGCTGAAAGGGGAGCTGTGCCGAAACTTCTCTGAGGGGCCCAAGGACCCCGCTCAGTGACCCCAACACCTCGTCACAATGACATCACTGTATGTTCATCACCAGAAAATTTATAGAATGTTCCATTATAAAAACTTTAAAAACATGTAATCTCCCCAAACATTTAAAGCTTATAAATTTCTTTTCTGTTTTCTGTTATAGAAATTTAAGCAAAATATATACGTAGCCTGTGACCTGTATTTATTCTTTGGATTCAAAACCAGAGTCATACTGTCAGTGCTTTTTGGAATCTCTGGCCTATATTTTCCAATTGCTTGATTGTTTTTCAGGAAGCACTATAGCTCCTTACATTTCTAATCAAATTTTCTTATTGAAATTCTTTTCATTCCTCCAAGATTCTCCAAGCCAATCTGCTTTCTGCCCCTTTGAAACACAGGAGAAACGATTCTGCCCAGCAGCAGAAGCCTTCGTGACGCCGCTTCCAAGCGAGCGAACAGTCTGGCTTGACAGTCTGGCTATAAGACTGACAATTTGTGGTCGGCCATGGGCTGTGTTTATAAACATCCAATGATCAGTGATCAACTAGCACTCGCGTAAACACACACACTCACATGCATGCACGTACGCCAACATGCTCAGCAACTGAACCTGAACTTACAAAGCCACCAGCGCAGGCCCATCTTTGCTTCCAGGCTACTGCTAGTTTTAATACAAAAGTAGATGACCACAGAAGTTAAATCAGGAAATTCAATTATTGGCCATCGGTTTAACTCAGGGTCCCATCTATCTGCTTTTTGTACTCCCCCACATTTGCCCTTTCTGACCCACCCTGTACCATAATACAATGGAAGTCTGTTCCATTATCTGCAAGACAATGGGTTCTCCGAAGACAATGGTTTCACAGTTACTGCTCTGGCCCATTTCTGCTCTTCCTGCTTGCATGTCACCAGACTAGGGTGAGGCCACCTGATAGTTCCTTCTTCAGAATCTTACAACTATCTTGCTAAAAACCTACTGATTCCTGGCCTGTTTTGTCTTAAGTGGCACCCAACACAATAGGTTCTAAAAATGAAGTTTCTTGTCAAATTATCTAGGCCAAGGGAAAGGAAGAATGAACTGTCAGTATTTTGGAAATTCCTTCTACCATTATTCTAAAATTCTCTCATTGTTTGCCTATCCAACAGCATCCCCAGCTTTTTGTACATTTCATCCATATGCTTGGTTTGCATGTATATTTAAATCACTGAAAGGCAGATTTAGAAAAGCAACTCATTGTCAAAGATCCCTTAGGATCCATCTTTAAGTACAAACCAGATGTCTCATTTTCCCGGTAGGAAATAGAATGTGAACTTCACATTCTGTGTTCTACTCATCTCAACACAGTGAGAGGATTTTCAAATTGGTCAAGCGAGCCCCTTCTGTCCCAGAGCAATGGCGCAGAGTTGGCGTTGAACATGGTGTCCCTGAAGTTAGGCTACGAATCAGGAAATCTGTGTTCTGCTTCCAATTCCCCTACAAATTCCAATGACCTCTGGGACGTCACACCTTTTGGGGGCCTGTATTTCACCATTGCTAGACAATCATGTCCTGGCTATACTTTCAGAATAGAAAAAAAGATGTGCTAGAAGAAAGACAAGCACATAACTGCAAAGTGTCATAGGACAAAGTGACTTAGGTACTATGGGATTGAAACTGCTTACATTTGATTGTGTCCCATACATTTACACAGACTCCTGTGGTATTAAAATTGTCTTTCAAGGAACCATCTATCCCAAGTGTCCTTCTGGCCAGTGAACTTTCTAGCAGCATCCTATCAGATAAGCACATGACCCCTGCAGGGGTGCTACCTGCCCAGGGAGCTCACTGATGCCTGAACAGTTCTTTGCTGAACTGAACCAATTTCATCAGCGGCCATGTCTTCCTTACATTAAGCTGGAATTCACGTCTGGGTCACTTCTGCCAGTTGCTACTGATTATTTCCTCTGTAGTCCCAAAGATCAAGGTTGTGCTCGCCTTCACAAGGTGGCCTTGCAGGTACCTGAAGATGGTGCTCCTTGTGTCTCCTCCAGGAAAGGTCATTTCCTTTGCCTCCAGTTCTACCCCTGTCCCAGAAAATCTTGCTGTGATGATAACGGTGAGACGCTGGATATCTTGGGCATGATCCCTGCTAACCCCCAAGAAACACTTGAAATCTCAGTCGAACAATAGCACCTCTGCAGTTCTGCCAGAGCCAAGGGGGCCAGAGGTGAAGCGTCCAGGAGATCTCCCCTCAGCGCTCCTTCATGTGACCTAAGGATTCTTGGGAAGTCTTGAAATTCCTTTGAGGAGAAACTGAGACTGGCAGATAATAGACACAATAAAGTTAAACTGATAACCAAACAAATGACCAACTTCTTTTATGCAAATGAAGGGGTCAATATTTATTGAGTACCTGCAAGTTTCAGTGTTTTGTAGGTGAAGACACACAGAGACGCAGAGAAATTAAGTGGCTTTCTGCAAGTCACGCAGCAAGAATTTGGAATCTGTCTGCCGCTACCTGCTGCTACCAAGCTGCTTTCCTTCTTCTGTGGCTAAAATGGAGGTGACATGTTGTCTGTGAGAGGTTAAGAGAAGTTTTCCTAACTCTCTCCTCCCCTCTTCCTCCAGGTGAGCTTCCTGTAGGTTTGCTTTGCTTTGTAAAGGCATCGGGAAGAGGGTCATGGTTATAAAACGGCAACATGGGGGGTCCTGGTGGTCTTGGGACTACTCAGTGTCTTGACGGTGGTGATAGATATAAAACAGGTAGTTAAATTATATAGCTGAATATAAACACATAAACTTGAGTACAGGTAACAGTGGATTGCATTACTATCAGGGCTCTGGTTGAAAGGGTAGACTATAATTTTGCAAAATGCCCCCATTAGGAGAAACTGGACAAAGTACAAGGGATCCCTAGATTATTTCTTGCAACTACATGCGAATCTACAATTATCTTGATAAAAACTGCAATTAAAAACACAATTATATTGCGGGTGGATTCTTGTGGAGGGTGAATGAAGCATGAGTACACTTGAAGGTGGGAGGCTGTAATCCAAAAATTATAGTTATGTAAACATTTGGCAAATCAATAAAATTGGGGGAAAAACCAAAATCATGTCATCATTAGACTTTAAAAAAATGTACGCTAATTCTTTTTTTCTGGCTTGACTGAGGTTGAATTGATATACAGACTCTGCACGTATTCAAAGTATACACTTTGACGAGTTGGACAGATGTGTACACCCATGAAACCGTCACAACAATCAAGGTAACAGACATTGGATCTAGTCCGTATAGCACGTATAAACATCTATTCTTCTGTTCCACGGAAACACTTCTTCACATTTCTCAGACCATTTACTGCTTCACCAACAATAACAATAGCAAAACGCGGCTGGTCTTTGGGTTGTGCAGCTGCTGATGTCAAAGGTGGACACGACTTGAGAATCTAGAAAGGATTTGAGTGCTAAGGTTTAAAAAAAGAAAGGACAGTCCTCGCAGATTGCTGTTTCCCAGAGTGCATTTTTTTTTTTTTTTGCTTTCAACTTGCAATTGTGAAGCTGGTCACAAATTAGCATTGACTGAGGAACACTTTGCATTATTAACCGACTCACGCACTCTTCAACCTGTGAACACTGAGGTCCAGATATAAACTCTGTAACAGGACTCCAATAGACACTGAATGCTAGAATTGCAAGTACTTTTCTTTTTATAATGTGTAGTAAGATTGAGTCAAATGGCAACTCAGCTCTCATACAATTTTAATTTTAAAAGGTGATATTTATTAATTTTCAGTTTGTAATTTGCCATCATATTTTTTAAAGATTTATTTATGCATACAAGAGCTGGGGTACAGACCAGAGTCACGGGGGTGACAGGACTCACCAGAGACAGAGTGGGGAGCAGAACAGGCAGATCTACTACTGAAATACACTGCTGAAGGGAGCAGCGGGAGAGGCAGGAGAGGTCTGCTGAGCCATGTGGGTCTCTCCCTGGCTGGGGATCGAACTCGCACTGCTGTGTCATGGATGCTTCACAGTGTGGTGCTCAACCCGCCGCACCACCAGGAAGGCCCTGCCATCTTACTTTTTGTTTTAGATCTTTAAGAAGAAAAATGTTTCATGTTTGCAAACATGAAAATTAATTAATTAAAGCATTTTTATATTTACTTTTCTATCCTTTGCTGAAATGTTTGGATTTTACACATTTAATACAATTACATTTTACTTTTTAATCCTTTGTCAGGGATTGGCAAACTGGACCATAAACAAGTTGCCTGACTTTGTAAAATAAGTTTTACTGGAACTCGGCCACACCCTTTTTTTTTTAACATATTGTCTTTGAAAGCTTAGGACGCAGAATGACAAGCTGAGTCGTCAAGACGGAGAATTTATGGTCTACAAAGTCTTACTCTCCTGCCCTTAACAGAAAAACCTTGCTGTCTCCTGTTTTAGTTCATAACTGACAATTTCACAAATTGAGTGAAAAATCTTGATTATAATAATAGATAATGCAGTGATTTTACTTGTCATGATTTTACTGTCATGCAAGAAAAATACATTTTATGGAGTAAAATAAAGATAATTCCTGAATTATCTATGTCTGTATGTTATTATTTATCCAAATAGTGTGGGCCCATCAAAAGAATATCTAGGCATGTAAAATGATAATGAAATTAAGTTGTCTTTCATTTTGTGCTGAGTTTATGACTCTACACATATTCATTGATTTTGTTATAAAGGTAGTTGCCAATGGAAGAGATTGAATGTATTTAATAACTTGTTGCCTTGACTTATAATTTTTAATTACTGGGTATATCATAAACAGGCCTTGGGCCCCTCAAATGTTGTGTGTGGTGTGGAAAGTTTGAAATGTCAACATTTTTGTTTCCAAGTGCCTCCCTCTTAGGTTGAGCACAGGAGAAATAGACCCGTTGAATTTCAGGCACATGGAGATGACGTATGACTATGGGATCCGCGATGTGACAGAGCAAAAGGCTTAAGCACTTTTTAGATAAAAAGACAATATATTTTGAGGAAATTATATCAAGGAAATGTTTAATTAGGCCATAATTTAGCAGAGTTTACTTACACAGGAGAATTAGGGCCTCACTCCCTTCTGAGGGAAAAGAAGACTTCTTCCTTCCTGGTACAGGGAGTGAAGCCTTCACATTGGAGATTCATTGCCTGCTCTTAGGGGAAAGAGATAGACTTGGGGAATCATTCATTCATTGACTTTTTCAACGATGCAAAATGACCCATCTGTCATTTTTGCACACCTCAGGGTGGCTTGTCCTGAGCCCTGAATGAAATGAGGTGAGGAGATCTTGGCTCACCAACAGCAGACTGCACCAACAGTGTGGCTGGGGCAGTCCAGAGAGCTTGTGCTTTCTGGAGCACAGTCTGTCAAGGGGCATCTTTCCAACCATATGTTGACATGACTGCAGTGAAAATGATGAGGAAAGTTATTAAAATAATCAGTGTGAAATCAAGCCCATGATTCCCAGAAGAGAGAGCAGGCAGTTAATCACAATGAACAATGAGATACCACTTAGCACGCATCAGGATGACTATTCCTTAGAAACATAAAATAAAGATAAAATAACAAGGTCGATGAGGTAGCATGAATGTAAACTGGTGCAGTTGCTCTGGAAAACAGTATGGCGGCCTCTTGCAAAATGAAATTAGAATTGACATATGTTCGGACACTTATAGAATCCAAAAGAATTGAAAGCCAGGTCTCAAACAGAAATTTCTACAGCCATCTTCACAACAGCATCACTAGCCATACTCAATACATGAGAGCATCCCAAGCTTCCATTCAACTATAGTTGGATGGATAAACCAGATTTAGTATATCCATAGAACAGAGCATTACTCAGCCTTAAATGGAAGGAAATTCAGCTCTGATGGTGGCCACTGGGGTGGCTTCCATCTCTTGGCTACTTGAATGCTTTCATGAACATGGGCATAGAAGTATATGTGCAAGTCCCTGCTCTCAATTTTCTTGCGTTTATACCTGGAAATGGAATTACTAGATCAAGTTAAACCTTTTGAGGAACTGCATGCTATTTGCCAAGGCAGCTGCACCATTTACATTCTTTCTTTTTTAAAAAAAAGATATATATATATTTTAAAGATTTTTTTATTTATGCATACAAGTCCTGGGGTACAGGCCAGAGTCAAGGGGTGTGAGAAGATTCACCAAAGACAGAGCGGGGAGCAGAACAGGAAGATTAACTGAAACACACTGCTGAGGGGAGCAGCGGGTGAGGCAGGAGAGGTCTGCTGCACCATGTGGGCCCCTCCCTGGCTAGGGATCGAACTTGTGCTGCTGTGCCACGGATGCTTCACAGGGCAGTGCTCAACCCGCTGCGCCACTAGGGAAGCCCATTAAAAATATATATATATATATATTAAAGATATATTTATACATACAAGAATTGGGATTTAGGCCAAAGCTGTGGGGGGTGATAGGAATCACCAGAGACAGAGTGGAGAGCAGAACAGACAGACTGAAACACACTGCTGAGGGGAGCAGCGGGTGAGGCAGGAGAGGTCTGCTGCGCCATGTGTGTCCCCTCCCTGACCGGGGATCGAACTCACGCTGCAGTGGCTGCCGATAGCTTGATAGTGCTGAGACATAACCCCTTGTGCCACCAGGGAGGCCCTCATTTTACATTCTCACCAGTAATGTATGAGGGAGCCAGGAAGTGGTTTTGACTAGCCCGGGGAAGAGAGCAGATATCTAGTTCACCTGAGTGTGAGGAAGTCACTGGCTGGTGATTATTTTTGAACAGTTCCCCTTGAGACCTGTCTTTATTCTTTCTTTGAAATGTGCTGAACGGGCCTCCCTGGTGGCGCAGTGGGTTAAGCAACGCACTATGAAGCAACCCGAAAGCCACCGCAGCATGAGTTCAATCCCTGTTGCCGGCCAGGCGGGGGACCCACATGGTGCAGCAGACCTCTCCTGCTGCGCCCGCTGCTCCCCTCAGCAGTGTACTTCAGTTGATCTGCCTGTTCTGCATCCTGCTCTCTGTGGTGAATCCTCTCACCACCCCCCCACACCTCTGGCCTGTACCCCAGTGCTTGTATGCATAAATAAATAAATCTTTTAAAAAATGTGCTGAACACCCCCCCTCTTTTTTTTTAAAGGCCACCTTACCCTGGTGGCCCTGACTTAGAAATCTTTCCATCCCTAAGAGATTTCCAAGAGATCTCTGCCGCGGAGAAAGCTGCTCCGCACTTGCAGAGCACATTACCCCACTTGCCCTCCTTCCTAGACGGGACCCCAGGAAGGGGCAGGCACTACCTTCAAGTTCAGCGCTGGGCCGAGCTTCCCCTGGGCACTGGCACAGTTAGCAATGGAAGGAGCAGTCTCCCAAGGCCTGGAACGAAGCCCAGTGCAGTCAGGCAGCCTGAGGAGACACCTCCTTCTGCCTCAGGCCTTCTAAGATGCTTTGCATTCGAATGCCCATTTTGATTTTGCCTTTGAGTCAGTTCTCAAGGGAGAAATAAAAGATGAGCCATTAACATGTGGCCCGTGGAGATATAGTGGATTGAGAAATGAGCACAATAAAACCTGATTCAGACACTTTTCCCACACAGCAGTGTCACTTGCAAGTGGTACCTGCCCAAGTTCCAGGTTTGCCACTAACTGGCTGTGCAGTTGCTGCAAATCCCTGGCCCTCTCTCAGCCTCAGTTTCTCTACCTGCTAAATGTGCAGGGCATCTGCAAAGGGCACTGCTCACTGTAAATATTCCACGATTAATATGCAGACAGAGCCTGGCTCTAGCAAACACACCGGGCATGCACTCTGGTAAGCAAGGCTTTGGAAGGTATTTTCTTTCCCCAGTGAAATGGTATGAAATACGTTTCATTTATAGTGATACCCATCTCAACGCCTCCCAAATGGAGCCCCACCCTTCTGTTGTAAGGATAAGATTTTATTTGAAGAATTTTAGTGTGACCTTTTCTGAAGCAGAACATTATGGGGGGATGGTAAATGGGGGGTGGGAAATGCTGGATTGTGATTAACCAGATAATGAACCCCATCTGCTTTTAATCAGCTCCTTCCTGTTCTCCCAGACCTCTAAACTTTTAATATTAATGGAAACAGATTTGAATTCTGGAAAGAGCTATTCTGGAAAATAATTGGATATTTACTAGGTGAAAAGTGAAATTGCACAGGCATTTCATAGGGTTTGGTATTTGACAGGTGCCATTTTTCTTTCCAATGTGTTGCATACCTCTGTTTTATAAAGCAATATGGATAGTGGCATAAAAAGATTACAGGTTTACATGGCGGTGAGTCCTGGGAATATGTTCAGGGAGTTGGGGGAGGGGGTTCAATTAGGATCAAGGCTAAAGTGTTTGAATTAGTAGGGCAGAATGACTTGACAGCAAAGGAGGATATTTCTTTTAAAAAAGAATGCCATACTCATCAGTTGAGAAGGCTGAGAGAGAGAGATCACCTTTACCTCTGGAACCTGACTCCATCTGATGAGGTTCAGTGAGTGGGGTTCAGTGAATGGGCTTCTTGGTTTCCCTCTGAGAAAGGTTTCAGCAGAGTTTTCCATTCAGAGGCACAGAGCAAGATTATCAAAGCACAGCTAGTTGATTCCGGAAAGACATGTTTGCATAGACACAAACGAGTGAAATCTGCATTTTAAGAGGGCCACTTTATGAGGGAAAAGAGGCGCCTGCATAGACACAGATGGGCAGTTCTTCCAGGGCAAGAGCTGCCTTCGGAATGGCAGGCTTGTTCAGAAGAGAGGCCTGCATAGATGCAAGAGGGCGG
>JAGFMF010011408.1:2592886-2621638 GCA_019455555.1 Galemys pyrenaicus | reverse complement strand
TGCATCACCCACTGACGAGGGAGCAGATTCAGTTGTCAAGACAGAGCTCACGGGCCAGGCCGCGCTCACAACATTCAGAGAGGGCGCCCAGGGCATCAGGGCACCCTCTCAGTCACCTGCAGGGCGTCCTTCTGCGAAGGAGTCTAGGACGACCACGTGTGCCAATGCAGACTTTTCAAAGGTTTTTGGTTGGTTATTTGGAGCAAAAATGAAATGTCTCACTTGCAAATTCATGAAGCTGCTCCTGAAAAGTAAGCCTTTTAGACCAAATTTTTTGCCACTGAGAAACTGATGCCAGTATATGGGAAGGAAGGAATTTGTCGAAGTCACTCAAGACATCGCTAACAGAGTCTGGACTGGCCTCTAGGCTGCTTCATGCCAGGGCGGTGCCCTGTCAGGGAAAGGACTGCGGGAAAGCAAATGAAGGCAACTGAACGAAGCTTCCTGTCTCACACGGAGATAAAATTTAGGAACTTAGGAACAAAGACATATCAATATTGCTTCCAATTTGAGTTTCTAAAGATCCTGGACTGGTGCAGGTACCCCAAGCAAAAAAAAAAAAAAAAAAAAACAAAGAAAAAGAAAAAACAACTCTTCATCCACACCAGATTCAGTCTCTGCACCAGGTCTTCCCGGTTCTAACTAAAAGCTAGTCTTGGTGAAGCGGTCTTATTGCTTCCTCTCCCAATTACTGTTTCTACTCCTCAAAACTTCCACTGGACACAGTGTTCATTCCAGAGAATTCACTGAAGGTATATGTGGAATGAAGAAATGAAGAGGGGACAGCGGGAGATGACGGAACTGATTGCCTCGATGGTCCAAGCTCAGCCCAGTTCTTTAGACTGTACCTGCTGGGAGCGCTCAGGCTCGCGAAGCCCACCAGACACCTGCCACGGCACAGATGCCCTTCCCCAAACACCTTCCCAAACTGCACCTTCCTGCTCCGCGAAGACCCAGTGAGCAAACCACTGTACCTTGCAGAGTTTGCAGAATGAAAATAAAGCAATTTATCTGTATGCCATGGGTTCACTTTGTGGAATATGTATGACCAAGAAGTTTCTTTTTATTAAGGTGGTTTTGGCATCACAAAAAATGAACCATTTTAAAATTAATACTTCGATGGCATTTTGTACATTCATGATGTTGGATGACCCCCACCTCTGACTAGTTACAATGTGTTTTCATCACTGGGAAAGGAAAACCCATAACCAGCAAGTAGTAACTCCCCTCTTCCCCAACCCTGGCAACCACCAATCTTCATTCTTTATCAATTTACTTACTCTGGTTAGTTCAAATAAACAGAATCATGTAATATGTGACCTTTAGTGACTGGCTCCTTTACTTAGGTTGTGTTTCCCACCAAGATGCAGCATGTATTAATACTTCATTCCTTTTTATGACTGAGTAATATTTCAGTCAGGGTATACCCCAACTTGTTTATTCAGTCATCCACCTATGTGCCTTGGGGCTATTTCTACCTTTTGGCTACTGTGAATAGTGCTTTTGTGCATAAGTACACATGCATTTGTTTAAATTGTTGTTTTCATTTATTTTGTGTATATGTCTAGGAGTGCAATTACTGGCTCATATGGTAATTGTATATAGCTTTTTGAGTTCTTGTATGGCAAATTAAAGAAAAATTTTATTAAGTTATAAGTGACAGAAAACATCGGTTTCAGGTGTACATCATGATTTATTATTTGCGTACATTGCAAAATAATCATTATGCTAAGTCTAGCTACCATTCTCACCTTACAAAGTTAACTTTTAGAATTTACTCTCAGCAACTTTTATGTATGAACTAGTATGTAATTGAAAAAAATTAAATTTTATTAAAATAAATTTTAAATAACTACAATATTATTGATTGTAGTTACCATGCTGTATATTCCATCCCTGTGACTTATGTATTTTATAACTGGAAGTTTGTTCCTCTTGATTTGCTTTACTCATTTCACCCACCCGCCAACCCGTGTCCCCTCTGTCAACCATTATTCTGTTCTCTGCATCTATGACTTTGGGTTAATTTGTTTTATTTTTTAGACTCCACATATGAGTGAAATCATAGAATATTTGTCTTTCTCTGTCTGATTTATTTCACTTAGCATAATCCCCTCAAGGTCCATCTGCATTGTTATTGGCACTATTTCTTTCTTTTATGTGCACATCTTCTTTGCACACTCATTCGTAGATTGGGTTATTTCCACATCTTTCAGGTACCATTCTGACCTCTTAGCACTTCTCACGCTTCATGGCCATGTTTTCCCACTTCATGGCTGGTGGATGCTCAAGAGATTTTAATTGGGTTTAAACTAAGTCCATTTCGTTATTGAAAATTAGTCAAATGCAACTTTTCAAGTAAGTTTTACTGCATATTCATCATGAAATGCTTTCAAAACCAAACAGGAAATTATTTTTGGATCCTAGACCATCATTATCTACTAGAACTTTTTGCACATTCCAATATGGTAACCATTAGGCATACGATTGAGTGACTAGTGAGCACTTCAAATGTGGCTAGTGAGACCAGGGAGTGAATTTCAAACCTTATTTAATTTTTATTAAATTTTATTAAAATAAAATTTAAATAACTACAGATGGTTAGTGCATGTAGTTTAGTTACTGCAGTTTAAATGGCATCCCCAATCTTTTCCAGCAGAGTAAAATCTGAAACTTAACCTCAAGCATTCTTTGTTTTTCACATTAGTGGAAGGAGATAGGATATGCTTAAAAATAAATATATTTTCTTTATAGAGATCAAGCATGAATACTTAACATTGGTAAGGTTAGTACAAAAATGGTATTTTCAAACAATGATGGTGACAGTATATATTTTTCTCAAACTAAAATGTTTTCCTGCATTCATTCATTCAGCCATATTATTTAATAAATGTTTTAGTAAGTTGAATGTTTATTATGCACCAAGCACTGTGCTCTATGCAGGGGACACAGAGATGACCAAGACTCTCTCTCTCTCCTCCATCACTCAGTCAAGTAGTCAGATAAGCACAAAATTGCAATACTATTTGATGGTAATCATGATTGTCATTTTGAATGAAAAATGCATATAGTCAGTGCTAAGGACTTTATATGTATTATTTCATTTTATCCTTGTGAGTTAGGTATGGTGTATAGTTATCCCCAAATTATGGACAAGGAATCTGGGGCTTTGGTGAAGTTAAATGTTGCACCAGAATGCTGTAATTGAGGTATAGACAAGGTACGGTTTTTTTTTAAAGATTTATTTAATTATACATATAAGAACTGGGGTACAGGCCAGAATCCAGGGCAGTAAGAGGATTCACCAGAGACAGAGTGGGGAGCAGAACAGGCAGACTGACTGAAACACACTGCTGAGGGGAGCAGTGGGCGAGGCAGGAGAGGTCTGCTGCGCCATGTGGGTCCCCTCCCTGGCCGGAGGCAGGGATCGAACTCGTGCTGCAGTAGTTGCAGTTTGCTTCACAGTGTGTTGCTTAACCCACCGCGCCACCAGGGAGGCCCGACAAGGTACAGTTTTTGCACAAATAAATAATTCACAATGCTTGTGATGAAGAAGTTACTTATTCCATTATGCTGCATGCTTGACATAGGCGTTTCTTTCTGCTGCCTAACTTACAGGTTCTGTAATTTTTGCACCAGGGCCTCTCACTGCATATTTCCTAGTATCTCTTCCCATAGCCCCTGCCTGGAATTTGACGAACAGCAAGGTTGTGCCAGTGGTCTTGCTGCCTGAACACCTCCTCAAAGAACAGTGAAAGAGGACTGCTGATGACGGTCCAAAAGACGACGGTCCAGAAAATAACTGAGCGGCGACTAGCACCTGCACGGCACTGCCACACCAACTGTCCTGTCATCCTTTAATGTGTACCTACTGTTTTCCCTTCCTCCAGCCATGGAGGCCTGGAAAATTTTACCATGCAACTCCTCCTAGTAGTTACCTGCATACCCCACACAAGGGAAGCAAATAATCTCTCCCCTGGGGAGCAGGGAAGTCACTGGGGCCTTCCATGGACACTTCCGGGGGCTCTTAGCCACTGCTCTATTTCTTGCTTGCCTTCTGGGACTTTGAATAGTCGATTGTTAAATTCACCTCCTCTTTTTAGAGGTTCTCACACTCCAACTCTTCCTCCACGAGGAACAGCGAGCTCCCAGCCCCACCCTTGGGACTCTACGCCTCTTCGATCGTGAACCAACCAATTCAGGAGATAGCAGTAGGGAGACCCAGGCATCTTACGTGGGGCCTACTCTACACCCTGCTCCATACTTAAGCAGCTATGGAAGATGGAACCTCTCTCTCCCCCTACAACTCCCCAAAAGATTTAAGGTCAGGTATGGCTAGGGAGTGGTGATGGAAGATTAGGTAGAGAATTTCCCATGGAAACGTCCCAAGGTCAGAAACTAGAGGTAGGAGTAGAAATGATTGATAAGGGGCCTCCCTGGTGGTGCAAGGGGTTAAGCACCACACTATGAAACATTGCAGCCACTGCAGCACGAGTTCATCCCTGGCCAGGGAGGGGACCCACACGGAGAGGCAGACCTCTCCTGCCTCACCCACTGCTCCCCTCAGCCATCTATTTCGTCGGTCTGCCTGTTCTGTTCTCCGTTCTGACTCAGGTGAATCCTCTCACTCTCCCCCCACACACTTCTTTTTAAAAAATAAATGATTGACAAGTTGTTAAACCAGTTAGGGAAGATCTGTAAGTCAAGACAGAAACCAAAGGTGAGAAGTTGTCGAGGGCCACCAGCCTTTACCCATTAACCCAAACAGACCTTAAAAGTGATAGACTCCACAATAATAAAGTTCCACAAGGGAATGAACCCCCAAAGAACACGATCTATGGACACCCCTTGTTCTGGCAAAAAGCAGATCTTGCCCCAAGACTGCCCTCTTGCTTCTGTGAAGGCCTCTCTTCTTACTAACCCTCTCCGCTTTTAAAATGCAGCCTTTGTGTCTATGCAAACATCTTATTCTTGAATAAATTGCCGTGCCTTATAATATAATTGTGGTGTGCCACAGAATGGGAAATTCTGCCAAAGCCTTTCTCAGAGGGAACCCAAGAAGCCCACTCACTGAACCCCATCACTTGGCGTGCAGGTAGGAGTGAGAAGGGAAGACTCTTAGAGATGAATTTTGAAGAGTGAGCGAGAAAAACACTTGACAACAATCCATTTGTTCTAGCACCTTAAATTTTTTTCACGTGATTTGACCCAGTAAGTCCACTTAAGGGAACTTACCTCAAGGAAATACCCAAAAGTAGGGGGGAAAAACTGCATGAATTAGGGGTGTCTATTTCTATATTATTTATAATACCAGGACATTGGAAACAACCTACATATTTAACAACAGGGGAATGGTTGCATAAATTATGGTCCCTCTACTATATGGAATATTAATGCCACCAATGGAAAAAATTAATTATAATTAAAAAGACTGAAACAATATTAAAAATACTTATGGTATGATGTCAAGTGATAAAAGCAAATACCTACATTGTATAGCCACTGTGCATGCAATTATGGAGAACGTAATTACATAGGGACCGGGACACAGTACCCCAAAAAAAAGAGGTATATTCAGGCAGTGCAGGAGGGGGACGTGTTTATTTTTCCTTTTTCAAGACGCTATTTACTATTATTTTACCACATACTATAAAATGAGGGGAATTTTTAAAAAGAGATATCGCAAGCTTTTTTTCATGGATTTCATATGGCTTTTACTTGTTCCAAATAGTTCTTTTTACTGGAAAATTTGAGATTCCTTTTAAAATGGATTGAATATGGAAAATACCGTGTGGTCCATTCTGACTTAGCCAACTGAGAATCTGTCTCTGGGTAATGAAAGTAAGTTGAGAACTGTTTTCTTTGCACATATTGGAGTGATCTTGATTTTGTTGTGATGTACAACGGAAATCACATTGCTGTGAAATATTTGCTGATGTTTATGAGGCCATGGATTTGGAATAAGAGAACTAACAGGTGACAGTCACTCTGTTTTCAAAGTGTCTTTCTCTTGGAACCAAACTCAGGTACTGAGTATTTTTTAATGACTTAATATAAATTCAAGCTTGATTTTGATAATGGGTTGCTGCTGATAGACACATGTGGAAGAGAGGGAGGTATTTGTTTTATCTAAGAGGTTGTGGTGATATAGCTGTACAAGTGTCATCTCAATAATGCTGCCATCTTTTTTTTTAAAGATTTACTTTATTATTTATGCATACAAGAGCTGGGGTACAAGCCAGAGTTGCTCGAGGTGAGAAGATTCACCACAGAGTGGGGAGCAGAACAGGCAGATCAACTGAAATACCCTACTGGGGGGAGCAGCGGGGGAGGCAGGGGAGGTCTGCTGCACCATGTCGGTCCCCTCCCTGACCGGGGATCGAACTCGCGTTGGTGTGCCATGGATGCTTCACAGTGTGGCGCTCAACCCGCTGCGCCACCAGGGAGACCCAATAATGCTGCCATCTTATGAACAATTACAGCCAAAACAAACAAACAAAAAACACAGCAAGAACAAAAGGACAAAGATAAACCAAAGGGATCGTTGGGGGGTGGGGTGTAGAGACCCGGATGACGGCAGAAAGAGCACAAGGGACTGAGGTGATGGTGCACGAGTGAAATGGTGCTGGGAGTTCCCTGGGGACTACAAATGATGTCAAATATAATTAAATAAATCTTTTTGTAAAAAAGGCAATACGGCCGTCGTGATGCCCTTCCGGGCAGGTCCTTGAGGCTCAATCCCCCTTTGCTAATGAGACTGTCCAGAGTCTGAGCTAAGCCTTGCAGAGCTACCGTGTTTGTATAGGTTGCATTTCTTCTTCAACAAATAAGTTCACCTATTAGCCTGCGATAGCCTAAGGCTCACACAGACCAAGTCTCAAATCCTGGCACCCCTATTTGCTACCTGTGTGACAGTAAGCAAATTATTTTACCTTTCTATATCTCAGTCTTCTCACCTGTAGAAGAAGAACGGGGAAAATGGCCACCTCATAGAGTTGTGTTGGGTATTATCTGAGAAAATACCTGGTGCTTAGCTTCGGATCAGACACACAGTAATACCTTTATGAGTATTATTAGCATATATAAGATACTGTGCTTAGTAACAGATTATTAACTGCTTTTTCCTCTATTGCATTTAATTTACTAAAGGGCAGGAGCTACATGTGACTTATTTACCATTGTACTCCAGTCCCTAGCGTGTGGCTTAGACACAGTAGTTGCTAAAAAAAAAAATTGTGGGTATTTATTGTATATTCTTTTATGAGGTGATCAGTCAGGTGCGGTCACGAGAGAAGACAGGTGTTACCAAAAGAAGGTGTGGCATGCTGCGAAGGGTGGGCAGGAGGCAGAAGACATGAGTGAGAGCAAGATTTAGGCCATGACTTTTCCAGGCGTACCTCCTTTATGGTGCTGCACTTTCTTGAACTCTGCAGTACTGTGTTTCCAGCAAGCTGAAGGTCTGTGGCAACCCTTAATCCAGCACGTCCATTGGTACCATTTTTCTTTTTTTTAAAGATTTGTTTTATTTATGCATAGAAGATCTGGGGTGTCGGCCAGAGGTGTGGGGGGGTGAGAGGATTCACCACAGACAGAGCGGGGACCAGAACAGATGGATCCACTGAAATAACACTGCTGAGGGGAGCAGCAGTGAGACAGGAGAGGTCTTCTCCAACACGTGGGTCACCTTCCTGGCCGGGGGTCAAACTCGTGCCACACTGGCTGGCAATAGCTTGATAGCACTGAGACTTTAACCCCTGGGCCATGAGGGAGGCCCATTGGCACCATTTTTCCAACAGCACATGCTCACTTTGTTTCTGGGTCACAGTTTGGTAATTCTCAAAATATTTCAAATGTTCTCATTACTATTATATCTGTTGTTCTGATCTGTGAGCAGTGATCTTTGATGCTACTATTATAATTGTTTGGGGGCACCACAAACTTCACCCATATAAGATGGTGAACTTAACTGTTAAGTGGTGTGCGTGTTCTGACTGCTCCAGTGACTGGCCTTTCCCCCATCTCTCCCTTCCTCAGGCTTCCTTACTCCCTGAGATACAATAATATGGAAATTAAGACAATTAATAATCTTCCAATGGCTTCTCAGTGTTCAAGAGAAAGGAAGAGTCACACTAAAAATCAAATATTTATTATTGACCTATTATTATCCTTAGTGAGGAGGCATATCAAAAGTTGAGATGAGCTATTAGCTAGGCTTCTTGGGCTAAACAGTTAGCCTAGTGCTAGGAAAAGTTCTTGAAGGAAATCAGAAGCACTACTCCAGTTAACATACAAATGATGAGAAAGTCAAACAGACGCATTGCTGATAGGGAGAGAGTCTGAATGATCTGAATGGGAGCGCCAACCAGCCACGTTATTCCCTTAAGTCAACGCCTAAGTCAGTGCAAGGACTTAACTGGTTTCAGTTCTGTGAAGCCTAGGAAACCTCTGAAGAAAAGTTTGAAACGAGCAGTGGTTGGTTGACGAGGTTTAAGAAAGGAATTGTCTCTATAACCTTGAGTGCAAGGCAAAGCAGCAAGTGCTGATGTAGAAACTAGCAGGATACCCTGCTAAGATCACAGGTGAAAGGTGCCTACACCAAACAACAGGTTTTCCATGTAGGTGAGACAGTTCTATTGAAAGAAGATGCCATCTAGGACTTTCGTGACTGGAATGGAGAAGCAAATATCTGATTTCAAAGCTTCAAAGGACACATCAAATCTCTTGTTAATGGGTAATGCCCCTGGAGACTTTAAGTTAAAACCAGTGTCATTTACCATTGTGAAAATTCTAGGTCTCTTAAGAATTCTGCTAGGTTTACTTTGCTTTTGCTCTAGAAGTAGAGCAAAGCATGAATGACAGCACATCTATTTACAACATTGTTCATTGACTATAGTAAGCCCATTGTTAAGATCTAATGTTCAGGGGAAAAAAGATTCCCTTCAAAATACCACTGGTCTTTGAGAATGTACCCGGTTGGCCAAGGGCTCGATGGAGAAGTAGCGGGAGATCCATGTTGGTTTATGCCTGCTACCACAATACCCATTCTTCAGCCTGTAGATCAAGGAGTGATTTTGATTTGCAAGTTGTATTTAAGAAATACATTTACAGTGATCTCTGTGATGGATCTTGGCAAAATAAAATGAAAACCTTCTGAAAAGGATTCACCACTGTAGATGTCATTAAGTGCATTTGTGATTCATGGGGGAGGTACAAATATCCAATTTAACAGAAATCTAGAAGTGGATTCTAACTCTCATGGATGACTTTGAGGGATTCAAGACTTTACCGTAACTGCAGGCATGGTGAAAATAGCAAGAGAACTAGACTGAAGCTTGAGATGGAAACTACTCCACTGGAGATGCTGTGAACACTCTTGAAATGACAACAAATGGTCTAGAATATTACGTAAATGTAGGTGACAAAACAGCAGCGGGTTTTTGAGGACTGATCCCAACTTTAAAAGAAGTTCCTTTGTGAGTAAAATGCTATCAAAAAGCATCCATGCTACAGAGAAATCGCCCATGAGAGGAAGAGTCGATTAATGCAGCAGGCTTCATTGCTGTCTTATTTTGATAAATTGGCACAGCCACCCCAACCCTCAGCAACCACCACCCCGAGCAACAGTAGCCATTAACATTGAGGGAAGACACTCCATCAGCCAAAAGGTTATGAATCCCTGAAGGCTCAGATGACGGTTAGCATTTTATAGCAATAAAGTATTTGTAAAGTAAGGCACGGTCCTTTTCTTAGGCATAGTGCTACCGTGCACTTAATAGACCATAGGATAGTGTAAATGTAACTTTTAAATGCATTTGGGAAACCAAAAAAATCATGGGCTTCACTATAGTGTGATATTTGTTTTATTGCAGCACTCTGGAACCAAACCCAGAATATCTCTGAGGTTTGGCTGTCTTGGGGTTTCTGCAGGAAAGGCAAGTCAGGACAGGATGAAGAGTTTCAGACTGACTAATCTGGATAATTTCAGTGGACTCTGGGATATAGGGATGGTCACTTATTGCCTGGTACCTGCATGGGTGCATGAGCAGAAGACTATTGCCTCCTGGGGCTCAGGGGACAGACACAGGGATTACTCTGTTTGGTTAGTTTGTATATCAAAGACACGCCCCTCCTTAGGTCCTGTGCTGTCTCTTAAGAGTTCCCAGGTGGCACAGCAGGTTGAGCACCACACCGTGAAGCATCTGCGCTAGTTCGATCCCAGGCCAGGGAGGGGACCCACATGGCACAGCAGACCTCTCCTGCCTCGCCCATTGCTCCCCTCAGTAGTGTATTTATTTCAGTTGATCTGCCTGTTCTGCCCCCCCACTCCATCTCTGGTGAATCCTCTCACCTCCCGCGACTCTGGCCTGTACCCCAGCTTTTGTATGCATAAATAAATAATTTTTTTTTAAAAAAACTAATTAAAGTCAGAGGAAGTTCACCTTCTGCCCTAAGACATTGGTTCTCAGGCCTTCAAACGTGAACTGAATAATGCCACCACCGGCCTTCCTGGTGCGCCAGCTTGCAGGCTGCATTTTGTGGCACGTGTCAGCCCATCACCACATGAACCGATTCTTGGAACAAGTCTCCTCTTATGTGTCTATATGTGTCCTACTTGGTGTTTCTCTGGAGAACCCTGACTAATAATGCTTTCTCACCCACCATATCCAATTAATCACCCTGTCTTAAATAACTTCTCAAATCCTCACATGTCTCACTATTCCTTTGCTGCACCCCTAACGTATTGTCATCTTGCTTAGAACTCAATAAAAGAAATTTCTCAGCCTTCTGTTTTGCTTCCTTTCTATGTATTCTCACAGCTGCCAGTTAATCTAAAATAGAAAATTGATCATGTCCCACCCCACTGCCAAGCTTCATGATCTGTTCCTGTTCCAGCTTCCCTACCCCTTAATTGTTCCTTCCTTAAGCCAGGTTGTGCAGTCTTTCCATTTCTCAAAGACTTCGTTTCTGTCTTTTGTCCTCACCTTCTGGCTGGAATTTCTTCCAGCCAGTGCCACATTCTCCAGTGGGAAATCTACACCAAGTTCAGGCTTGATGCTTCTCTTACAGATACTTTCTCTCCCCAACTCTCCCCACAGAGCCTGACACAATAGGAACCCATTAGTTATTTGTTGAGTGAATATTTGAACTCCAGAGATACATTAACTTTCATTCATAGAGAGCTTTTCTTTTTTCAAAATGTATTGCGGTAATATTAACTTGCAACATTATCTAAGTTTCAGTTATCAGATAGCTGGGAGAGATTTTTTTAAACACATATTCAAAAGATGCCAGTGGCAACTCTCTAAGGGAGAGTTTTGTTGTGCGTGTGTTTTTTTTTTTTTAAAAGAATGGGCTAGCTTTCACTAGCAGTGAGTAAAATGATGCATACCTAGCTGCACCAGTTCAGACATATAGATCAGAATGAAGAGTGTACATTTCAAAAAAAAGCAGCAGTTCTGAATTGTGTAAATTTAGACAGCACTTAGTAAGGGCCCCCCATTTCAGCATTCCTTTTACTGTTGTTTACTTAGTGGCTATGGTTTTCTTCTTGATTTAGTGGTGGCTGTTTTTCCCCCATGGTTTAAAATGTCTTCAGCCAAAGTAACATTTATAAAAACCCCAACCAGATGTGTGCTCAGTAATCTGAACTCTTCCATAAACCCCTATGTGGTTCTCATCATGATACCTATCATTGTCACTATGGGGTTACACACCTTACCACCCACCCCACTTTACAGCTCCTTGAAGGCAGGGACTGTCCACTTTCAATTTTGTAACCTACGTGCCTTAGTAAAAGGCTTAATGTCTATAGTACCCAGAACATTTGTTGAACAAACAGATGCAATAAGCAGACAGATCCATATTGACAGCAGAAAGTCTCATGTGTGGCTCGGGCAGAGGCCAGAACTCTAAACTGCTAACGCCGTGTCAGGACGCAGTCTCTGGCCAGTGCTCCCTGTTCCCACCAGCTGCCCCTCCTTTCTAAGTGTTTTGCACAGCCCACAATTATTTAACTGGAACTTAAACAACTGCACCAAAAGAAATGAACATAGATAAATTGGACTTCATCAAAATTTGAAACTCGTGCTGCGAAGGCCAATCTAGAAAGTACGATGAGAACCCAAGAAAGGGAGAAAGTGTTTGTAACCCCTCTGATAAATACGGAGCACCCAGAGGCTATAAAGACCTCTTCCAATGTAACAATAAAAAGGCAGTCCACCCGATGAATACATGAACAGAGAATCTGAATAGACATTTTCCCAAATAAGGTCTATCTACGTATGGCCAACAGGCACCTGGAAAGATGTTCAACATAATTAGCCACTAGGGAAATGGGAGTAAAAACAATGAGATAACATTTCACATCCAGTGGAATGATTATAATATTAATAACAATAAAGATAATAAATGTTGGTAGGCAATAGAGGAACTGGAATCTTCTGACATTGTCGTTGGGAATGGAAATGGTGCAGCCATTTTGGAAAAGAGCCTGTGTGTTTGAACCTCAAACAATTGAAACAAGTTGTTCTGTAACCCATTAATTCCATTCCTAGATATGTTTGCAGGAGAAGTAAAAGCATATGTTCACGCAAAAACTCACGTGAATGCTCATAGAAACGTTATTTGTAATGACTGAAAAGTGGAAATAAACCACAGTATATAAGAAATTTATGCAGCTCGAGAGCAAGAAAGAAGCAACCCAATTTTAAAATGGCCAAAGACCAGAATAGACATTTCCCAAAAGAAGACGTACAAACGGCCAATAAGTAGTTGAAAATATGCTCAACGTCACTAATCATCACAGAAGCACAAATCAAAACCACAATAACAAATCACTTCGCACCTGTTGGGATGACTATTAGTAATGTAACAGGGTGGTCCCCAGGGAAAGGGGAGGTTTCACGGTCCCTTGCCCACCCAAGGGAGGGTGGAGCTGAGTGGGGAGGAAAAGCTAGAAAAGCCTGGGAGAAGGGGCAAGGGAAGAAGACCTGGAGGAGGCACACAAGGCAGAGAGACATGTGAAAAAGGCGTACCTCATGACCTTGGACTTGTTCCAGGGACTTGGGGGACATGGATGGAAACACTTGAAAAAGACAAAGACGTGAGTGAGATACCCGTGGGGAAGCTGACAGTGGCAGCCTGTATTTACTTTTTTAAAGTGATAATCATTTTTTAAATGATTTATTTATTTATGAATACAAGAGCTGGCGTACAGGCCAGAGTCGCGGGAGATGAGAGGATTCACCAGAGACAGAGTGGGGAGCATAACAGGTAGCTCTACTGAAACACACTGCTGAGGCAGTGTGAGGTCTGCTGCGCCATGTAGGTCCCCTCCCTGGCCGGGGATCAAACTTGTGCTTCACAGTGCAGTGCTCAACCCGCTGTGCCACCAGGGAGGCCTGACAGTGGCAGCTTTTATCTTGACTTGGATTTTGCTCCTTTCCTTGATGACTTGCCTCGCTTCTTCTGCCCCTTTTCTATGTGTCCCCACCATAAGGTGCCTTCGACTTGTGGCCAGTGTTAGGGCCTCAACAGCCCTCTTTGGACCAACCCTGTGTTGCGGGGGGT
The DNA here is from genome assembly GCA_019455555.1 of Galemys pyrenaicus. NCBI lineage: Eukaryota > Metazoa > Chordata > Mammalia > Eulipotyphla > Talpidae > Galemys > Galemys pyrenaicus. Next base: position 2,608,069 of record JAGFMF010011408.1, on the reverse strand, counting down.
TTACCCACAAGGAGATGGGTAATTTGGGGTGTTTAATTGGAAACTATATTCTTTCTCTTCTCTTTATTGCACACTAATTGTATTAAATTTATTTCCTATGAAGGTCTTCTGCACTAGAGTATGATTTGACTTGATGCGATAGATGGCAGAGCGTATTAAAGCAGGCAGGTTTGGGGGTCCCAGGGTGCCCCTCCTTCTGCTGCTAACAGTAAGATAACAGATGACAAATTCTGGTGAGGATGTGCACTGTTGTTGGGAAGGTAAATTGGTGCCGCTGCTATGAAAACAGTTTGGAGGCTCTTCAAAAATAGAAAAACAACCTTACTTCTGGGTATATAGCCAAAGGAAATGAAGTTGGTATCTCAAAGTGCTGTCTGCATGTCCATCTCATTGCACTGTAACTCACAATAGCCAAGATACGGAAACAACCTCCAGCCCAACAATGCTTGAACAGATAAAGAAAAAGGTTTTAATTAAATACACACACACACACACACACACATACATACAATGGGATATCTTCAGTCTTTAAAAAGAAGGGAAACTTGCTACTTGTGACAATATGGACGAATTTGGAGGACATCATGTTAACTTACATGTGAAATCTAAAAACGTCAAACTGTAGAAACAAAGAGTAGAATGACATTACTGGGGCATGGGGGATATCGGTATTTCCTTGAGCATTTAAAAACCAAACATATAGGGCCCGCCTTGGTGGCGCAGTGGGTTAAGCAACACACTATGAAGCAAACACAACCACTGCAGCATGAGTTCGATCCCTGCTGCCGGCCAGGGAGGGGACCCACATGGCGCAGCAGACCTCTCCTGCCTCGCCTGCTGCTCCCCTCAACAGTGTGTTTCGGTCAGTCTGCCTGTTCTGCTCCCCACTCTGTCTCTGGTGGATCCTCTCACCCCCCCCCCCGCCCCTCTNCTGTTCTGCTCCCCACTCTGTCTCTGGTGGATCCTCTCACCCCCCCCCCCGCACTTCTGGCCTGTACCCCAGTTCTTGTATGAATAAAAAATGAATCTTTAAAAACCAAATATATAGTTTTGGTTTCATTTTAAAATCTGATATTAACGCTTTACAATCTTAAAGCATGAGTCTATAATCGTAGTATTTTTCCAGAAGAATTATCTTAACAACTTGTCAAAATCTCTACTTTTCTCAGTGGCTTTCATTTGTGCTTCATTAAATTTATATGTAAGCTCATCTTTTTTTATAATCGTTGGTGTCTCAAGCATTCTTTCCCCTTGGTGAATACCATCATTTATTCATGTCTTCCTTTATTTTTCCCATTGGTATTTTATAATTTCCTCTCAATATAGCTTTATTCTCCCAAATGAAGTGAATAGACAAGTATTTAATATTTGTCATTATTGTAAATCTCCTTTTTCATTATATTTTCTGGCTTCGTGTCACTCATTAGGAATCCCAGTGACTTTTGTCATTTATCTTATAGACTTTGCTGAGCCTATTTATTATTTTTTTAAAAGATTTATTTATTTATGAATACAAGAATCAGGGTACAGTATAGAGGCACGGGATGATGAGAGGATTCATCAGAGACAGAGTGGGGAGCAGAACAGGCAGACTGACTGAAATACACTGCTGAGGGGAGCAACGGGTGAGGCAGGAGAGGCCTGCTGCGCCATGTGGGTCCTCTCCCTGGCCGGGGATCGAACTCAGTCTGTGGTGGCCACAGATGCTTCCTAGTGTGGTGCCCAACACCTTGCGCCACCGGGGAGGCCCCCTATTTATAACTTTGAATGAACTTTGTGTTAATGTCTTGGGCTTCTATGTGTATATAATCCTGTCATTTGAGAAGAATTTTTTTTATTTCTTCCTTCAACGTATTTATAACTCAGCTTTTTCTTCTTTGATCTCATTTTACTACAAATTTAATTAAGACAGATGATAGAGACATTTTTGTCATATTTATGTTTTTAATAGTTCTTAATTTTAGGTGTGTAAAATGATCCTGTTAAGAAAAAAAAAAACCTTCCATGACTTTTTATTTCATTTAACTAGTGGAACTTTTAGATTTTCAGAAATGTTTCCTCACTATCTTTGGAAATAGCAGACCTCAGCTCAAACATCCCCAGAGACGTTCCTGATGACCTTATCTACAGCGACTGCTCGGCTCTTGTGACGTAGTGCCCTTTCTAGTTTCTGCTAGGGCACTTGTCGTCCATGAAAACTATTCCATCGAGTTGTTGCCTGACTTCTCTCTCCCCCACGAGGGTGGAAGCTCCAAGGGAGTGTGTTTTTGATTTGTCTTCTTCACTGTTATCCCCAGTGCCTGTAACAGTGCTAATACATAGTAGACACTCAAGAAAGGTTTTTGAAAGTATAAATAGATCTATTTTTTAGACTTTATCCATTAAAGTGATATGATAAAAGTGTTTCAAAGATTATGTCTTTGTACCTAGCTCACAGCAGCTTTTTGTACTATATTTTCTCTCTTACAATAGTATTTAGAATTCTTGTCTCCATAAAATGAACCTGTAATTTTCTATGTTGATATTGTTGCATTTGAATACAAATCATATTTGTCTCATAAGATATATTTGCTACTACCACCTTTTCTGTATTTTTGGAGATTGTATTATAGAAGGGTTGTTTGCTGGAAAACTTTGCCAGTGATAGATCAGAGACAGGTGCCTGCACTTGTATTATTTTCATTTACCTTTACTGAATTATAACCAACTATATTGTTTTCATATTCCTTTTTTATTATTTCCTGTCTGAATTGTCTACTCCTGTTACTTTTCCTCTGTCATTGTTGGTGTTGGATATGTTTATGTAGGTCCTCATTCAGAGTCCCTCAGTTACTCTCATTGGCATGTAGCAAGGAATGAGAAGGACTCTCTCAATTCACTCAGTCATCACCAAATATTTTTATGCTTTTTAAAAAGATTTATTTATTTATGCATACAAGAACTGGGGTACAGGCCAGATATGCGGGGGGTGGTGAGAGGAGTCACCAGAGACAGAGTGGGGAGCAGAACAGGCAGATCTGGAATACACTGCTGAGGGGAGCAGTGGGCGAGGCAGGAGAGGTCTGCTATGCCATGTGGGTCCCTCCCTGGCCGGCGGCGGGGTCGAACTCGTGCTGCAGTGGCTGTGGTCTGCTTCATAGTGCGTTGCTTAATCCCCTGTGCCACCAGGGAGGTCCCTCACCAACTATTTTTTTGAGTCATTAGCCCCAAGTGCTGGTGGAACAAAAATGAATGATACACAGTCTCTGTTCTCAGGGACGCCATAATCTGTAGCAGCTGTCCTACTAATTCTGTGAGCCCCATAACTCCACCCCAATCTGTTTGGTAGCCTGCTCTGGGCCCTGGGGGGCTGACCTGTGTGGGTTCATCGACCAAGGTTCTGGCTTCGTGCAGAACTCCGTCTTTGGCAGGAGAGGTCAGGAGCAGGAGGGGGTTGAAGTCTATATTCCCCTGCCTTCCTGGCTCTGTTTCAGTGGTGGCTTCATTCTTCTACCTCTCCCCACAGCACCAGCACGCAGCCCCTCTCTCTTAGCCCCATCTTGCCACATTCCTCGAACATCCCTGCTCCTTGCCCCTGAGGACCCACGTGGTGCTTAGTGCACCTGCCAGGTCCAGAGCGCTTAGAATCGCCATTGATTCCTTGGACCCTGCACACACTATTGCAGCTAGTGCCTTTGTCTACTGTCGTCAGTAAAACCTTTTGCAGTGCCATCTATTTCTACCAGAAGTCTGGCTAACACAGGAGACTGATAAATACATAATTAAACTATAGTGTAATAAATGCTTTAATAGAGATATATAGGGTGCTATAGTACCAGAGAAGAGGGGCATGAGACACCAAGTGTTTTTCTTCTTCCCTGTGTTTGTATACAAACACCAAGTTTGTATTTTTTTTCTCTGTTCATTGTCAAATTACTTTTCTCATCTCTGATTTACTGTCGAGCATTTTTCTTTTTTTTGTAAATCATTCGGCCAAAAATTCTGCTAATTTTTCAGAGAACTGTTGGTCTGCTTGCCAAATAGTTCTTTACATATTTCTCATAATGCTTATTTTTTTTAAAAAAGATTTTATTTATGCATACAAGAACTGGGGTACAGACCAGAGGCATGGGAGGTGGGAGAATTCACCAGAGACAAAGCAGGGAGCAGAACAGGCAGACTGACTGAAACACACTGCTGAGGGGACAGCGGGCAAGGCAGGAGAGGTCTGCTGCGCCATGTGGGTCCCCTCCCTGGCAGGGGATGGAACTTGTGCTGCAGTGGCAGTAGATGCTTCATAGTGTGATGCTTAACCCCTTGCCCCACCAGGGAGGCTCCATAATGCTTATTTTTATTTGTTGTTTCTACTATATTTTAGGAGGTTGCTTTATTTCCATTTAAAGTGATTAAGAAATTTAGTTCATTATGTTTCTTTCACTCTCTTTAGCAGTAATATAGTCACTCATACTGATAAGTTCTTCCTTAAGTACTGCTTTGCAACATTCTGGATATTATCAAATTATTTAATTATATTTTTATTTAAAAGGGTCCTGTCACTTTGTGTTGCATTTATTTACTTCCTGACTTGGGAGAAATTCAGCGATTCTTCATACTTCAATATTGCTATTTTTTTGTGATTCCACTGGTGTTATCCATTTTTAATGTTATTTCATTGTAGTGTGAGGATAATGTGCTATGTAGGGATTTTTTATACTTACAAAATGAACTTTTGCATTTTCTGCATATGACCAATTTTTGTGACATTTCTGTATGAGCCAAAAAGAAGGTGTCTTCTCGTGCCTGTTGGTGAAGTCGCCTCCTGTAGTGAGGCTGCCTAGTCCCTTGACGAGCCCTTAAAAAGCCATTCCAATGTCCGCTTCCCTCCCCTGTCCCGGGGGGGNCCCCCACCCACCCAAAGGAAGTTCCCTGGTACATTCCCTCCTTTTTTTAAACCGGGATCTAAACAACTACTCTGACTCAAAGCTCTGTATTGCTTTTTTAATTTTGGGGGTGGTTAAGGGGGGCAGGAGAGGTGGTTTGTTTATTTTTATTCCCCTAGCCATTCACTTAGTTATTCCCTTTCTATTATGCCTTTGAGCGACCTTTGCAATGAATGAATGCTCCTTCCTTCCTCTGAGACTGTAGCTGCTCCCTTGACCCCTTCCACTCCAGACCACTGCAGGCAACGCATCCCCAGCTGCGTCTCCCTCACACCCTCCCAATGAGTTCATGGACAAATGCTCCTTATTTTCTGTCTGACTTTGTTTGTTCTTTGCTTCTCCCTGCCACAGGTGGCTAACTGGTCCTTCACAAATGATCCTGGTCCTTCTAGCATGGTGTTAAATTGTTCCTGGGAAGTGGCTGCAAAAGCAGGAACTAGATTTCCCAGACTCCTTTGCACCTAGGCATGGTCATGTTCTCGCTAATGGAATATTAGCTAACATGGTCTGTATCACTTCCAGACTGGGGCCTCCAAGAAGTCTTTGGTTTCCCTATTTTCTTTCCTCTGCTGATGGTGGGGAGCAGAGGATTCTGGTATCCTATGTGAAAAGTGAAAGTCCAGAATGGAAGCAAATTCATCTCTTAATTATTACAGGAAAGAAATCTGTCTTGTAACAAAGAACAGCCACATTCTACTATTAAGTCAATGAGAAATTTCTGATGCGTTAAGTCACTGAAATATTTGCTTTTTAGCATCTAGCATTACCCTAAAATATAAACTTTCCTCTCTCAAATCTTAACATCTCTAAATTTAGTATGACTCTTTTTTCCTGGTATTTCTGTCAGTTTTATTTGAAAATGAATGTTGTTGCCTTGTAGCTTGGGACCTTTATATTCAGGATATTGGGTTTTCTTAATGTTTTATCATGGCTTTCTTGTTCAATACCTTATTATTTTGCTTTGATATCTCTTTTTTCTTATATGATTAGGAGTCACTGGTAATACTGGCAGTTACTTCAACTATAGTAAAACGTAAACCCTTTCTTTCCTTTTTTAAAAGATTTTTTTTAATTTATGCATACGAGAGCTGGGGTACAGGCCAGAAGCACAGGCGGTGGGAAGATTCACCAGAGACAGAGCAGGGAGCAGAACAGGCAGATCAACTGAAACACACCCCTGAGGGGAGCAGCGGGAAAGGCAGGAGAGGTCTACTGTGCCATGTGGGTTCCCTCCCTGGCTGGGGATCAAACTCATGCTGCGGATGCTTCCTAGTGCAATCCTTAGCCCCTTGCGCCACCAAGGAGGCACCGACTCTTCTTTTTTATTTATTTATTAAAAATATTTATTCATTTATGCATGCAGAACTGAAATACATGCCAGAGGTACAGGGGTGGGGTGAGAGGATTCACTAGAGACAGAGTGGGGAGCAGAACAGGCAGATTGACTGAAACACACTGCTGAAGGGAGCAGCGGGCGAGGCAGGAGAGGTCTGCTGTGCTATGTGGGTCAGCTCCCTGGCCCAGGATCGAACTTATGGTGCAGTGGCTGTGTTGGCTTTGTAGCACGTTGCTTAATCCATTGCACCACCAGGGAGGCCCCAGGGCTTCTCTTTTTTAGAAGAGAGCTTGACCGGTATATACTGCTCTGCTAATGGCTGTTCTGCCAGGTCACTCCGTACCAGGGGTAGCGTATTTAGAGTCCAGACCCACACAAGCTTGAGTTCCAGTATTCACAAGTGTCTGGTCTTGGCAAGCCCTCTATTCCCTCTGTACCGCAATTTTCTCATCTATTAAATATGAACCAAGGATTGCAGTCAGAATGAAATGAAATAAACATCTGAAACATCCCTGTTGGGCTCTGTTGACAATTTGCTTCAGGTTTTCTAGCAGCTAAAATATATTGCTTCCCAAAAGAAACCTCCATTTGTTTGGTTCCCTGAAATAACAGCTTCTATTCTCTCAGTTTTGCATAGGTTTTTCACTTGGCATGTTTTCTTTTCCAGCGTGTTTGAGGGACAAGGTTTGGAAGCGTCCTTAAATGTTTGCTTTGTTTCGGGCCTCCCTGCAAGGGGTTAAGCTTCACCACAATGTAGCTATCCGCAGCCGGGGCCAGGGAGCTACCCACATGGCACAGCAGACCTCTCCTGTCTTCCTGCTGCTCCCCTCAGCTGTGTATTTCAGTAGATCCACCTGTTCTGCTCCCCACTCTGTCTCTGGTGAATCCTCTCATGCCCTGTGCCTCTGGCCTGCACCCCAGCTTTTGTCTGCATAAATAAATAAATCTTAAAGTAAGTAAATATTTTCTTTGTTTTCCTGGAGCAGCTCAACAATGTCCTACATTACTGGAAATATTCAATGTAGGTAGTAGGGTTCTAACCCCGACTTTCTGACTCTTAAACCCAGACCTCTTTCACGGGCACGCAGGTTGCCTGTAGAAGACAAGGCAATAGCCTCCTTCATTTCTCACTGCTGCTGCCATTAAAATAGAGCCACAAAGCCAGCTTCCCTTTACATAGTTCAAAAAACTCATGAAAGGTGTGGTAGGTGGCTTAGGGCCATTGAGGTTTTATCAAATTCTGGAATTTTTCCCCTTCAATTAACTTGGTAACCCCTAGATATAATAGCTTTCTGGGTGATTAAGAGATTTGGAAACGATGATGCAAGCGAAGTCATGTGAGAGACAGCCTCAGCACAGCGCTGCTCCCTTATGTAATTGTCTGAAGCCAGAATGTGTGGACCAAACAATGCTTTGTTGTTCTCAGAAGCTTTGACAGAGCAACTCTGGCATAACATCTTTCACTTCCCAGAGAAAATAGAGCTTTCAATAAGCAATCCAATTGTGGGTTTAGGGAGAACATTTTCTGGGGACAGAGAATGAGTATCCAGTGTTGTGGTTTTACAGTGAGATCCATAATTGTGTGTTCCCAAGGGAAGAAGTTCAAGAAGGGCATCTCAGGGGGGAATGCAGCCCTCCTCTGTGGCTCAAGTATAACCATGGGTATAACCATGGGAACGGACAAGTAAGTGTATGAGGAGAGAAGAGTCAGGCCTCTCCTCTCCTTCCAGAAGACACAGTATACTCAGGGGGGCATTAGAAAAGTCTCCCCATCAGTACATACCACCCCCCACCCCCGCATTGATGTCAGTATTCTTGTGCTAAACACTGGCGCCTTCATTTTTTTTTTTAAAGATTGTATTTATACAAGAACTGGGGTGTAGGCCAGAGGTACAGGAGGTAAGAGGATTCACCACAGAGAGCAGGGAGCAGAACAGGCAGATCAATGGAAGTACACTGCTGAGGGGAGCAGCGGGTGAGGCAGGAGAGGTCTGCTGCGCTATGTGTGTCTCCTCCCTTGTGCTGCAGTGGCTTGATGGTGCTGAGACGTTTTTGTGCCACCAGGGAGGCCTAATACTGGTATCTTTAAATACACAGATCGCCTGGTATCAGTACCCAGGAAACTGCTAGTTCTTCCATATGAGTTTCTTAGACGACTTCCTTTCCCTTCTGGCCAAAGAAGCAAGGTTTTTCGGCTGCATTGGGAGGAAAGTTAGACTGGGGAGAGGGCTCTTACCTGTCCAAGGCACACTTTGCCCAGCCACTTGGGAGCAGATTCCCCTGGCATGGTTAGAAAGGGCCACCCATTATCTGAGCCACAAGAACTGCAGGCGCCTGAAGTCACGGCAGAGTCCTGGGGGCCTTTGCAGGATCTTTGTGGTAACAGTACTGCTTCAGTCCTTCAGTGGGTCCCAGATCAGGAACACCTGCCACAGAGCCAGGAGAGGTAGGTGGGTGGCTGGGGACCTGGAGCAGGAGCTGCTGCATGCGGGCCATTCTGAGATCAAGGCAGGTCTGCCTCTGCCACCCATGCACAGAGGAGGGACCCTCACACTTAGGAAGAAGGGACTCTTTCGGCCTTCCTTGGAGGTGCTGGCTGGTGAGGAGGGAAAAGTGCCAGGAAACGAAACATAGATGCTCAAATTCCAAAGGGAGAATGGAGCTTGGTGTGTTACCCGGCTGCAGCCGGCAGGAGGAGTGGTCTCTGTCTCCCCTGCAATTCAGTGTGGCAGTCCTTCCTCAGAAACCTTTTATGTAGCAGTGTGCTGCCTGGATCATGGAATGGACCAATTGGGTGTGAGCTGTGGGTTGATTGACACCAGGACTCCGCCTCTCAGCACAAGTCAGTGATAGCAGAGCCCTCTTGTAAATTACACTTCCTGAATTCTGGAATAGGCCAAAATAGACCAATCAGGTGCAGGAAAAATGGACCAATCAGACTGTGGGGGAGAGGGTCACCTAGAAAGTGAATATAAGGAAGGGTCGAAGGGAGCATAGGTAGAGGGAGCTGATGGGGATTCGGAGTGACCTGGAGGAGCAGACAGAGAAGCAGCAGCCCAGAGGAAGAAGGAGTCGGAAGAAGCAGCAGAGGAAGAAAAGCTCCTGCAGAGGAAGAGGAGAAGATGGTTCCAGCCTTCAAAGAAAGGAGGGAAGCCTCCAGCAGCCACCCTCTGAGGAGGGAGAGACTGGGACTCCATCCTGGCTGTGACACTGACTGGAAGGAGCACCAAAGGCCCTGGGCCTGGTGTCTCAAGAGCTGTTTGCTGGTGGCATAAACCAACAACTCACAAGAGCTGTAACACTGGGTGTTCCTGAACACCGCCTCTGTAGGCCCATAGTGGACATTGCTACTGGACAGTGCTGCCTAGAAATGCTGACAGGTGACTGCCAACACTGATGCTGTCCAGATAAAGCAGCCAGTCTCTTGTGGATACATAAGCGTTCTTGTTTCCCCCTGTTTGTAAATAAACCCCATGACTGTTGGTCCTGTAGCCTGAGGTCCTTTGCAATTGTGTGTGTGGGTGAGAACCCATAGATAGTGACCTACATCGGGCACTGTCCTCTGATAGGCTATAGCCCCTGTTGCTATAGCCCTGGACTCTGGTTTGTGGCCTTTTGGCCTTTAGGGGCTTTTTGGGGGCTCTCTGGCCTCAGGCCCTCCTCTGCCCTCTGTCTCAGTCAGAGCCTCCTCCTCTGCTCCCTGTTTCAGGTGGGAAATCACTGATTTATGTAGGCTATCTCCTGTGGAGCGAGAAATGTTACCTGACTCAGCATGTGGGGATACTGCTGTGGGAAGGCCGCTGCTCTCTCCTAGGTCCTGAGGAAAAAAGGCAGCTGGCCTATGTGAGCTCACTCCTGGCTCCTCAGGTGCACGTTTTCCTGGGCCAGCAGACTTCCAGGGGGGCCTGAGCCCCTATCATGAAGCGGCTGCAGTTGAGCTTTGCATCCCCCTTCTCACTTCCGCCTGCAGTTCCCATTCTAGAGCCAACATCCACCCTCCAACCCCCCTGCCAATTTCCTGCGCTCTCCTTTCAGTATTCTGGGTTGTCCTTCTGTGGTCTCTCTAGTACCTTTGAAGATATGTACAGGGCAGACTGAGGGGTACCCCAGGACCCCCAAACCTGCACGCTCTGTATGGATTCCGCCAATCACCACACAAGGACATCTGGGTGTAAGTCCTTAGTGTACAAGACCATCAACAGAATTATTGTGCAATAGAGAGAAGAGAAGAAAAAACATAGTTCCCAAATCAAGTCCCCAAAGTTGCCCATCCCCTCATGGGTAAGTGTCCAGCCATGCAGGGTTGGCCCAAAGCAGAACTGCTGAGGCCCAGAAGTTTGCCACACATCTATGGCACCTTCTGGTGGGACCCACAGGAAAGGGGCAGAAGGCACCAGTTAAGTCTGGGGCAAAAAGAGCAAAATTAGAATATAAGTCAAGATAAAGTCTGCCATTGTCAGCCTCACCACTGGTTGCTCATCCAATCTCTTCTAAGTGTCTCCTTCCATGACCCCAAGTCCCCCAGGCCCAGTCTGAGAAGCAAGTACAGCTTCTTCACATGTCTCTTCCACTGCCTCCTCCAGGTCTTCTCCTCCAAGTCCTTTCTAGCTTCCCCCCCACTGCTCAGCCCCACCCTTCCTCAGGTGGGGCAGGGAACCTGGAACCGCCCTTTTCAATATGGATTACAGAGTTACACAGTCAACCTAAGGCCTCATTCAAAATTTAGTAGGTGGGTCTCCCTGGCGGTGCAGTGGGTTGAGTGCCACACTGTGAAGCATCTGCAGCACAGCAGAGCAAGTTCGATTCCTGACCAGGGAGGGGACCCACATGGTTCAGCAGACCTCTCCTGCCCCACATGCTGCTCCCCTCAGCAGTGTATTTCAGTCAGTCTGCTTGTTCTGCTCCCCTCTGTCTCTGGTAAATCCTCTCACCCCCACACCTCTGGCCTACACTCCCGTTCCTGTATGCATAAATAAATCTTTAAAAAAAAAGCAACACCAAAATTTAGGAGTTGACATCTTGAAGCGGCACCTTTCCCAAGGAGGTGAAACTTTTAAAGGGATGACCGCATCACTAGGGCCGTATTGCTAGTGGAGGAATTTCAGGAGGGGGCAGGGGTGTTCTCAGTGTCCCTGGAAGGGGCCTGGAATTGGGAACCTCAAAGGTCAGCCTAAGAATTGTCATGCCTGGGAGAAGGAATTATGAGCCAATAGCCAGCGAGCAAGTATATACATCCTGAGTTTTCCTCCCACCCCCAGAATGCACCTCTCTAGCATTTTGGCAAACGCAGTCCCCCCTCTGACTACTCCCTTCAGTGTAGGCAGTGATACTTTAGGCCCAGGCTGTGTTTGAATGAAATCCAAACAGTCTGCCCTGCCTTAGATCAGAATCAAGACAAGCAGGAAAACTCACAAAGCCTCACCTGTTTGTGGTTAATCTCCACCAATCAGAGCCCTGTGCTATAAACGCAGTTACAGACAATTAGAGTATCCAAAGGCAGAGAAGAATCCCCTAATCTCCCTTTTTCAGGCCGAGAACCAGAGAGCCAGCAGAGAAGATGGCTTTTAATGGCATCCTAGAGGCTGCTAGACAAATGTCACATTTAATGGTGATGTGTTTAGAAAAGTCACCCAAGATCATTCTTTTAAAATCTGTTTTCTAAACTGCCAGCTACGAGGCCTCCCAGAATGATTTTTATTTTTTGGGGTCTTGGAAATGGAAACTGTTCCCCAGAGGCCTCAGGCAACCAGAAACATCCTATTGATAAGAAAAAAGAGGGGTGGTGAGGGAGAATTTTAGAGCCAGATCTGAAGGTACTGTTAGAATTAGGAGTCAGCCTGAAGCAACATATGGCTTGAAAATGACCATTCCAACCTCCCTCAGGGAGTTTTCCACTCTCTCTGCCAGCCCCTTAAGTGCATCCCTGTGGAACCAAGGGTAGTTTCCAGGCCCAACCTTCGGGCAGTTGTGTGAATCAACTGCCTTCTTGTTTGGTGAAGAGAGTAAGCCATTATTTACAGTTGTCTCTGAGGAGCCTGTGGAAGATGCCAAGTAATTGTAGTTTCCAGCAATGTGATTGAATGGTATGTAGAGGTGCCTTGGAGCAAGAACAGGGCAGAAAAGTGAGGAAGTACTTTGTTCCAATGGTGCTTAAATTGGAAAAGCTCACACATGAGCATGCAGCCAAACAACGGAGGAAAAGTGAAGGACATCTTCAGAGTGCATTGTTAAAACTTGGGGAACCTTCTTGAATTGAGGGGGGCTGAAGGGTAAAGCTGGAGTCAAAGACTGTAGCAGGTGGTGCCCCCTGGGTGGGTGGGCGCACAGCTGAGGATGAATAGCCCCAGTGGAATAAGCCCAAGCAAGGAAGAATCGGTGGGGGAGTGGGTGGGGACTCTGATAAGAAATATAGGGGACTGCAGAATCAGCCCCCAGGGTCAGCTGTTCTGGGGTCAGTCTTTCCAGCACCTACTGTGCTGATCCCCACTGTTGATGCTGGCCTTGGAGGGATGTAGCAAGGCCAAGGCTGTTGAAGACAGTTGTGGGCCTTTAGTTTGAAATCCATGTTTCAGGTATTCAGTGGCAGCAAGATGCCATCTTGGACTCCTTTTGTTTAGGACTTTTAAACACTGGAAAATACCTTATGTGACATAACTGGTGACAGAACTGGCCACTTGTCGCCTCCGTGACTCTGTGTTTTCCCCTGTTTGTTAAATAAACCCCATAACTGTTGTTCCCTGAATCTGAGTTGTCCTGCAGTTATGTGTGCTGGTGAAAAACTAAGACAGGGACAGGTGAACTGTTTGGGCGCTGTACTTGGCCAGTTTTAGTGCCCCTGTTGCCCAGTAACAACTACAGGTTGGTGTCCCCAGAAGTGACTGGAGCCAGGGGCAGCCCACGCAACCATGAGAATTACTGGCCCTTCTGGCATCTGGGAGGAGCCCTGTTTTAGAGTGGGCCCTTCTGGACGCTCCAAACACACAGTGGCTCCTGGAAGGGAGTCCCAGAGAAAACTTGGGGGTCCCTCATGAGAGTAAAATGGGTAGAGAGAAGAGCATGGAAGAAACAAGAGGACAAACACGCCCCCAAATGGTAAGGAAGGCTCCAGAGGAATTCCTACTTCCCCTAAATCTAATTTTTGCAATTTAAAGCTTTTTTTTCTTTCCATATTTTGTAAGTAAAAGCTCAGGGGCAAGCCCCTTGGCCATGAACGAGAACACACACCTGCTCCAAGGTGAGGGAAAACACATCTCCGTCCATCTTAGCATTTGTCTTTTATGTGGGCAAATCAGGAAAGGAAACTCCTCTCACCCCTAATGGATGGAGGAGTGTTAACTGAAAATAAAGCCTTGATGATAGTCTATTAGATAATCAAAGTGAAGATTTGAACCTGGGATGCAGTCCAACAGATTTTAGCCTGCCAGAATTGTTCCAAGAAATACAAGTTTGACTTTAATTTAAATACGTAGCAACGGTGAATCACTGACATTAAGAAGGGGCTGGAGGGGCTTCTAAGGACTGAATAGTCCTCCTGTAAAGAGAGACTGAAGCTAGGAGAAGGTTGTGCAGTATCGAATCTTTTCCTTGCTAAAGGAAATTCTCAGAAGCAAAGGCCGGGTACCCATTGTTAAACCTTCTTTGTATCTAAAAAGACTGGTTTTACCTTCGGGCAGCAGATTCCTGCATACAGGATGAAGTCTGTGAAGATGGCTTTGTTCTCGTGCCTGCTAGGCAAGGGGGGCAGTCCTCAGAAAATTTTATAGTATGTTTACAGGAGGGAAAGAACACTGCAGCAGAAAAAGGAAGAGCACATTTCTAGCAGTCTGAAAACTTAGTTTCAAATTTCAGCTTTCCTCACTCCTTCAGGTTGTATGAACTTCGTGTTGGAGTTCAGTGTTTGGGGATTTGGGGTTCCTTTTGAAAAAGGTTTTGGCAGAGTTTCCCATTCAGCGGCACGCAGTGAGTTTATTAAGGAAAAGAATGCTTAGACATGAAGAGGGAGTCTGCATTTTAAACGGGCAGGTTTATAAGCAAAAAGAGGTGGCTGTGTAGATTCAGGTGAGCAGTCTTAGAGCCAGAAGCTGCATTTTGCAGACCTTATAGAGTGTCCTTATAGAGTGTCCTTTGGGGGGATTTATTCCTTGGTAGAATTATATCGAGTGTGGAACCTATCACTTCCAAGGTCTGTTGGAATTAATCTGGAAGGACTGGCGGTTCTCTTTGTAATGACACTTATCCAGATCCTGGCCCACACAGCCCCATCTACCCCCCACCCCCATCCACCCCCCCCACACACCCCGTCTTTGCCTGCCGGTGATCTGGGGACTGGAGTCAAGGTGATCCACTTCCAAGGAAGGGTGTTCTGTTCTGGACTTCACACAATCAATCATGTAGGTTTGCAGGAATGCAGTTAGAGCCAAGTAATGGTTGATCTGAAGGCTATAGGAAGTGTAAGTCAGTGAGTTAACAGTCCTAAAGAGGGAATACAATTCAGTGGTCAGTTTAATTTTGCTGATTTCTGAATTTTCTGCTCTAAGTTTCTATCACTTGGGTCAGTGAATCCTCGGTTTTCCCACCTTTGAAGTGAAGGGATTCTTAATATGTGTTCTATTCAGATTCATTTCTCCATTTTCAAAAGTACTGCTTGCAGTATTTTTTTTTAATCAAAATGCCATCATTTTACCTTCTTGTTAGTCTTTTTGTTACAGGGCAGGGAGAAGAGCACCCCAGAACCCCTAAACTTGCCCTCTTTGAATGGGCTTTGCCATTCGCCGCATTAAGATAAACATATAAATTTTTTTTAAAAGATTTATTTATGCAGACAAGAGATGGGGTACAGGCCAGAGGTGTGGGGGGTGAGAGGATTCACCAGAGACAGAGTGGGGAGCAGAACAGGCAGATGGACTGAAACACACTGCTGAGAGGAGC
>JAGFMF010011408.1:2557790-2592697 GCA_019455555.1 Galemys pyrenaicus | reverse complement strand
CATCTGTTCCAACCAGTCCAAGACCAAAAAGCAAGCGCAGTTTCTTCACATGTCCCTCTGCTCCACGTGCCTCCTCCAGGTCTCCTTGCTGCTCTCCATTCTCCTTCTTCCCTTCCTTCTGTCCTCCTATCTCCTCTCTGCAGAATCTTCTTTCCCTGCTTAGCTCTACCCATTTAGGGCGGAACTGGGATTCTGGAACTTCCCCCTTTCCTGGGGACCACCCTGTTACATTTTGACAGTATAGGATTTCTCCGTTCAGGTGTCACCGTAACCGACCCACCACGAAAACACCCATAGTCCAAATTACTTGCAGTAATTTGGGACCGCACTTCATTCTCCTTTTATTCCCATCATCCAGCAGATTTTCCCTTGGCAGAGAGCTCTTCTTGAAGACACCAAGAATTTGAACCTATTTGTATTTCAGACCAACTAGCATCTAGGACTATACTGGCTTGATTATGTTGACCTCAAACAAAAAACAACCAGCTAGTTCACCAACAAAAATGGGTTTATTCAAAAAACAAAAATGCAATTTGGAAAGTGCATATGTGCATTTCTACGAATCAAAGGCAGAAATACCTTAGGTAGCCAAGTAACAGGGTGGTCCCCAGGAAAAGGGGAGGTTCCAGGTTCACTGCCCCACCCAAGGGAGGGTGGAGCTGAGTAGAGAAGAGAAGAAGCTGAAGAGGCGACTGGAGAAGGAAGGAAGCAGGATGGAGAGCAGCAAGGAGACCTGGAGGAGGCACGTGGAGCAGAGCCACATGTGAAGAAACTGTGCTTGCTTTTTGGTCTTGGACTGGTTGGAACAGATGTGGGTGAGAGACCCGTGGGGAGGTTACCAATGGCAGCTGTCATCTTGATTTTGATTTTGCTCTTTTCCTCCCAGAACTGTCTGACTCTTTCTGACCCTTTTCTATGGGTCTCACTGAAAGGTGCTTTAAACTTGTGGCAGGATTTTGGGTCTTTCTTTGGGCCAATCCTGTTTGACTGGATTTCCACCTATGAGGGGATGGGTAACTTTGGATCCTTGATTTAGTAACTATATTCTTTGTCTTTTCTGTATTTTTCCCTAATTGTATTAAAGTTCCTTTCCATTAAAGGTCTTATATGTTTCATCTTGATGCAGCAGATGGCAGAACCTATTTACAGTGGTCAGGTTTGGGGGGGGTCTTGGGGTACTCCTCTCCCTGCCCTTTAACAACCAGAGCTACTACAGGTCAACTCCAAAGGGAAATGGGATGGTCTGGGTGTGAGTCCTCAATAGCATCCTTAAAAAATTACTCAGGACAAGACCTAAGGGCCGACACACATAGAAAGGCTAATAAAAGGTTTATATATAAGAGATATGAAAAGAGGGAGCACAGAGAGGGAGAAAGAGATAGAGATTACTTGGTCAGTACATTCTGCTGGTAACATGCTGGGACCCCGGACCATGTTGAAGGCAGGCAAAGCCAAGTTTCCCACCAGACCCACGTCTGTTCAGCTTTATATCAAGTATGGCTGCTTAACCCCACCCTTAGTTCCCAACAATCCCCCCCATCAAGAACTCAAGAGTCTTGGCAAATTCATGGCATGATGGGAGTTGTAGCACTGGGCATCTGGGCTTTCCTTGACATGGAAATGTACAGTTCATAAAATATCAGTGAGTGGTATTCATTCAGGATATACTGTTCCCCAAAAGTACAAGCACCTATTACCAGCTTAGAGGTGTAAGGCTGTGACCGAGGGGTATCCAAAGACCCAAAACTGTTAAGGTGTGCACACTCTAAAAGGGTACTAACACTGTAATCTCCATTGAAAGGGGAGGTTCCGGGCCTCCCTGGTGGCGCAGTGGGTTAAGCAACACACTGTGTGGCAAACCGCAACCACTGCAGCATGAGTTCCATCCCTGCTGCCGGCCAGGGAGGGGATCCACATGGCGCAGCAGGCCTCTCCTGCCTTGCCTGCTGCTCCCCTCAGCAGTGTGTTTCAGTCCATCTGCCTGTTCTGCTCCCCACTCTGTCTCTGGTGAATCCTCTGACCACCCTGGACTCTGGCCTGTACCCCATCTCTTGTATGCATAAATAAGTAAATCTTTAAAAAAAGAAAAGGGAGGTTCCAGATTCCCTGCTCTGATAAGGGCTTGCCACCCACCTAATGAAGGGTGGAGCTGAGTGGAGGGGGGGGACTCGGGGAGGGGTTTGAAGAGGAGGGCTTAGAGGAGGCACTTGGAGCAGAGAATGTGAAGGTGGGGGCTCCCCTCAGTATTTCAGCTGATCCTGTTCTGCTCCCTGCTCTGTCTCTGGTGAATTATCTCACCCCCTGCACCTCTGCCCTGCACCCCAGCTCTTGTATGCATAAATAATAAAACTTTTTTTTTAATGGTGCTCCTACATTTCAGATGCCAACCAACAAACCCAAAGTAGTCACCTGTGCTTCTGTCTGATCAGCTAGAAATAGGAAGTTCCCAAGATCCCGCTTTGGGTTCAATTAATTTTCTAAAGTGATTCACAGGATTCAGGAAAAATATTTTACTTAAATTACTGGTTTATTGTAAGGATATAACTCAGGAACAGTCAGATAGAAGAGGTGCATGTCGCAGGGCATGGGGAAGAGACAGAGCTTCCCTGCCCTTCCAGGCATTTCCATCTTCCTAAATCTCCACAAGTTCACCAAGCAGAAGCTCTCTGAACCCCATGCTTTTGGGGTTTTGTGAGTCTTCATTCAATAAGCATGGTTGGTTGTATCATTGGCCATGGGCGACTGGGCTCAATGCCCATCTCTTTCCCTCTCAAGAAGAAGTCAGGTTGGAACTGAAAGTTGCAAGCCTTTAACCCCAAGTTGGCTCTTCTGTTAACAGGCTTTCCAAAAGTCCCCTCACTAACATGAAGAAAGAGGCACCTTTATGATTCTCTTGAAAATTCCAATGATTTTTCAGTTCTAAGGCAAAAACTGGTAAGAAAATCAAATACTCCTGTAAGTCATAATCTTTTTCATATTATAATCATAGTATAGCACCTTCATTTTATGCATCTGTAAAATAGGGATGATATATCCATGTGAGGATCCAGTGAACTATGAAATTTTTATCTCCTCATCTTGCATAGAACAGGCACTCAATAAGTACTTGTTGAAAGAATAGTTTCTTTCTATTTCATTTTTCTAAACAAATCTAAATAATTATGATAATAACATATGCCATTTCTTATTGTGTTTCTTCACCCAACCTAGGTTTCCATGGTGCTACTTAATCTTCACGGCCATCATTTTAAATAACTGAATGTCTATCAAGTGGAGAACTATAATTTCACCTGTCCTCTATTTAGATTATTTTCAAGTTTGTGATGAACACTATATGTGCTTGTACATTTTCTGTGTATATGTGTATGTGTACAATTTACTGTATTTTGGTTAGGTTCTAATAGATTTTTAAAATTTTGATTTTTTTAAATTCAATTTTCGTCATTTCTTTAATCTAGTTAAATATCTTAAGAGCATTTTAAAAATAACCAGAATGAAAACCTTCACCTGGTCCTTAAGGACTCACCAGGTGGTGGGGGCAGTGATAGGGGGATGTTGAAAGCTTTCAGGTCTTTGCTTTAAAAAAAAAAAGATTTACTTATTTATGCATATAAGCAATGGGGTACAGGCCAGAGGTATGTGTTGGGGAGGGGGGGGTTTGAGAGGATTCACCAGAGAGAGTGGGAAGCAGAACAGGCAGATCAACTGAAACACACTGCTGAGGGGAGCAGTGGGGAGGCAGGAGAGGTCTGCTGAGAATGTGGGTCCCCTCCCTGGCCAGCGGCAGGGATCGAACTCGTGCTGCAGTGGCTGAGGTTTGCTTCATAGTGCGTTGCTTAACCCACGGCGCTACCACCTGGGAGGCCCTCTCTCTTCTTCAAAATGTGTATTTTGTTTCCATCTTCCACTGCTGAAATTCTCTTCTGCCTTTTTGGATTCTATTTAAAGGCCTGCCTGGCTTTGCATTTCATTCAGAATCTTTTTGCGATCTTTTTATACGTTCAGTCTCTTTAGTGAAGAGCTCTCACCTGAGTTCCTGGATCCCCCTTCTGAGATTCTGTGTCTGCCTCTCTGCCTTTGACTGGCCTTCCCTGATCTCATTTAACATTCTCAACATTGTTTTGAAGTCGTTGTCAGATCCGTTCTCTATGTCTATCTCCTTTGTATTTGTCCTAGGACTTCTGTCTTCCTTATTTTGCTTTTCCATGTTGTGTTGAGATGTTCCTTGCTTTGATTTTGTGAAGTCATTTTCCAGTTTCCCTTGTACTGCCAACTTGACAAATTGACCCAGCAAAGCTGCAAACATGTATTAATGACTACCTGTCTGGCAGCCGGCTGAGCCCTGGAGTGATGCGGTCTTGAGCAGGATGGCGTTGTTGCTGTGAAGCGCCTCTCCGTCTCCTAGAGGGGCAGTCAGAGAAGGCACGGCAGGGCTTCAGAGAGGGCAGGCTGCAGTGGGTCTTGTGTGCTAGTGTAGTTGTGTACTTGTGTGCTAGGAGACGTGTAGTTGGAAACCAAGTGCCACAGCCTGACGCAGGCTCACCCACGGGCAGCAGCGAGGGACTCCTTTCCCCACGAAGTGCAGACGGCCCTCTCCAGTTGTTTTATTTTTTCCTGCCTGTTGCCTTCTAAGACCTTTATTATTTTAGGGTACACTTAGGTCTTCGATCCATTTTGAGTTAATTTTTACACGCGTATTTTAAAAAAAGATTTATTTATTTATTTATGCAGACAAGCACCCGGGTACAGGCCAGAGTCGCGGAGGGGCGAGCATTTACCAGAGACAGAGTGGGGAGCCAGAACAGGCAGAAAGACTGAAGCACACTGCTGAGGGGAGCAGCGGGCGAGGCAGGAGAGGTCTGCTGCGCCATGTGGGTTCCCTCCCTGGCCAAGGATCGAACTCGTGCTGCAGTGGCTGCGTTGGCTTCATACTGCCTTGCTTAACCCATTGTGCCACCAGGGAGGCCCTGTACACGCGTATTCATTCTTCATCTTCACAACGTTTGGAAGTAGATAGTAAAGGATAGATTTCATCAAGATGCTCAGATACCCCGTACTCCGTTCAACCCCCCCCCCCAAGTTATCCGAATGGGCCGTCCCAACACATGTCATTTTGGCATGTGGATTATTTTGACTTGAGGTCGGTTGAGGAGCTCATGATCACTAGAAACTTTTTTTACTTCCTAAGCCAGCTGAAAAAATGATAATTGAGGGTAATACCCAGATTTAGGGTTAGCTCCAGAAATAACCTTTCTGTTATGGAAGCCTGTCTATGTGGCAGGCAGCCATTTATTTCAGTGTCTAGTGTTTTTGTCACGTGAGTCATCCTCCTTCATCATGTGAGACCCCTCTCCTATCCTTGAAACCAGTTATGTATACTCAGCAAAGAAGTCTTTGTTTTGACGCCATTTATTCTAGAGTAACATCCACCCATGGCGATGTGTGAGGGATCCAGGCCCTTTGCAGTTCTGCTCCTTCACGTGGTGAGAAGTCAGTTTCAGCCAGGTGGGGTTCTGGCAATAGGGCACAGTCCCCTGGATCAGGCACTTCCCAGGACCGTGCCTGCCCAGGGTCGGGGGCAGCAAAGAGAATGAGACTTTTGTAAAGGGTCCCTTCATTAAATTCTCGTTATTTACCTGTTTTAAATATGCAGTGTCTGGCGCTGGTACTTAGCACGTAGTAAGTGCTCAACAAACATTAGTCCATTACTACCCTGTGTAGATGCCACTTTTGATGGTGATGACTCCTGCTGGAAGCCTCTATCCTTCTGCACAGTTGTGCCTGGAGACTTCCGTTAGCCTATCAGTCAGCAGAATAGAGCAAAGGAAGTACAACAAAGGATTTTCAATTTGAAGTCAGCAGCTGTCCAGGGCAAACGTCAGGACTGGCTTCCCCAACAGGTTGGCTCTGTGGTACCAGCCAGAGAATTATTCCAGATGATTTCTACAGCCTTTGTCACCCTGGGACCCGGTCCAGCCCTTTGTCACCTCATTCTGAGGCTTCAATGAACAGGGTATCAACATCTATTACAGGCGACTGTGTTTCTGTTCCGTTTTGGTTTGTTTCTATCTTTGGATTAGTGCAGGTCAGTCACTCACTGAGCTCAGACTATAAAATAAAGACCTTGGCTGAGGATCCCTCTGCCCTCCTCACATTCACACGTGCGAGATGGAATGTGAGCATATGCATTGGGAGGATTTCGGTTGCGGCCCCACTGGCTTTTCTCAGGGATGGATTTTTATGTCATGCGGACAAGAGTGCAGAGGAGTTTTATTTCTGAGAGCAGCATTGAATAAGGCCATAATTCATGGCCTCGAGAGACGTAGTGCATCGGCCACCTTTCTCCCCCAAACAGCCAGAACTACCCATCTACTCCCTTTCCTTTCATTGCTGATGTCATCACCGAAGATACTGTCTAAGAATGGTGATGGATTTAGTTTGTAGGTTTCCGAAGGCAACAGACACCGCTCTGAAGTGACATATGTCAATTCTAATGGAAGGCTTTCTTTCCAGTTTCGTACTAGGTACATACGCAACACGTACTGTGCGTCGATGCTCAGAGCCCCCTTGTATATTACCGGTGTGTGTGTGTTTGACACTTCTCATTAACGCAGAGCACAGCAACCTTGGGCTGTTAGGAAAAGTGGGGAGAAAATAACATCACAGATGATCTAAGCGGCAGACGGGAAAAGGCGATGCAAATTTGACATCAACTAATCCAAATCACACTAAACTCCCCATGTAACTAATGAAATCCAACCTTCAGACAACAGGCTTAGGGAATCTGGCAAGTGCTGCTCCTGAGAAACTTATTTCACTGTACCAACTTAGGCGAACAGTTCGGAGTGCCACATTGTGCCGCCGCAGATGCAGAAACGAGACAGCTGTGATCCAGACACAGGCTGCATTTCCTGTCCCTTTTAGCGCAGAAAGAGGTGCAAGCAGGACAAAGGCCTGCGGCGAGGAAAGCAAGAGCACCGCAGACTAGTGAGTCGCTTGGAAGGAAGCCAGACCAATCCCGGCAGTGTGAACAGGGGATTCTGGACTGGCCCCTGTGCGGCCTGTTGTGGGGGCTGTACAAGGGGTGGGGGGGCGTTGAGAATTGCTATGATGTAGTTGCAGGATATGGCCCTCCGGGTCACTCTGGAGTCCAGCTTTCCAGTGGGGCCTCCATTCCCGAAGAAAAAGCAAGGTCTCGGGATATTGGCCCAATATTTCTAGAATGATCACAATTCTTCCATAGATCCATTTGAAAAAAAACTGGTATCTACTCATGTGACTTGAAGTGCAGGCATATGAAAAGTAAATAGGCCCCTTAATTCTAGGAGTACTGTTCAAACAGAATGCACACCCCTGCAAGTGTCCAGCTAATCTACAATGTCATTCAAAGTCCACCTAAGGCCATCGCTGCCCCAGTATTGTGCTTCCAGGCAGGTCCATCTGTGTGCTGTGTCACCATGTCATTCTTCCACTGTTTGCTCCCTTTCTGGACTTGATGGACTTGGATTGTAACACGTGCTTAACGACTGCACAGGTTGGGAACAGCAGAGTTCCCCCGTCTCCCCTTCATTTATTTTTATTGTAAGCTTAAACAATTCCACTGCAAAAATAAAAGACCCAGAACCTAATGCACATTCAATTCTATTTGTGTCACTCCAAGTTCGCTTACGATCTTGGCCGATGCACAGACTGGGTTCCTGCAGGGCTAGAATCAATGTGTACACACTGTTTCACTTAACATTACTGTGCATGCACATTTCCATAGATCAACAAGGCCGGCGCACTTGTCATCTTTAAGGGCCATAGAGAATGCCACTGCGGAGCTGCAGCGCTTTAGAAGACACAGCATCTGCGTGTCTTCCTACTCGCGGGTGGCACTTCAGAATTCGTGAGCTGTAAAGAGAGCTCTGCTGAACCCTGGCCACAAATCAATAGTGAGACACAATGTGAATTAAGTCACATCGAAACTAGATCTGACCAAGTTGAATTTAATTAGTATATATTGTTACAGGACAGTCTGCGCCGCCTGGGTTAGGCCCCCGCGGGTGTAGAGCTACAGTTAGTCACTCAGCGGAGAAAAGAAGATGTGACTTGAAAGAAGCCTGAGCGCTTTGGGACTGAGGTTGGAAGAGAGCTTGACTTTCATTTGTGTTAAGCACCCCCACCCCCACCCCACCACCGACTCTGCTGGGTCCAGCTCCTGGAATCCTTTGAATTCGTACCACAGAAACCTGGATATGCATTGTGCTCCTCCAAGCTTCCATGTCTGAGTGTGTTACAAGATAACACAATTTTATTTATTCACGTTGCCGCTGGTCGGCCTCAGGGTTGTCACGAATATTCTGCTACTGGTGTCACAGGGCTTTCTACGGGAAGGGAGTGATTCTCGTTTTCAGAATTCGTTTGTATCGTATCCCACGCTAGTAGGAGTTGACACTAGGTTCATTCTCCCACGGAGGGCGACGAATATCCTCTCCTGCTGAGGGCAGACCAGGCTGTCACACTTCCTTTCCATGACGGATTCTAGTGCAGCAGTACGCTGTCAACCATCCTGAAACAGGCGGGAGAAAGGCCTGAGCAGCTGCAAGGCAGAGCAGGTGGGCGAGAGACCACGGATGGGCTTGTTCAAAAGAAACGGGCAGTGATGGAGTCCCGAGAGCAGCGGAGTGCCGCACCCCCGACCCCAGCGCTGAGAGTGGCTCTGAGGAGGCTCGGGCGTCTCACGCCATCTCCAGGAGTTTTCTTCACACCTACGTACCCACCGAGAACTAGGAGAACAATGAGAAAGGTGGGGCGTCCTGTCCCCAAATGAAACTCCTGACACACTGTTAGCAGGACAAACCATTTTATGTGCAGGCCTCACCAAGGTGTCCAGGCTCATCCGTGGTGGCCAATTACAATAACTGGGTCACACGTACAACTTACCTGGTTCACGACTTACCTGCTTGGCGTCAGGGGTGCTCATTTTGGAACACTATAGAACTAAGTGAACTAGCTTACATGAAGACAAGGACTTCAACTTGACCTTTTAAACTCTTTTTCAGTTTTCTAACAAATTGAACTTAGCAGTTACTACTTATAAGTCATCCCTGGGACTGAAAACATAATTCATGCGTGCTTCCTACTGATAACAGGATGTAATAAACCAATACAGTATGTGGTCCAGGAAACTGGTCTTTGCAAATCTAAAGAGGCGGTACTAAGGGGGATTTCTTTGGCAGCTTGAAAAGCTGTTTAGCATCATGGGAACATTGTGCCATCAGTTTTAGTGCTTTGTTGAAACATGAGTTTGTATATTTAAGGATTCCTTCAGTCACCAAACATTTATTAAACAGTTCTTGTGTGCCAGGCATTGCTCTAGGCTTACAGGCTACAGAGCTGAAGGCAGTTCGTGTTCTGGAGGGCCCCACATATAATTTAATGTAATCACTTCTAATTATCATATAATTCCTTATCATTATTGATTATTGGATTGTAGTAGCATCAGTGCTAAAACGAAGGCAGACATATATGCTATGGGCCACAGATGAAATAACTAATTCAATCTCTGGCCAAGACGGACTCAGGGAGGACGTCACAGCCTTGGTGTTGAAGGTCACGCTGGAGTTCACAACAGAAAGATTGGCAAGAATTCATCAGGTTTTGACAGAAAGTTTTTCATCTTAGTGCAACAAGAGAAGAAAATTGCCTTTGCACCAAGAAAATAGCCTCCTATTTTTCCTAGTATCATTTGTACCCATGTTCATTTACTCATTCATTCTATTCAATATATTTTAACTTTTCTCCAGTTTTATTGAGATATATTTGGCCACAGCATTATATTAGTTAAAGCATACAATATAATGATTTGACATATGAGCAAATTGTGAAATGATCACCAGAATAAGTTTAATTAATATTTACCTCCTCAGATAATTACAACATTTTTTTCCTCGTGAAAAGAAATTTTAAGATGACCTCTCTTAGCAACTTCTAAATATAGAATACAGTATTATTAACTGTAATTATCAAACTGTGCATTGTATCTCTAGGACTGATTTATAGCTGGAAGCTGGTCACTTTGTCCACTTTAATTCCTCCACCCCCTGCCTCTGTCAACCACCATCTGATCTCTGTTTCTGAGTTTGAGTTTCATTTTAAAATTCTCTGTATAAGACCAGACAGTATTTTTCTTTCTTTTTAAAGATTTACTTATGCATACAAGAATTGGGGTGCAGGCCAGAGGTGCGGGATTATGTGAGGATTCACCAGAGACAGAGTGGGGAGCAGAACAGGCAGATGGACTGAAATACACTGCTGTGGGTGGCAGCGGGCGAGGCAGGAGAGGTCTGCTGCACCGTGGGTCAGCTCCCTGTGGTGCCTGACTCCTTGTGCCACCAGGGAGGCCGCCACATTTCTCTTTACCTGACATAATTCACTCAGCTTCAGCCCTGGAGGGCAGTCAATGGGGTCACCAATGGCAGGATCCCCTTCTTTCTTAGGACTGAATAACAGCACATCTATCCATCACAATTTCATTATCCATTCATCTGTTGCTAGACTTTTAGGCTGTTTCTACACTGTGACAGTTGTAAATAATCCTGCAATGAACACGGGACATTCATTCAATGTTTAGTGAATACGTATGATGTGCGTGCACTATTGTAGACACCCAGGAAATAAGTCCAAGAAAAACATAGGTCAAAGCTCCTGGCCTTCTGGAGTGTTCTTTCTCATAAGTAAGAAGACACACAATACAGAATGAGCAAAAAAAATATTATATGTGTGTCTGTGTATATAAATCCATCATTTCTATATGTGATAAATCTATGTACATATTTACAGATATAGTATGGCAAAACGTAATAAGGTCTTTTTTTTAAAGATTTATTTATTTATGCATACAAGCACTGGGGTACAGGTCAGAGGTGTGTGTGGGGGGGTGAGAGGATTCACCACAGAGAGTGGGGAGCAGAACAGGCAGATGGACTGAAACACACTGCTGAGGGGAGCAGCGGGTACAACAGGAGAGGTCTGCCGCGCCATGTGGTTCCCCTCCCTGGCCGGCAGCAGGGATCGAACTCTTGCTGCAGTGGCTGCGGTTTGCTTCATAGTGCATTGCTTAACCCACTGCGCCACCAAGGAGGCCCACAAAAGGTAATAAGGTCTTTGGAGAGGCAGGGAAGAATATAGGAAGTGGGCTGGTCACACTCAGATAAGGGAGTAAAGAAATGCTTTGCTGAGAAGGTGACATTTTGAGGCAAAGAGAAGGCACAGGGCTATAGGTCGGCGTTCCAGGTAAGCCAGTCGGTGAGACTGGGGCAAACTGGGAGAGACGCAGCAGGAAATGAGATCTGAGAGGTAAAGGGAGGCCAGACCATGAAGAGCCTTATAAAAGCTTATCAAGTATCTATCTGGCTTCACACAAGACAAGAAGTCATAGGAAGTGAGCAAATGATGGCCGCTGGTTACACATTTTGCTCCAGACTTTTGAGAAACTCCGCCAGGGAACAAGCGATGATATTTTCCAAGGTAAACAATCAAATGTCTTTTGAAAAGCTTTTTTTCCTTGCAATAAATTGGCTAAAAACTGACTTTTATAAAGATTTCATGAGGGTTAAGAATGAAGAGGCTTCACAAAAGTCATTATTTTACAGTAATGTTTCCTTTTATTATGCCTTGTTCTTGCTTCTGACACTCCATACTCTCCTTTCACCTCACATTTATAAAAGGCTGGCTGTGAATGGGGATGACTGGAGTGGGCGGGGAGGGAGGGAGCACAAAGAGAGGGCAGACTGGGTGGTGATGGACACTAAGTGGTGAGTGTGGTGTGGTATATACAGTTGCTGCGATAAGATATTGCACGCCTGAAACCTATGTAGTGTTGAGAACTAATGTTACCTAGCTAAGACAGAAGAAGAAAAAGCTGGGTTTGAGATTAAAATAGGAACTGATAAGAGTGTGAAATGCATTGTGGGAACAATCTCCAAGGTAAGGGCAGAGAGCAGAGCAGAGGTGGGATGCTTCACCCAGAGTGGGTATTCGGGGATTTTGAAAGAGGAAACACTTGCAGAAGAACGCCCAAAGCTTCTCTGGAACCTCGGCAAAACACCCCTGACGAGGCAAACACATAGGCCAGCGAGTCGCACGGCTGCAAGACCCTCTCCCCACCTTTATGGGACTGGGAAGCTGGGGAACTCCTTACCAGTCCAGGGAGATCTGATCTCATCCCTTCTCCCCTCCAGAACCTCTCAAAGTCCCTCAATAAAATGGATTGACCCTAAAAAATAAAACAAGACTCTCTCCTTGAAGAGTTGCTGCTTACACTGGAACACTAACATCGATTTCAGTATGCTTGAAGGAACAGAACGAAAGCCAAGAATATGAAATCTAGTTCAAGCGTTCACATTTGGTCCCCACTGAAAACACCGGAGTTTGCAGAACTGAAACCTGTATTCAGAGTAGTTCCTCCAGCGGCCACTGAGTGGCAGTCTAGGTAAAATTATTGTAAACACAAGCTGGCTGGAAACGCATTCACTGAAAGGCTAAGATGTGATGCGGAGGGTGAGATGAAAGCACTTTCTGCCTGTGGATGCTGCAGCTGAGTCCTGCCGTGGACCTACTGGCGACAAAGGCAGGGTCGTTTGTCAGTAGCCCACATTAGCGAAGGCCACTCATCTTTCATGGCTCCTCCGGGACTCAGCGAGGGTATTGTAAGCAGGAATGTGTTTATGTATATATGTGTAGGTCACGAGCATTAATCTGCCAGTGCTGTTCCGATGGCACCCAGAGAGTTCCTCGTTTAGTTGCATAATGTGCTCTTTAAATAGAACTAAACCAATTTGGAAATGCAGCCCTATTCAGCAATTTGGTGGGGCGGTAGTGAGAGGAGGAAAGAAATAGTGCTGCCAGCCTTTAATAGTTGAGATGGAAAGAGCAGGGGCTGGGAGATGGCAGGAAGGGAGCTGAAATGGAAGCTATTGGAATATACTGTTACTTACTTCTAGAAGTCGAAGCTATTCCTTGTTCCATTAGCTGAGCCGGGGAATCATACTAAAATTGCTGTGTCCTGGTACTTTATCTCCGAATGTCACTCAGATACAAACACTGAGATGCTCAATTCTTGGCCCTTTTTGCTTCATCTATAGTCATTTTCTGGAAGTGCTTGTTCACTATTGTAAGGAGGACTCCCATCTCCACCCTGGGCCTCCACTGGAAGGTAGCTCAGCTGCTACTTCACAAACACCTCGACCCATATAAATCTGTTATGTGCAGATTTGTGTCCCCCCAAATTCATATGTTGAAGTCTTAAATCCTAGCACTTAGGGATATGACTATATTTGGATATAAGGTCTTTAGAGGTAACTACATTGACATGAAAGTTAACTTTATTAAGTTAAAATTATGGCAGGCCCTAGTCCAATATGATTGTGTCCTTACAGGACACAGGAAAGGAAATTAGAAGGGGGAAGGAAAGTGGAGTTAAACGCAAAAGGTGGCAGGGGCCCAAAAGTGTAAGGTAAAGGATTATGGGTACTTGGATGGTGGGTGTGTCATGGTGACATACACTGAGGAGGTGTGAATCTATTTCCCTAAATCATATACAGTGTTGAAAGCCATTGTTACCTCAATAAAGGGGGAGAAGAATGAAATACTTTAGTGGGAAAAAGGGAAAGGAGATTAGGACATAGACACGTAAAGAGGGAAGGAGACGTAGAGATAGAAGGAGAACGTGGCCACTGGCAAGCCGAGGAGGAAGATCTTGGGAGAAACTAACCATGGCGACACTTTTATTCCAGAGTTCTAGAACCTAGAATGGGAGGAAGATTCATTTTCCCCCACTGTGTTATATTTTGTTATGGGAGCCCCAGAAAACCGAAACAAGTTCCAAACACAACTCAATTTCCCTATATCTCAGTTGATGACATTGCTGTTTGCCCTTCCACGCAGCAGAACATCTCAGTGCACTCCATGTTCTTATCTTCTCCTTCCCACTCTTTCTGTCTCTTTCAAAGGGAACCCCAAACTCTACCGATTCTGTCACTGAAATGAATCCTGAATTCATTTCTCCGTCCAGTCCTGACTTCTATTGCTTTCATTTAACCCACATCACTTCCCATCTGAACTGTGCACTAGCATCTTAAGGTATGTTTTGGCCTCTCACCTCTCCCCTCCTCCCTGTACCCTTTTCTCTGCCACCAGTTGGCACTTTAGATGGCAGAAAACAACAGCATGCTCGTATATGGATAGGAATAATCCAGTAGCAGTAGAATTGATGAGTCAGGACAGAGATGGTAGAATTTTTAGTGTAAGGATCTGGCAAAAATGAGGTGAGAGGGGATCTAGTACACAAGGGTGCTACAAGGAGGCCTCAGAAACAACGATAACTCACCCACAGAAGAAGTGCAAGGTGAAGGATGTGATGCAGGTGTGGTGTTAGCGATTTGACAGTGGCAATGCGAAGTGCTCTTTCGGCTGCTGCTGTTTTCTCAGTGGAAGAGGAAGCTAGGTGAGCAATCCACCACCCAAGAGAGAGAATAGTAAGGATAATAGTAGGTTTGCAAAGAGCAGAGGAGGTATGAAATCATCACCTGGGCACAAGGGAGAGTGAGTGGCTTGGGGAAAGATGGCCTGATGCGGGCCAGATGTGGGAAGTCTGGGCCTTGGAGGAAAAGTGAGAGAAGACAGCACAGATGGGTGCCTTTTCCCAGCTATAAAGGAGTGCACAGATGCAGGGCCAGTGCTGCTGGAAAAGTGGCTTTAACAAAGGTGGGATTTGCCAGGTGAGACTAACAGAGGAATAGAAGTTACGCAAGGGAATGACCAAAACGATGGATTATAATGATGGACCATCAAATTTAACTCCAGGAGGGAAGTGAGGTGCTGAGAGCCTGAATAACAACAGCAGCAACAACAAAAAATGGTAAGATTAGTAACTATAGGGTCCCATGAGCTTTGGAGGTGGGTTCTAAGGCCAGTGAGCTGGAGAGTTGCGGGGTGGCATCCAGAGTGGGGGGACTAAAAATGAGTTTCTCCAAGAGAATAGTGGCCGTGAGAGTCTGCAGTGAGAGGTCAAGGCAGCACGATAGACAAAATCATTGGCGAACTGAGAGACTAGAGTGTGCCAGAGGTTGTCTGTGTCTGTATAAAGCCACTAAGCAAGAGGACAGTCACCGAGTGTTAGAGACACTGTGATCCCAGGTTTAAACTCAAAAGGTGGAGTGCAGTTCGGGTCCTCTGGAAAAGACAGCACTCAGCCAACAGCGAGCAAAGCCGTCCTTAATTTCTGACGTCACTTTCAATGTCTGTCGCATTCTGAATCTCACTCCCTCTCAACGAAAGCCAAGACATGTTGGCTTTACTGCTCTGGTACAAGAGCTGCAGCTGACATATGTCTAATTCCAAGAGTCACATATATCTAATTCTCAGAGTAGGAACCTTCACCAAAACAGGTATTTTCCTTGTAAAGTATCCCAAAGCACCAATCCACCTTTCTAAAAACACGGAAATGTTTTCAAATACAACGTGCTGTTGGCACTCACATGTCATTCAAGATTTCTGCCTTTCAGAGAAATCTAGGACATGCATGTTGTGTAGTGTTTTGCCATTTTGCTGAGGCACCAAGGTGAACGTCCTCCCCCGCAAGGCTTGTGTGCAGAGCGAGACAATGCTAACCGCATTCACGGCAGAGTTGACCAGCAGCTCCCACAGCTCAGAATGGACGTCCTATGAAGTCAAAGCAGTTTGCTCCTACCCCTTCCCTCATGCTATGAAAGAGCCCAAAGGGAAGCTAACTGCTAGTGCAGGCCGTGAGAATAGAAAGGAAGGGAGTCTAAGAGATGATGGTTCTTTTGCAGGACACAGAGGTTTTATGAAGGAAATCACATATCCCAGTGATATCTGGGAATTGTAAGGATCTCCTGTACATTACACAGAAGACAAGTCTGCATGTTCTTAAGACTTCTGCTCTGGAATAGGTAGAAGCATTTCTTCATATCCATGCACCCCAGCTTGTTGTACTCTTGCATATAAAGTGCAATAGCCAACATTTGCTTTGAGTAAGAAAAATAAGAACCACACATAGCTGGCTCCTCTCAACACCTTGTAACAGTACATTTCCCTCTTAAGGAGATTAGGATAAAAACTTGCAATTTTGGTGTCTCGTCGAACTTGTTAAAATAAAAATCCACCTGGGGGCCTCCCTGTTGGCGCAGTGGGTTAAGCAACGCACTATGATGCAAACCGCAGCCACTGCAGCACGAGTTCAATCCCTGCTGCCCTCCAGGGAGGGGACCCACGTGGCACAGCAGACCTCTCCTGTTGTGCCCGGTGCTCCCCTCAGCAGTGTGTTTCAGTCGGTCTGCCTGTTCTGTTCCCGGCTCCGTCTCTGGTGAATCCTCTCACTGCCCTGGAGTCTGGCCTGTACCCCACCTCTTGTATGTATAAATAAATAAATCTTTAAAAAAAAGTTTGCTTAAAAAAAAAATAAGAATCCTCCTGTAGAGGCACACCTCACAAAGGCCCAAGAAAGATTCAGGTCAGATGGACGAGGACTTTAATTATCCATTGTGCACGTTTTTTGCTCTTGGAGACTTTTGTGAAGTCCCAGGCTGCCTGCCCCAGGTAACTGTTGTATTATTGAAGTGAGCTAGAGAGGACCTCTTCAGGGAAAAATTATAATTGAAAGTGTCATTTATCCTAAACTTCTGTCTTAACAGACAAGACCTTGGGCAAAACGCCAAGAACCCCATATATTTAGAGTATTTTAAAAAACCCTGAGTAAGGAAGTATGCTTGGGTGTGAGTTTAAGAGTCAGGGTGCTCTTGAGACAACATCCTGTTTTTAACAGGAGAACAAATAATAAATAATTTTATTTTAATGATGTCTTTATGGAAGTGTCTAAGGGCCCTTCTAGTCCTAAGATCTTATAATTCTAGGTCTGATGAAAATATTTCACAGGACTCACTGAAGGAACAACCACAAATGAGTTGCCTTGCTGTTGTTTTTTTTAAACAATCGATCTGCACTAGAAGAAGTGTGAGACCACATCTTGAACTACTTTGCTATCTACCACGGGGCCTATGAGGAATTCAGACTTAGAGAATTTTATCCAAAAAATCCTCTTGTTGACAGGTGACTTAAGAGTAATGAAACTGGGAGGGCATCACATTTTCAATTTTTGTGAAAAATTTGAGTGATGAAGTACAGAATCATAGGTCTTCAGAACTTGATAAGCCCATCGGGATTATGTCATTCAGAGTTTTCAATCTTTAAAACAATGAAAACTTATCCAAAAACAGATCATGGTGATCTGCAATGAGAAAGAGGATCCTGGAAAGGAGGACTCTGAAGAACACAATCTTTAAAAAATACTGATCTAGTCAAACACCCTCATTCAAGAGGTTGGGTAACCAAAGTTAGAGAGTGAACGGCCTCAGTCAAGATTACACAAGTCTTTGACTCAGGGCTTTTTCTTGGTCATGTTATAGATGCCTTGGTTTTTATTTTTATTTTTATTATTTTTTTAAAAGATTTATTTTTGCATACAAGAACTGGGGTACAGGCCAGAGTCCAGGGAGGTGAGAGGATTCACCAGACAGAGCGGGGAGCAGAACGACAGACTGACTGAAACACACTGCTGAGGGGAGCAGCGAGCGAGGCAGGAGAGGTCTGCTGCGCCATGTGGGTCCCTGCCCTGGCTGGCAGCAGGGATCAAACTTGTGCTGAAGTGGCTGCGGTTTGCTTCATAGTGCGTTGCTTAACCCGCTGCGCCACCAGGGAGGCTCCTGCCTTGGTTTTTAGATAGTCAGTGCCTATACCTGTGATCATTTGATTACAGTCCTATATGAACTACTTGCATTCAACTCTATCCTTATTTCATTTAATGAACAGGAATGATCATTCTTAATTCCATGAGACATTTGGCTTGAATTCAGATTTTGTTTACAACCTCTACACACCATATGAAATCCAAACATACTGAAGGGTGGAGTCAGAATTTAAAGACTTTGCTGGTTTTTTTTTCTTCTGACATTATAATCATCTAAATTAAAGGGGAAAAGGAGAATCCATTGAGCACGTAATTGAAGGAAATTAAGACAAAAAGGACTGTGAGTTTTGCGAGGGCAGGCAGTTGAGTATAAGATCAGTGCCACATTCCTAGCACTTAGTATAATACCTGACAGATAGTGTGATGGTTCATTTTATGTCAACTTAACTGGGCTAAGGGCCCAGAGAGTTGGTAAAACATTATTTCTGGATGTGTCTGTGAAAATGTCTCTGGAAGAGACTGTCTCTTCAATCAGTAGACAGTAAAGAAGATTGCCTTCATCACCAAGGATGACATCAACCAACCCACAAAAAGCCTGCATACAGCAAGAGGGTAGAGAAAGCGGAATTTACTCCCTCTGCTTGAGCTGAGATACACATCTTTTCCTGCTCAGACATTAACACTCCCGGTTCTCAGACTTTTGGATTCAGGTTGGAATTTAAACCAATTCTCTGGCCTTTGGAGTTATACTAAACTAGATCACTGGCCTTCCTGGCAGGTTATGGGACTTCTCAGTCTTTACAACTGTGTGAGTCAATTCCTGTAATAAATCTCTTATATATTATGGATCTCCTATTGGTTCTATTTCTCTGGAGAACCTTAATACAGAGAGTAAATGTTCAATGAATATTTATTGAATGAGCGATGACAAATCATCCTTAGCTTGATGAAATCTCCTAAGAAACAAATACAACGCTGTGAACTAATGAATTTCACCTGAGTGACATCAGTAGAATGGTGGAATGGGAAGCTCCATTCCCTTATTTCCCTATGGAAACATCAGAGACAAAAAACTGGCTAAACAATCATATAGGAACTCTGGAAATCTGTCATAGGTATACAGCAACCAAGTGAATGCTCAATCTGGGAAAAAGTTAACAATCTAAATACTAGGAAAGTTTATGGCATTTCTGTTCATCCTTGCCTGATCCTCTTCCTGTACAGCATGGTCTAGGTCTGGAGAAGGTGGGAAACCAGTTCCGAAGTCCCTCTTAGAGAAAGAGTGGGCAAAGCAGACTTTATTGGCAGCATTATAACCAGTCTGGGGAATTTGCCTGAGATAACAGAATTGGTTCAGAAAAGTCTTTAAACTACATCTGAAACTAACGCAAAATTATATGGCAATTATACTTCAGTAATTCAGATTCAGATGGGAGAAGGGGTGGGTGCTGCTAGGGAACGTTGCAAGGAGACGAAGATCTGCAGAAGCCTACGTTAAGACATTCAACGGAACAGTTAGCTAGGTTCCAGAAAGAAGCTGAGGTGAGACTATTTATAAATTAAGACTTTTTTCTTAAAGGAGCTGAAATATACAGAGAAATTGGCCACATAAGACCCATGCTCAGAAAAGGCACACACACACACACACACACAAAGCTTACTGTTTGAACTTCTCCTCTTTCAGGTCTCAGCTTAATTATCTCCTTTGCTGAGAGGTCTCCTCACCGGTCTGTCCAGTTATTCTCTAACAAAAAACCCTGTTTCCCTTCTTTTAAGTATATATCTCATTTTGTACTTACACTCTTCCTGTGATTATTGATTTTGCTCGATTCCAACACTGGAACAAAAAGCTCTATAAAATTTGTCTTTTCCACCATTGTATCATAGTTTTTAATCTAGTGCCTGACACATAGTGGGCACTTAATAGATACATGTCCAGTGAATGATTTGGATGAAAGAGGGAGGTAGTGCAATCTAATTAAGAAGACAGAATTTCAGCAGAGGGTAGCAGGACATTGTGATAAGCAGAACATAGAAAACTACCAAAAGGAATCAACAAAGTCTAATGAGTGCTCACATTTACACAGCATTCTCCAAGGCATCCTAATAACGTGCTCTCTCCCCAAGATGGTCCTTCTGACCTGAAGTCAGATACTGTTGGGGCTAGCAAATGACCTGGAAGTTTAGGATGACTTATTTCCAAACAAGAATCAGAGATTGTGGTGTGCCAAGTGCCTGTGCCCAGGAAAGACTTAGCTCATCTCTGCTTAACGATTAGGCTATGCATATGCAGGAGGTGAAGACTAAGGCAGAGTTGCACATTGCCTGCCAGAGCATTGAAGTGTATGACCCATAACACACAAAGAAACTTTCAGTAAATACTGGAAAATGCACTAGTTGAAGGCATTAAAGAAATCTCTGTCCAGTGACTAGCTGACTGCTAGGCTAAGCCAGCAGACTTCAGTTGTTTACACATAGTAAAGACCACAGATGTAACAGAAATGGTTCAGAAAAGTCATTAAACTCCATCTGAAACTAATACAAAGTTATATGTCAATTATATTCAATAAAAATGTATAAAGGAACATTATTAATAACATCTGACTCTATATTTCATAACTTAGGTTAAATGGACAAATGCTTTGATAGAAACACCTAAAGGGGTGACTTTTTCTATATTTAAACTATATTTCAATAAGTCTGATTTTAAAAAAGAAAGAAAATCACTGCACAAACAAACAGCAGCAGCAAGAACAAAGAGAAATGATAACCAGCCCTGAGAAGGATCTGCTCTTCAGAGTTGCCATATTTTAATATTGAAAATGTCCAGTTTTCAATAAAAAGTTATGAGACATACAAAGGAATGGGAAAGTATGGCCCTTACATATGAATAAAAACTAATAAGTGAGTTCAGCAAGTTTCCAGGAAACAAGAGTCATACAGAAAAATCAATTGCTTTTTAAAACATTAGTAATAAACACTATGACAAAGATTATTATTTGAAACTTTTCCTTTACAATAACATTTAAAAGAATAAAACACTGAGGAATAAACTTAACAAATGAGTACAAGACTTGAACACTGAAAAATACAAAACATCACTGAAATTTAATAACCCCTAAGTAAATACAAAACATCCATGTTCATGGGTTGGAACATAATATTGTTAGGATGGCAATACTCCCAAAATCCATCTATAGATTCGGTGTTATCCCTATCAAAATTTCAGCAGCTTTCTTGGCAGAAAATGACAAACTGATACTAAAATTCACACGAAGACTCAAGCAACCCAGAATAGCCAAAACAACCTTGAAAAGGAAAAAGTTGGATGATTCACACTTCATAATTGCAAAACTCATTTTCAAAACTACAGTAATCAAGATTTTTTGTACTTGCATAAAGATAGATATATAGGTTAATAAAAAATAATCAAGAGTCCCATATAAAAAAACCAACATAATGGCAAAAAATATTTTCAAATAATTTGTGTATTATTTAAAATAATACATTTACATATTCTAGCTACTGTGTAGTTGGAATATATAAAGAACTCTTACAAATTAATGATAAAAGGAAAAATAACCTAATTTTAAAATGAGCAAAGATATAAAACTAAATACACTGTAGCAAAAGAAAAATAAATTAATTCAACTACATAAAAATTAAAACCTTTATGCATAAAGGACAGTCTTCAAAGAGAAACTATAACCCTTGAAATAAAAGAAAATATTTGTAAGTCATATATCTGATAAGAGAATAATATCCAGAAAATATAAAGAACTCCTACAACTCAACAACAAAAAACAAACAACCGGATATAAAATGGGCAAAGGAGTTAGACATTCTCCAAAGAGGATATACAAATGACCAATAAGCGTGTGAAAAGATATTCAACAATATCACTAATCATTAGTTTGCAAATCCAAACCACAATAAAATAACATTTCACACCTGTGAGAGTGGTCATTATTGAAAAGACAGAGAAAATAACAAGTTTTGACAAGGATGTGGAGAAAACAGAAGGAATCCTTGTGTATTGCTATGGGAATCTAAAATGGTGCAGTCACTATGAAATGGCTATATGGCTATTCCACAAAAAATTAAACAAAGAATAACCATGTGATGAACAATTCTAATTTGGGGTACTCAAACGAATTGAAAACAGGATCTCAAAGAGTTATTGTGCACTCATGTTCACTGCATCAGTATTCACAAAAGATGGAAGCAACCCTCGTACTCATTGCTGGTTAATGAATGGATAAAGAAGATGCGGTATCTAAATATAATTGGAATATCATAAAGCTTTAAAAAGGAGAATTCTGACACCAGCTACAATATGGATGAATGAAGACATGATGCTAACAGAAATAAGTAAGTCAGTAATAGAAGGTCAAATACTGTCTGATTTCGTTCAGATGAGGTACTCCGATTAGTCACATTCATAGAGACAGAAAATAAAACTGTAGTTGCTAAAGGCTGGGAAATAAGGAGTTATTGTTTAATTTTGGTTTTATAAGACAAAAAAAGAGTCTGGAGATGAATGGTGGTGATAGTTAAACAACAATATGAATATACTTTCTTTTTTTAAAGATTTATTTATTTATGCATACAAGCCAGAGGTGTGGGGGGTGAGAGGATTCACCACAGACAGAGTGGGGAGCAGAACAGGCAGATCAACGGAAGTACACTGATGAGGGGAGCAGTGGGCAAGGCAGGAGAGGTCTGCCTCACCATGTGGGTCACTTCTCTGGCCGGCAGCAGGGATCGAACTCGTGCTGCAGTGGTTGTGGTTCGCTTCATAGTGCGTTACTTAACCCACTGCACCACCAGGGAGGCCCTGAATATACTTAATATCACTAAATTGTACTCAATTTTTTTTAAAGAGCAAAATATCTAAATTTGATATTTACCCAAGGAAGATATTCAAATAACCAATAAAAAATATGATTCGGCATTAGAGAAATGCAAATCAATACAAGTGATACCACTTCATACCACTGGGACAGCTGAAAACAGAAAAGGGCAAAAAAGATGTGAGCAAGGGTATGGAGAAAATGAAACCCTCATACCTTGCTTTTGGGATGGAAAATTGTGCAGCCACTTTGAAAAAAAGTCCAGTAGTTATGTAACAGGATAACCCCCAGGGGAAAGGAAGGTTCCAGGTTCCCTATCACACCCTAAGGAAGGGTAGAGCTGAGCAAGGAGGGAAAGTTAGGAAAGACCGAGAGAGGGAAGGAAGGCGAGCAAGAAGAGGACCTGGAGGAGGCACATGGAGCAGAGAGACACGTGAAGAAGCTGCTCTTGCTTCTGGGCCTTGGACTTGTACCAGGGACTTGTGGGACATGAAAGGAGACACCTGAAAGAGACAAAGATGTGGTGGGTGAGTGATCCACGGGGCAGCTGAGAATAGCAGCCTTTATCTTGATTTCGAGTTTTCTCTTTTCCTTCCAGACTTGCCTGGACCCTCTTGCCCCTTTCCTGTGGGTCCCCACCAGACGGTGCTGTAGACTGTGGCTCTCAGCGGTGCTGCTTGGGCCAACCCTGTTTGGCTGTGCATTTCCCCTTGAGGGGATAGATAACTTTGGGGGTGTTTCATGTAGGAACCCTTTTATCTATTCTTTCCATTCTCCTCTCTCTATTGTACACTAATTGTATTAAAGTTATTTTCTTTTTAAAAAAGATTGATTGATTTATTTATTGTGTAGAACGGGGCTGTAGGCCAGAGGTTTGTGGGGTAAGAGGTCGATGTCCTGAAATCCACTCCTGAGGGGAGCAGCAAGCGAGACAGGAGCGGTCTGTTGAGCCATGTGGGTCCCCTCCCTGGCTGGGGATCAAACTCAAGCCATAGATGTGATAGCCTAAAACTTAACCCCTCAGCCAGCAGGGAGGCCCTAAAGTAATTTCCTATTGAAGGTCTTATGCACTAGAGTATGCCTTGTCTTGATTGGGTAAATGGTAGAATCCATTTAGAGGGGGCAGTTTTGTGGGTCCTGGGGGTACCCCTCACCCTGCCTGCCAATATGTGGACATGTTCAATTCAATAGAATGTAACTGTGATGATGATGATGATGACGACGATGATGATGCTGACAGAGCTGTTGGAAGCCAGGTTTAGTCAGAAGTCTAGTCATAGGAGCCTATGTGTGGGAGAGCAGCCAGCAGTCCATGAAAACACCTTTCCCACCCCCCTCATAGTTCCTTGGCACCTTGTAACTGCTGACCCACAGCTCTTTCACTTCCAAACGTTCACACCTTGTTCGCTGCCGGCAGAAGCATTTTAAAGTTCGTCACGGCCTATTTATAGAAAGAACCAAAACAAACAGTCTCTCCCTCACGTTCCCCTTCCTCCTGTCCTGACTCACCACAGCCCACTGGGCCAATAGACACTTCTCTGGGTCCCAGGCACTCCCTGCTCGGTGGAATTGAAGTTGCCTTGTGACAAGAATTCAAGAAGTGATTTTCACTCTTCAGCTTGTACATTTCACCCTTTTTCGAAAGCCCCCCCCAGTCATCGCCAATCAGTCAGTGCTAATCTTTCTGTCTGTGTGTTTGTCATACTCGCATTATAAAAGATGACAAGTAGAAATCAAGTATTTGAAATACCAAATACCTGCTCTTTCTAAATGTTCTCATGAAATGGAGAAGAAACCCCATATGGGAAAATAACTTTGAAAAAGCCCTTTCAAGATCTGCTGGCAGGGATTTCCGAGGCGGTGTTTCTGCATAGGAAATGCTGGGGCCACAGCAGGGCTTGCTCACTTGGAAAGGGAGGAAACAAATTGTAGCCTTTGCCACAACTATTTGGGGTAACTGGGACCCCCGCCAGACTGGTGGGAATAATTAGTGACATCTCTACACATGATACACATAAGCTGATAACATGGAGCACACTTGCTTTCCAAATTCTTCGGGCACTCATTTCATTTTGTAGAGGGCCTGCCCCTTGGTAAAGGGCAGTGTGAGTGTGGGGTCAGCTGCTGGTTCTGAGGCTCAGGGAGATGCTCAGTGTTCAGGCAATGCCTCTGCTGGGGAAGGAAGAGAAACTGAATGGAAACAAAATGCTAACTTGACTACCATAATTCATTCATAGAAACCATGTAAGGGTCATTCCAATGACCAATATCAAAGAAAAGGTAGACAGAAGGACACGCGTATCTTTCTGAAATCAGGAGCGGCAGCTATTTACTTTGGCATCAAGGAGCCTGCAGGGTTGGATGGTTCCCTTCTCCAGAAAGGCTGTAGTTTCTATTTCTGCCTTGTCTGTCTTTGTTTGCCTCTGTTGCCCTCTTTGCCTCTCGTCCCCACCCCCAGGCCTGCCTTGTTGCCTGAGAAGGTATTTGCAATGTGTATTTCACTTGCAGGCAGCCACGCTATTCAATCCAGACTAACCCACTGTCCAACGGTACTTATTCTTTCTACCTTTGGGAGAGGGGAGTAAACTGCAGCCGCGAGAGTGCTAGATATTTCCTTTGTAGTTTCTCCCAGCCGTCCATGTGGCTTCAGTTAAATACTGGAAACCATGAATCTGCAGTGTGTGACACCCTGCAAAACAGCAGAGGGCTGGTTTGGGCGCGCCATTTGCTGTTTTCTGTGGGTTTTGAAAGCATGCAGAGAAAATGCAAGACTCAAGACCAAATCCATGACTAGGAATAGCAAAGGGGTCTGAAGCAGCAGCAAACAGCTGGACTATAAATTCTGTCTGGAATGTGTCTCTGACATCAACAGGAGAGAAATACTTTTCTGGCTGGCAAGGGTGCCAAAAAGCAACTCTGGAAATGTATATTAAAATATGCCAATGTTGGGGCCTCCCCGGTGGCGCAAGGTTAAGCACCGCACTATGAAGCATCCACAGGAGTTTGATCCTCTGCCGGGGAGGGGACCCACATGGCACAGCAGACCTCTCCTGTCTCCCTACTGCTCCCCTCAGCAGTGTATTTCGGTCAGTCTGCCTGTTCTGTTCCCCACTCTGTCTCTGGTGATTTCTCTTACCCCCCGCACCTCTGGCCTGTACCCCAGTTCTTATATGCATAAATTTAAAAATCTGTAAAAAAATTTTAAAAAATTAAATATGGTTTTAAAGTGGCTTTTAAAACAGGTTTTTATTTCTTCATGTCCTCCATAGGTTATAGTCCATTGCCAGAATGAGAATTTCCATCCAGCAGAAGACCCTATGTCTTTATTAAAGTGTACTGTCATATGTGCTTCTTTTTAAATAGGATGATCCCCCCCCAAAAAGGAGATTCAATGTTTCCTTCCCCATCCTTAAAAGGGTGGAGCTGAGTAGCCAGGAGGAACAGGAGAAAGCAGGGAGAATGAAGGGAAGGAAGCAAGGAGACCTGAAGAGGCACATGAAGCAGAGACATGTGAGGAAGAAGCTGCCCTTATTTCTTGGCCTTGGATTGGTACCAGGGACTTGGGGGAAATGGTAATAGATGGGGGTGAGAGACCTGTGCAGAGGTTAACAATGGCAGCATTTACCTTGATTTTGATTTTGCTCTTTTCCTTCCAGACTTGCCTGGCCTCTTCTGTCCCCACCAAAAGGTGCCTTAGACTTGTGACAAGCTTTTGGGCCTCAGCGGTCCTGCTTTGGGTCAACCCCACTTAGCTGGTCATTTACCCATGAGGGGGTAAGCAACTTTGGGTGTTTTGTTTGGAAACTATTGTATCTATTGTTTCCCTCCCCTTCTCTTAATTGCACAGAAATGGTGCAGCGCGGGTACATGGGTGCTAACACCTTCCGAGAACAGTGTCCGAAGGGGACAGCTCAGTCTGTGGGCTCTTCACCCATATGTACAATCGCAAGGCCACTGAGGTCCAGGGAACAACAACAGTGGAGTTCATTTAACAAACAAGGGAAGCCAAGAGTTGCTAAGGCACAAGTGGAAAGCTGTCTCATCCAAGGTAGAGTCCACCTTGTCTAGCAGTCCTGAACAAAAGGCGGCTCATCCAAGATGGCACCATCCAGCCCATGAGGGCCTGGAGTTTGCTGTGGCTGGAGGCAGCGGCCAAGATCCAGCTCATGGTGGCAGCCAAAGGTGTTCACAGACAGAGCTGAGGAGATGATGACGCAGCAGCCCAGAGCAACAGTCTGAAGGTTGGGTTTGAACAGCAGCAGATGCTGGAAAGAAAACAATGGCGGCAGCAGCGCTGGGGCGTGATGGTGAACGATCGCTCTTCGTGAGGCATGAGGCGCTGGCCCACACCAACAACAAAAGCTCTTTGAGACACCAGGCCCGGGGCCTATGGGGCTCTCTCCAGGTGGCAACAGGGACAAGACCTGAGGCAGTTTCAGCCAACAAGTCAGTCATCTTTCTCCCTTCTTCTCAGGGCCAGGTCCCAGCTGCGATGACACTAGGCTGGGGGTCGGCGTCGGGATTCTGAGGACGACTCCTGTGTTTTCTTACATTCCCCTTTTTGATACCTCCTGACCTTGACTGGACCTTTCAACTTGGCCCGTTCAACCTGGCTGGCGCCCACCTGAGGAAAAAACAGCTGCATGCAGCAGTCTTTGGCCTGAGTTGGGAAAGCACCACATTTTCCCAAGGCTCCTGCTCCCCAGGTCAGCCTTCAAATGTCAGTCTTGCCCTGCTGTTTACACTGCGGGGCCCCAGTAACAATTGTATTTAATTTCCTTTCCATTGAAGGTCTTACACACTAAGAGTATGTTTTGTCTTGATGCGGCAGATGGCAGAACCCATTTAGAGTGGGCAGGTTTGAGGGGCCAGGGTACCTCTCAGACTGCAGGCTAACAAATTAACAAACAGTGGTGGACCACATCTGAGGGGTCATTGGAAGCCTGATGTTATTGGGGGAGCCCTGATGGAGCCACTGCCTAAGAGGGGGGCTTGTAGCAGATCCCCACATATTGGACGCTAAAAGTCTTGGTGTTTCTAGCAGCAACCTCGTGGCTGCCCACTGCCAAGCTGTGGCCCTCTACCTGCACTAGAACTTCAGTCATCCAAACAGGTGCAGAGGCATCAGTATATAAAGGAACAGCCCCCAGGATCTTGGGCCAACAACTTGGGATAATATCCTACCAACTGTAATCTTAATAGAAGGCCAACAAATCAAGTTAAGGAATGAAAGCGCAAGCCATAGCAGCTAAAAATGAAGACAGGAAGAGACCACAAATAATAGGGGGAATAACCCAAGAAAAAGCTATATGCGGCAAAACTGAGTAAATTAACTGAAGAAGAATTTAAAGCAATGGTCCTAACTATTCTTATTAAAATCAGAAAAACTATTGACAAACAAAACAAGAATAAAAAAAAAAAGATAGAGAGAACTGAGTTACAAACAGAAATAATGGAACCAAAGACATAACTGAACTAAGGCATACAATAGGAGCTCAATAGTAGACAAAAGAAAACAGTGGATAGAGTCAAGGCACTTGAGTACATGTTAAAAGAAAATATAAAAACAGACCAGAAGAAAAAGAAAAAGCAACAAAAGAGGAGAAAATAGTGTAAGAGACGTATGTCACAACATGCAGAGAAACAACATCTATATCATAGAAGTCACAGAATGACGAGAGAGAAAAGCATAGAAACAGAATTTTTAAAAATAACTGCAAAGAATTCCCTAGTTGCAGAAAGGAAACAGATGTCCTGATATAGGAGGTCCAAAAAGTTCCCCAAAAATAAACCCTAACAGACTCACCATAAGACAAAATGAAGAGTTAAAAACTAATGATAATGAGAAAATGCTAAAAGTATTTAGAGAAAAATGAATTCTTTATAAGGGCACCCCTATAAAGTTATCTGCAGAATTCTCACTGGAAAACAGACCAGAAGGGACTAGCATGATACATTTAAACTCCAGAAATAAAGGAATATCTTCTGTTTTTGAATCATATATACTGTGGTAAACCAATGTTACCTCAGTATAAAAAGATAATAAAAATAAAAGCAAACAAAAAAAACAAAGCAGGGCCTCCCTGGTGGAACAAGGGGTTAAGTGCCACACTTAGGAGCTTCCACAGGCACTGCAGCACGAGTTCAATCCCCGGCCAGGGAGGGCACCCACATGGCACAGCAGATCTCTCCTGTCTCACCCGCTGCTCCACTCAGCAGTGTGTTACAGTCCATCTGCCTGTTCTGCTTCCCATTCTGTCTCTGGTGAATCCTCTCACCCCCCGCACCTCTGGTCTGTACCCCAGCTATTGTATGCATAAATAAATAAAATCTTTAAAAAAGAAACACACAAAAAAGCAAAGCAATTCTATTTTCTAAAGAGTTAAACTTAGCTTTTAAAATGTGTTACATAGTAAAACTCATAAAAATGAATTGGACAGGATATACATGTCTAAGACCATAAGATTTCAGAAACTAAATCAGAAATTTTAAACCTCATAAAGTCTCACTGTGATTTTCCACACTGATTCCACTTAGTCTTTTATGAGAACAGAGCTATATATCACTCTTGCATCTACAACAATTCAGAAATGAATGTATTTGAAAATTGTAATTTCACTCTATG
The DNA here is from genome assembly GCA_019455555.1 of Galemys pyrenaicus. Lineage (NCBI taxonomy): Eukaryota > Metazoa > Chordata > Mammalia > Eulipotyphla > Talpidae > Galemys > Galemys pyrenaicus. Next base: position 2,563,470 of record JAGFMF010011408.1, on the reverse strand, counting down.
GTGTAGATGGTCTCATGTGAACTCAATAAGACTGTACGTTAAAAGAAAAATGTCATTGAAGTGACATGTTCTCTGAATCCACATTGTTTTTTCTCTTACCCTCTGGAAACGTGTCTTACGAAGGCCTTCAATATGCTTGCTACTTCTTGCTTATCTGTTCTCTATAATAATGTCATCGCTGTAGCCAACCAACATGGTGTGCTGTGGAATGTCCAGATGCCTTTGGACTATCGTAAGGCATAGGCTGGAAAGAGAATAGAACCTTGGGGAAAATCATAAATACATTCTATTGTCTTGTACCTTCCATGTAACTGTAGACTGTAGCTGGGAATCTTTCCTGATGGGATGGAAACGAACTAATTTTCCAGATTTCAGTGACCACATACTGTGAACCTGACGCTGTTTTAATTTGCTCCAGAAAAGATAGTTTCTATCTGCCACAACAGCTGTGTTCTGGCTACTCCTTGGCTGGCTTTGCAGTAGTCTCACGTTTCAGCATCTGCCCCATTACTGCAGAATCCAGTCTGGTGAATTAAATGAAAATATGGTAACAACCACCCTACATCATTTCGACGTCTAAGCATGGCACTGATCTCTGCCACTCATTGAATTTAACTTACCATACATTGGGGGTTAGAAAGCAGTTTCAGTAATGCATGTGTCCCGTAAGACAAGTCTCTTCATTGCTTGCAAGCAAGGGAGAGGGAGCACTAACTTTTCCCAGGGAGGAGCGGTCCATTGCTGCAGGACTGGAGGATTCACAGGAATCTGAGCATCAACTGTGATTGACCAGCCCAAGTGTTAGGGTCCCACCCTTCCTCAATGGCCCCAGTCTCAGCACACAGACTTGTGAGGATGCGCATTGTACCACGTCTAGAGATCTGCCACTCTGATAATTAAGCCCAGGGCCTGCTTTTTACACTGGAAGGAGCAAAACCCAAAGTCTTAAGCAACTTTGCATAATGATGCCCTCTCCCTCCCTATCAGCAGGATTGAGAGTAGCATGAGCATGCTGAATGGAAGGTGGGTGGGAACCAAACTTTAACGTAGGGATGAGGATAAAGAAGAGGAAGCACCAGAGGGGATAGTGCACAGAAAGTCCACAGAAAAGAAACTTCATAAACTGGGACACTTTTGTTCTGCTGCAGTGTTAGATTCCGTCTGCTGCTATGTGCTAATGAACGAGGCAGCCACAAAGCTCCAAGCTTGATGGGTGAAGAAACACCAATCTGCAGCCCTGTCAGGGGCCCTGTGGGAGAGAAAGCTTTGTTTACCGAGCAAGTGCTAACAAGGTCCTGGTCCCTTCGTGCCAGGACCCTTGGCCCGAAGACCTGAATGAATTTTAAGTACAGTAAGTCGCTCTAGTGCCATAATAGCACATCGTTTATGTCGGGTTGCTTTTTTTTTTCATTTTTCAAATGAACACTTGCTCTAGAACTTTAGAGAAAGCAAGTCTCAGTACCACTATGGACCAGTATCTTCAAAAACTTTCTTGAAACTGCACATTGGAAAGAAAACAGCTAAGATGGAAAGCTACTCATTAGATTGCCAAAAGGCCTGAGAGACCACCAAGAGTTTTAATACTGCGTGATCAAATAGCCTTGTTGTCTAACCCCTAAGAAGGGTGTGTGAGGACTATCTCTAGGCCCGTGTACCAACTTGGCCACGACCATTTATGACATCCATTCCTACTAAATCAACTATTTCTCAGCCTTCATGTACACTGCTACAACAGTTCCCTAATTGGTCTTCCTCTCATCAGTCCCTTTGAAACTTTCTTCCCAACTGCTCCAGATAAATTATTCTGCACCACAAATTTGCCAACCTCAATCTCTTTCTTAAATCCCTTCAGTGGCTACCCATCTGTAAATTTCACAGGGAAATTTGTAAATTTCCTTGATGTTTTATAAGGATGTCCTTATTTTGACCCTAACCAACAGATCTCATTTATACTGAGCACATAGTATGTGCCAGTGGCATGCTAACTGCTTTACGGGGACATCATTTGATTTAAACTTCATGACAACCCCAGGAGGTGTTTCTGCTGCTTTACAGATGAGGGACTGAGCAGTAGGATCCTTAATCTCCTTGCCCAATGTCATAAGACCAAGAATTTGCAGAGCTGCAATTTGAACCCAGAGCTCCCTGATGTTAAAGCCCATAGCCATAACGCCCTCATTTGTACTCCCTGTCTCTTCCTCCTGCTTCTTTTCCTTGCTGTGCCTGCACCTACTTCACTTTCCAATATACCTTCTGCCTACGTCCTTGCTCAATTTCTTGCAATCAGAAACCATTCTGTCAGCCACTTTTAAATCTGTATTATTTCTCTATTGCTAACAGCGTCACCACAAACACTGTGGCTTACATGGACACGCACATGCTCTCACAGTCTTCATGGGTCAGGAGTCTAATCACAGCTTGCTGGCTCCTGCGCTTAAGGTCTCACAAAGCTGCAATCAAGACATAAGCAGGGCTGCTGCCTTATCTGAGGTCTTGCTGGGAAAGGATGTGCTTCCAAGCTCGTGAAGAGTGACAGGATTCAGTTCCTTGTAGGCTGTTGGGCTGAAGGCCCAAGGTTAGTGCTGGTTGTCATCCGGAAGCCACCTCAACTCCTTTTTTCTATGGCAGCTCACAACATAGCGGCTCCATTCAGCAAAGCCAGCAAGGGAGAGGGCCGCTCTCAGCCAGGCAGGCATTAAAACCTTATGTAACATGGCCCTAGACATGTAACCTCACACGTTCTGTCACCTTAGCTGTATTCTGTTAGCTCGAAGCAGTAACAGGTCTTGCCAACGCCCAAGGGGCATGAACAACAGGACATGGGGATGACTGGGCAGAGTCGCACCTCATCTAGACTTGGGGCTACAGGTATCCCCCACGTTTTGAAAGTTCATTTTATGCCACTTGGCTTTTATAAAAGAGCAACATTGCTTTCAGTCACCCAAACAAGTCCAAAAGTGATTTGCACTTTTATGATAAGAGGTGAAAGTAAAAGTTGTGCTGTTTGTTTTGCAGCAGATGCTCTAGAAGCAGCCACACTCGGGACAGTGAGGGTCTGTCACCCTGCCCAGCTCCTTTCCTGGGCACCGCTGTAGACGAGACGTGTATTTATCGTATTATTCATGTTTTTGCCATGTTAGTGTGATTTTAGTTTTGATGTGCCACATGGTATAATTTGGAGGTTATTTGATGGATCTGAGAAGGCTCAAAATTTTTCCATAGAAATTAATGGTATTTCTTCACGTTATACCATTTCAGCTTATGAATGATTTCATACAAATGTTCAGCTTTTGGAAAGTGGGGAGAAACTGTACTGTATTGCTCATTTTCTTGGGTTCAGACGTTATGACAATCCCTTACTAACGGCTCTGTAAATATTTGCTGACTAAAAGCACAAGTTTGCCAAAGTTAGGCCAGCTTAGGAACAAAATTAATTGAGGTGTAGAATTGTAGAACGTTTAATGTGAGAATACAGAGTTTCAAGTCTCTAGGTCTCTATTTCCTCATCTGTAAAAAAAATGGCATAACCCAACTGGTCTGTAACGTCCTAGTTTTCTGTAAAATTCTGAAATTCTAGAACTTTTTAAAAAGATTTATTTATTTTTGCATAGACTAACTGGACTACAAGCCAAAGGTGTGGGGGTGAGAAGAATCACCAGAGACAGAGTGGGGAGCAGAACAGGCAGATTGACCAAAATACACTGCTGTGGGGAGCAGTGGGCGAGACAGAAGAGGTCTGCTGCGCCACGTGGGCCAGCTCCCTGGCCAGGGATTGAACTCTTGCTGCAGTGGCTGGCAACAGCTTGATAGTGCTGAGGATTTTAACCCCTGTGCCACCAGGGAGGCCCAAGCATCTGTTTTTCTTCCCATCTTCATCTATCCCTCATTTCTTATGACATAATAATAGCTAATATTACACAGCAATTATTTATGCTCCTCATTGTCTAAATATTTTATGTTTTAAATTTTCACAGCCACTCCCTGGGTCCTTTCATTTGTCCACATTACATGGCTGAGGCAGCTGAGATTCAGAGTTAAATACCGTCAGTCTGGCCCCAAAGTCTGTGCTGTATTGTCTCAAGAAGAGGGATTGACATAAGAAGGAGTGAAGGAAAAGAAACTAATTTTCAAGGTTGGGCTGGTTTTATTTAGGATTTTCTTTTCCTTCAAGGTTCAAATTTGAGACTCAAGCACCATGAGTACAGGGAAAGCGAGGGGGGACACTTATTTCAGTTCTGTCTCAAAGCTGGCATCGAAAAAGAGCAGAAAAGACACAGTGGTGTCTGAGCCCAAGTGCAGCCCTGCTGACCAGGAGCAGGGGAGAGGTAATACTGAAGAGCAACAACAAGGAATGAGAGACTCGGTGCACGCACCCCTCCCTCTCTCCTCAGCTCCTGACAGAGCCTGCTGGCACCATCTCCCTTGTGTCCATTGCTGATCTACTTTGCCTGCACAGGGCCCGTCCATGTTTGGAGTTTCCAAGTAAAAAGGCCACTGGTAGGGATCAGGCTGGCATAGACGGCGGGAGGGAGTTGGGCGAGAAAGGCAGTGAGGCAGAGCATCCTCCACAGCGAGAGCTTCTTATTCATTAAATGCTCAGTCCGCGGATAGAGCTGAAGTGGAAGCAAATCCTTATTAGGCCTGAAATAGACTGGCTTAGTCCTGTTACCTTGCTCTGTAAGTTATTCTTTTATTTCTCTACCGGGTATAATCCTATATCAAAGAGCACGGTGTATTCTGACTTTTTATTACTTTCCTCTGAAGTGTTGGTTTCTGGTGCAGGGAAAGTTGTAGGGCTAAATCGTGCATTCTGATCTCTCAGCCCTTTCCATCTAAATTAAATAGAAAGTCAGAATCATGGCAAGTTGCCTACTTTGCTTCACATTTAGAGACCACATTTTAGCTTTCATGGAACAGAATCAACAATTTAATGGAGAGAAATAAAAATTTATGTCTTTAACGATCACCTTGGAGAGAATGAAAATTCTGTCAACCTTCTTGACCCAGCTTGCAGGCACAAGAGAGAATATGTGGGCTGAGAGGCACTCAGGCAACACCCTTGGGGGGCTGGGGTAACCAGGGGTCAGCTCCACTGAGGTGGCAATGGTGCCTGCAGAACCCTATCTGGAAGGCAAGGTCACTTGCGGCAGGGTCTCTGTAGAAGTTGCCGGCCTTTACTTCTCGCATCAAAATAGCTAGCAGAGGTTAAAAGTTCTTTTTATTAATTTATTTTGGTTATCAATTTTAGCATTTATTGAGAAGTAGAAGAGAAAGAAAATTTCTCTCATACTCCTAAAGGAAATCTCATTTACCTTTGATAAATAAAAAAGGAATTTTGAAATACTTCTTTACATGATAATGAATTTGTCCAAAAAAAAATAACTGAACACAAATTTACCAAATCAGAACTAATTTATTATTTACAAAAATGAATTAACCAGCTGTAACTATTTGAAGGAAAAAAATTCACACTCAAGAACATTAATGAAATAACCTTGAAAACTTAACCTAAGAAATGGAATCTCTTCTCTCCTCCTCCCCAAGTATAAAATGGATTAAGAATATATGGGGAGGGGGCCTCCCTGGTGGCGCAGTGGGTTAAGCAACGCACTATGAAGTAAATCGCAGCCACTGCAGCACGAGTTCGATCCCTGCTGCCAGCCAGGGAGGGGACCCACAT
>JAGFMF010011408.1:2536016-2550706 GCA_019455555.1 Galemys pyrenaicus | reverse complement strand
TTCTCTCTCTCCACCCCCCACCCCCCACCCCCCATCTCTCTGTCTCTTTTGCATTTTAAAAAGACAGGTTTGTTAGGAAAAGGAGTGAGAGAGGCACTTGCATAGTCACTGGAGGGCAGGACGCTCTGTGTTCATTCCTTTCTAGCGAAAGTTAGTTTGTGCTACTTTTTTTTCCCTTTACCGTACATTTCTGGAAACTTGGTGAGTAATCTTCTGTGGTTTGATACACATTTTGAAATAATTTTAATACAAAATTTTAGTGTTCCTTGGGGGAATGCACTCCTTTGTGGAATTTTATCTCTTGTGAACTCTATCACTTCCACAGTCTGTTTGGGTTCATCTGTAAGGGCTGGGGTTTCTTTGTGATGACCCACATTTCTCTATACCCCCACCTCTGGTCTGTGCCTATAGATTTTCATAGCAGGCTGTGCCTAAGGATTTAGCCGTTTTAATGCTTTAATGACTCATCTTTGCCTCGCACCTTCCATCCTCAATCTTCCACGGTAAACTTCCTTCCATCTAGGGCTCTCACAGCAGCTCTTTCTGTCTGCTTGTGTCTGTGCAAACATCTTCTCCTTCCTTGTTTTCTAATAAATCTGCCCTTTTTAGAAAAAAGAAATAAAAGTGCTATTACAATTTGTGTGTTAAAATAGTTTGTATAATTTAAGATTTATTATATTTGTGCTTATTCAATGTTGTATTACTTAACAGTAAACATAGTTTATATGTATAGCAATTTTTTCAAAGATTTATTTTTATTATTATTTATGCATACAAGAGCGGGGGTACAGACCAGAGGTGCGGGGGTGAAAGGATTCACCAGAGACAGAGTGGGGAGCAGAACAGGCAGATTGACTGAAACACACTGCTGAGGGGAGCAGCAGGCGAGGCAGGAGAGGTCTGCTGCGCCATGTGGGTCCCCTCCCTGGCCGGGGAATGAACTGAGGCCATAGCGGTGATGGCGCTGAGACCTAAGCCCTAGGCCATCAGGGAGGGCTATACTAAAAATTTTTTAGACAATTACAGTGTTTCCCATTTCAGGGGCTGGCAGGGGTGTGTGGCCAAGGCTAAAAGGGAGTGCAGTGGCACGCAGGGAGGAGAGCACTGTCTGACTCAGATGACCGAGAGCGCACAATACGCTCAAGTGGCACAGCACGTACCAAGCAAAGGGAGGAAAGGGTGCTTGAGAGTGCACCGCTTTGTGCTGCTGGAGAAGGGCCCCACCCCTCCCCCGTGGGGTCGAAAATGCAGAAAGCAAAGGGGAAGCAGGAGGGTCATTCATATGCTTAGCAAAACAAAGCAAGATACGTCAGCCCCAGAACCGGGAAAGGTCCCCCTTCACAAAACAGCGAATCCAGCACTGGCTGCCAGGATTCTACTGCACAGTAAGGAAACGTTCCAAGACCAAGGCCTTGTTTGAGGCCGTGCAGGGGGTGACAAGCTATGCGTGACTGCTTCTGCCAACATATGGCACCTACAGAGCTAGTGATAGTCAGGGAAAGGAGACATGTGCGTGCAAAAAGGGGACAAGGTAGAAGAGACTTGTCAGTTTGGCTACAAAAGCACCGAAAATCAGCAAGTCTCCAACCTTGAGGTTCTTAGCGCAAAATTGTCACTGAATTCAGATAGAACAATCTTCTTTGAACTCTGAGGGCAAAATGATGGAAGGGGGACGATAGAAAATTCTAAAACTGTTGAACACAAGTGTGAACAGGGAAGTAGGAAGATGCTATTTTAAACAAAATTTTAAATCCTCTGTATTGACTACTGATTTCTGAACAAGGAAAATGAATTTAATAGAACATGGACCCAACCAAAACCAGGTTTTGCAGATTTTAGAGAATCTATTTCACTTGATGGCTAAAGAATTTCAGTTTTTGGAAATGGATATATTGCAACTAGTGTATCTATTCAAAAGAATATTTTGTTTTCTATGGCTATTTTTTACCAGTAATACAATAAGATATAAAGAAAACTGTTGAACTCTTATTATTTAAAATAGTTACAGCAATATCGTGTCCTCGTTATCGCTTGTCTCAAGGCATTGTTTCATTTATTTTTGATTTCCTCATTAACCCCGTGGTCTTTAAGAGCCTCCTTGCTTTCTTTTTGCAGCTGATTTCTCGTTTGATGCCTTCATGGTCAGAGAAGATACTTGGTATGATTTCAATCTCTATGTACTTGTTCATATTTGTCTTGTGATCTAGTACGTGGTCAATCCTGGCGAATGCACCATGTGCACTTTAAAAAAAATGTATATTCGATTTGGGGGGGATGCAGTGTCCTATAAATGGTCCCTAGTGGGCCCATGTGGTCTAAGTCTTTAGGATCATTGGGTCCTATTTTCTGGCTCATTGATTTATCCATTGGTGAGTGTGGGGTGTTGAAGTCTCCTACCACATATGTATTTTCTCCGATGTCTGTTTTCAGAGATGATAGTAATTGTCTAATACCTCGTGATGCTCTTTCATTTGGTGAATATAGTGAGTGTTCTGTCACTCTGGTGTAATGTCCCCTGGGTATAATGTCCATTCACATTTCTTGTCACCATTTTCAGCTGAAAGTCTATTTTATCTCATGTAAGTATGGCTGCTCCTGCCTTCTTTTGGGTGTCATTTGCTTGTAGAATAGTTCTCTAACCCTTTACTTTCAATCTATGTTCATTTTTGGAACTTAAGTGTGTTTCCTGGAGGCAGCACAAGGTTTAATTCTGTTTCTTGACCCAACATACTGCTCAGTGTCTTTTCATTGGTGAGTTTAGGTGGTTATTGATATGTAGAAATCTGTTACTGCCATTACATTCATAGTTCTGTGGTTCTATTTAATCCCTTGTTCAGTCCTTTGTGTTCATTCCTTTCTTTGGTTTAAATCCTACAACTCCTTATAATATTCCTTGGTATGTGGCTTTAGTAGTAGCAAATTCCATAAGATTTTTGTTCTGGAAGTCCTTATTTTTCCCTCATATAGGAAGGAGAGCTATGCAAGAAAAAATATCCTTGGCTGGCATTTTTTTGTCTTGGAATTTGTTGAGCATTTCACTCCATTTTCTTCTAGCCCTTTGTGCTTCTTCAGAGAGGTCTGATGTCAGCCTAATCAATGTTCTTTTATTGGTTACCTGTTTCTTCCCCCTTGTTAGTTTCATTATTTGGTCTTTCTCTTAGATGCTTAGAAACTTTATTACTATGAGTTTTGCTTGTCTCTTAGCTTCCTATATGTTTATTTTCCCTTCGTTTAATTCCCTAAACAGATTTTCAGCAACCTCCTCTCTCTCTTCTCTTTCTGGGATTCCTGACTTGTATATTATCTTTTCTCATAGTGTCAAATAATCCTCAAAGTATTTGTTCATACTTTTTCTTCATATATCTCTTTCTTTTTCCACCTTGGTTCTTTACTTATTTTTGAGATCTCTGTATCCTTGATATCACTGATCCATTTTCCATATTGTTTTTTCTATTTTGATGGCTTTTTGAACATTGTTTACCTCCTCCATTGATTTTTTTTCATAACCTACAATTCCTTTATTTTCTTATTTAAAGTTTCAATCTCAATCTTGTGTTCAGTGATTGTTTCTCATAGCATTCTTTTCTTTTTCTGAGTTTTTTGTATATCTCTGCTCTGTTTTTCTGGGTTTTCTTTATATTATTCTCATTCCATGACCTTCTTAATTGTGGCGATTTTGAATTCTTCATCTGACAAGAAGAAAAATTCTTCCATGTCAGTGTTGCTGAGTTTTGTTGGTTTTCTTTCTGTGATTGGTTTTCTTTCTGTGATGTATTATTGTCCTGTGGGCTTCCTTAACCATTTGTATTTTTCTTTCTCCCCGTTGTTTGCTTTCGGCTTGCTCTGCTATACATGAAACTTCTGGTGTGTGTGGGTCTCCCTCTCCCACTGGTTTAGGTGTTTACTTGGTGGTGGGTACAATAGCTGGGGTCTTCCCTGGTACCAGTCTGAAGAGTGACAGGTTAGTGGTCTGGGTTGCCTGGGGTGGTTGGGACCAGTGGGCCGAGGCAGCTTTGTTTTGTATTGGCAGTACTGTGTTAGAAGTATACTACCGCAATACAGTAGTAGCTGCAGATAAATAAACACTGCAATGACCTGTTTGTCCTCACAAATTTCTCACTTCTGCTTCCCTATGGCAGAACAAAACTGTTCAAATATTTCATCATTCCATTTATATGAAAAGTCCAGGATAGAAAAATTCATACAGACTGAAAGTAGACTGGCTGGGGGTGGGTAGAGGACCAGATAACAAAATATCACATAATTTGGGCCACCAGGGATAAGAATTGTAATTCTGCCTTCTCTCCACTTGAAGGCCTTTGAAGAGTGGAGTGTGAAAAAACTGAAATAACAGATCATACCACTCCCCACCTGTACAAGGGCCCTTTTCTAGTTCAGTTCCTTTGTCTCCCTGTTTATTGTCCTGATAGTATGTTCCTGTCCATCTTGAAACAGTTACCATGTAGGCTGTATTCCTGGCTCCCACCAATGTGAATGACTTTTTTTTTAAGCAACTGTGCTGTTTATTAAGTTTGCTTTCACCTTACAGTTTGCATTTAAAATGCTACCACCAATCAGGAGGCAGGTATATGTTACTTTGTCTTTTGTTTACCCAGAATTTTCCAGAGTTTCTATGACCTCAGCACAGCAACAGATTAAGAAGTACTGACTTTGGGGTCTCCCCAAGTCCCAAGTCCAGCCCAATGCTAGCTGACCCAGTGCCCTCAATCCTCCCCTACTCTTCTACTCTGAGGTTTTCCCATTTCTCCCACCCCATAGCAGCAGGAGAGAGTGAGAAAAGACAGTGAGGAAAGGGCTGCATTTGAGCTGTGCCCTGATGGGTGGGTAGAGATGGAAGAACAGGACATTCCACTAACAGGCAACCACACAAAAGGCGGGACTCTTGCTTGCAGAGGCCTAGAGCACAGCCATTGGTTCGAGAGGGCCCTGGGTTCAGATTCTAGTCTGCCATTTCCTAGTGCCCGATCCTATCCCTGAGGCCTCTCAACCCACACCCATCCCCCTTCTGTATAAAGCGCCCTCAACTCCAACTGCCTAGGTTCAGGTGGATAGTTGCCCATTCTGAGCATCTGGTTTTGTAGATTAGACTCCTCCCCCTATTTAATAACCCTAATGCACATGTGCACATGTGGGCATCTGCTTAGGCTCAGTTTCCACTCCAGATAGAGCTGGGCCCCTCGTATTGCCTCCATTTCTCTTTTACAAATATAGTTACTATAGGTGGGGAGGGGTTAGTTTCAATTCTCTGGTAAGGTTAGTTGGGTATTTGCCTTGAGTTTGTTCCCAAGAGCAGAGATTACAAGAAACACTTTCTAGAAGGTTATGAGATACAAAGTTGAAAAGGACTGTTCAAGTATATTTTTAAATTCATCATCACTACCAATCACCAAGTCTGGTATAAGTTTCTTTGCCATTAGTTTCTCTTTTGCCTCCCACAATTCCTGCAACCACAGTTTGAAAGCAAATGTGCCAAGGATAAATCCTTCCAGCCAATAAGGACCAAATACCTGGGTGTGGTGGGGGGGTTCCACTTAAAGAGAAAGTTTGAATTGATGTTACCCTTGTCAATCAGTCTTCCCCAGCCATTCAGGATCTTTGTGGGCGGAGCCCAAGAATGGCTATTAAAAAAAGCCCAGCTGCACGTGTTTGGGCCCATTTCATTCCGCATTCTCTGTGGAGGCTTGTCTTAGAGGTGAGGGAACACGGCAGCATTCCCATGTGCCATCATAGGTTAATTCTTGTTATTCCTAGACGGCTATTTGTATGCTTTCTGTAGATGGATATATCGAATGTATTAATATACTTGAACATAATTAACAATATAATAGTCTGAAGGCTTTGATATGTGATAATGTGGTTCTGTTAGCTGAAACTGGGCATAGTGTTGTGCTTTATGTTACAGCGTGATGACTTTAATATTTTATCCTTTTAATTATTGGTCTTGGTTCCCTCTTGTGTGTAGTATTAAGACACACGGTGTTGTTTTCAACTTAAAACTATGGAAATGCTGCTGTTGAATGAGCAGGTGCAAGACAGCGCTGTGGCTGCCAGGGAGCTGATTTTGCCTTTGATTTTATATCTGCATGATCATTGTTCTGTGTATTGGTGTAATTTTTAGTCTTGGTCCTTCTGATTCTTTTATTTTCGACCTGAAAAGGACCAAATGCACATGCCGAGGAACTGTTGTTTGCGACTAGGACAGTTAATGGCAGCTGGCAGCCCTCACGAGCAGTTTTGTGGGTTTTATTCTTTCTTATTAGATATTATTTCTCTAGTAAAATTTTGGAATCATATCCTGACGATATACAAATTTTTAGAAGTTTCAGGGTGTTTTAACTTGAAAAGGAAGACGTGAACAGCACAGGGCTTGTTCACCAGCAACCTTAAATTTGAAGAACCTGGCGCCATGAACGCGCGTTTGCATTTTTATCTGATACGTACATACGCGTGTATTTAATATCATTGCGCTCAACCAAACGACTTGTTGCTTTTCATATGTTCTCCTCGAAAAAAATTGGTCTTATTTGCTCTTGGCGGTTTTTACAAACACCTTGGATACCTGTAAACTACCCTTACGTCATTACGGGGTGCCTTTCGGCATTTAATTAAACGAAACAGGTTTTTGTTGATCGTTCTTGGTAATCAGTTAGATTTTGGTGTTCGCAATTTCATAGGTCTCTTGTGGAACATTTTGAACAAACTTTAATTTACAGTGGAGAAAATAATGGTTGGATTGTCTTATTTGATAATATGGTGTATTGGGTGCAAATTTGTCAAAATCTGGTCTTATCGCCACTTGACACAGTTCCTTAAAAATAAACATTTGATGGGTGCTCAAGATTTACAAATGCAGAATTTGTCCTTAATATTTTAGGGCAGTGACTACGCTTGAGTGTCTGTGCCATTGAAGGCAATTGGGTATTTTATTTTACAGAGGAATTGTGCGTGTAGGTTTTGGTCCGTTTCAGAACCCGCATTTAAAAAGTCTCATGTTACCTTAAATTCGTAAATAAAGAAGAGTTATCAAATTGACAAAAAAGAGTTCTTGGCGTTTTCAGTGTAAAAACGCACATCGACTGAGAGCGGGGAGCTGGTTCTTTGCACGGCGATACAGCAGCAAGCGCCTGGTACGAGCCCCCACCTAACATGTTCGCAATTTCTTTTCCTGCAAAAATCGGGTGTTGAATGCGATCCTGTTGCATTCAGATCTGTCCTTAGTCTTTTGCATATATTTCCTTTGAAAAGCGTGGGCAAGTTAGGAAGAGGAAGGTGTCGTGGAGCGCTGTGTGTTTTTCTCGGTTTTGCACTTTTGAATTTTATCTGATGGTATAACTGTGTATGTACCATACTGATAATTGAAATTGCTGGCACACCTCCTCTTTTCCACAGAAAATGAAAGATTTGTATAGTTTCTGTTTACAAACCAGGAGGCGAACCGGGGTCCAGGACCAGGTTTGGGGAGCAGAAAGGGCCCCAAGAGGGCCCTCCACTCCCTCATTCGGTAGGCCCCGCCCTCCCACTTTCGAGAGCGGGGTTGCGCTTCAAGTTCAAACATTTGGAATTGGGACTTCCGGCTGCTTAGTCTAGAACTAACTTCAAAGAAATCTGTTGCCTCTCTTAAATACCTAAGGGCTGTAATCACCGAGGAAACTCGATTTTTTTTACTGAGGTGAATGCACATATTTCTTTTTAAAAATGGTGTTGGTTGAGTCTGCTTGTTGGTCTTCTGTACAGTTTATTCTTAATGTTCTCTTGAATTGTGTATATTGCTTAGTATTCAGTTGAAATGTTGGCACATTTACTGGTGGAATATTGATGTTCTCCAAGTAATATCTTTTTTTTTTAAAGTTATTTTTTTAAGATTTATTTATTTATGCATACAAGCACTGGGGTACAGGCCAGAGGTGTGGGGGGGGTGAGAGGGTTCACCACAGACAGAGTGGGGAGCAGAACAGGCAGATCAACAGAAGCACACTGCTGAGGGGAGCAGCGGGCACAGCAGGAGAGGTCTGCTGCACCATGTGGGTCCCCCCCCTGCCGGCGGCAGGGATCGAACTCGTGCTGCAGTGGCTGCGGTTTGCTTCACAGTGCGTTGCTTAACCCACTGCGCCACCAGGGAGGCCCTCTCCAAGTAATATCTTTTTGGAGGATATTTAGAAATTAGATCCATCCTTGCTAGACTTGAAAGCTGCCTCTGTCTTTGTAAGTATGAAGTCCCAAGCAAGGTTTTCAGAAAGGGGACCTTGGTTAGCCACGCAAACTAGCACACCAGCTGTCCAATAGTGCTATGTCCAATAGTGCTATTGAGATCCACATGTAAGACTTGAAGGCATTTTACTCCCTCTAGTTTGCCTGTCGAATCCTAGTCAGAATATTTTCCCAAGCCCACATCTACCAAAGCCAACATTAGCAACCGTCACATTTCTTGCAACTTCCTTCAAGAGCTATGCTCAGAGTCAGATAGCAGTATTATTTGATTTTTGCAATCATTTATGAAATGACCCTAAATTATATTAGTGTTTTTTTTTTCTGATTACTAATACACAATGAAGTGCTACTGTATAATCTGGTCAACCACTCAGCCTCCCATTTTAAAAGTTTTTGCACAAAATTCTGCAGGAGTCTTTTTAGCTATGGTATTGAATAGCAAAAACTAATTGATTTGAGACTCCCCCTTAGGGAAATTAAGGGACATTGCCTGTCAACTTCGTATCTCACAACTCTCCCAAGTCTTTTCTTTTTTTTTCAAGGAATGAACTTTTTTTCTTATAATTTTTTAAATTTACATATATTTGCATCAATTGTAATCCCCATGTATTCCCCATCACCGTAACACCAGCGCACCATCACCTCAGTCCCCCCCATCTGCCCTCCACCCTTCTCCGATTCCCTCCCCACTAAGTGTCCCCAGTTTGTCCTTGTCTCTTCATTTTTGGTTTTTGTGTCTTTGTTGTTGTTATTATTGTTATTGTTCTTATTCCTTTCCTTGATCCTTATTTAGTTCCCTTCTATTCCTCCTAGGGGAGTCTCCCAAGTCTTATCTGAGCTTATAACCGCAAGAGTCACTGCCTTTCGTTATGCTTTACTCAGCATGATTTGGTACCCTTCCCTCACCAACCATTTTCAGGAGGGTCTCTGAATACAGGAAAGGGTACATTTGTTCCAGCCACCCACCTAAATGAGTTTCCAAAATAAGTGACTAAGTGGTCCACCGCAGCCAAGCTCTTGTAGGGTTGTGAGATCACTTCCCCTTTCAGGACCTCTGACGGCAGAGTCCGGTACTGGTCAGCCTGTGAGCCCCAAATGGGAGGGAAGTGGACTGAGACCCAACCAGATGAATGAGTACATCTCTGTGGTGTGAGCTGAGGGGTATTGGGAATAGGGCAGCCCTCTCTTGCTGCTCTGTCTGAGCATTCAAGATGGCGTAGAACCTCCCCTGAGTCTCTGGGGCATAGGGACTCCCTGCCAGAGCATCATTTCCCATAGGTGTCTGTGCTTCTCTGTACACTGCGGGTGCTGCTGTTAAAGACACGTCAGTGTAATTAGACTGTTCTGATTTCAGACAGTCCTCACTTTGCCTTTTACACCCAAATTTTTATCTTTCTTTTTTTATTTTCAGAACGCCAGGCCGCAGAGATGGCTGGACTGGACTAGATGGTAGAAAGTAAGCTTCAGAGTGGAAGGACTGTTCTGGGGTAGGAGGCCGTGCTTCGGAAGGTAATTTGAAGACTCAGCTCTATCTTTGATGAGGGAGGAGAGTGAGACCCGGGGACCAAGTTGGGGGACAGCAGGATGTGGTAGTTTCCACTGCGCCCTCTCTGTGCCATCTATTCCGTAGGGTCCCTGGAGGCATCGCCAGCTAAAGCGCCGTGTAGTGTCGGGCACTGCTCTTCCACAGCTCTGCCCTTCCAGGTCCTCTTGGCCATTCCTTTCCTTTGCTGGGCCTGTGTATCATGCTTGCTGCACAATTCGCCTCTAGTCTCCGGGTGGGAAAGACGGTGCAGCCACTGCAGCCCGAGTTCAATCCCCAGCCAGGAAGATAACCCCCGCCCTGGCGCAGCAGATCTCTCCTGCCTCACGCGCTGCTCCCCTCAGCAGTGGATTTCAGTAGATCCACCTGTTCTGCTCCCCACTCTGTCTCTGGTGAGTCCTCTCACTACTTGCACCTCTGGCCTGTACCTCAGTTCTTATATGCATAAATAAAAAAACCTTTAAAAAGAAGTGAAAGTGTCTAGCTGTTACACACCACATTGCTATTTCAGTGCTTTTTTGATTTATCTCTGTACTTGGTTAAATCACTTTAAAGCCTTGGACGGTCAGCGTTATTGTTATTTCCCATCAAAAGTAAAACTGAAAACAGATATTTAGAAAAAACTTTACCGAAACAGGGCCTCCCTGGTGGCGCAGTGGGTTAAGCAGCGCACTATGAAGCAGACCACAGCCTCTGCAGCACGAGTTCGATCCCTGCCTCCGGCCAGGGAGGGGACCCACATGGCACAGCAGACCTCTCCTGTTGTGCCCGCTGCTCCCCTCAGCAGTGTACTTGCGTTGATCTGCCTGTTCTGCTCCCTGCTCTCTGTGGTGACTCCTCTCACCCCCCACACTTCTAGCCTGTACCCCAGTGCTTGTATGCATAAATAAATAAATCTTTAAAAAAAAAAAAAAAACTTTACCGAAACCATATAATGGAACTCTGACAGCCAAGTTCATTCGCCTGGTGACCTTAACTCGTGTGCTAGTCCAAAAAAGGTATGACACTTAAATGAACTCTGCAACCTCTCTCTCCCTCCACACACATACCATGTACTGGCTATTCAAGTTGTATTGGTGTGTTCATTGGAGGAGGGCTGGGGAAGGCCTAAGTGAATGGTTTATTGGGCAACTTCACTAACTAATGGCATTTTAAATGTGGCCAGAGGTTCCAGAGCCGAGTAATCCAAAAAGGGTTAAGTAGACTTCACTAGAATTCAGAAAATCTGGGAGAAGTGAAAGTGACCCTACGCATAACTTAAGGTGGACCCAGGCTTCTTGAGTCCTTCAAATTTAGTCTTTTGCCCTTTGCGTCATCTGGAATCTCTTAGGTAGTTACTAATTATTTGGAATTTTAATGGGCTATGAAGTCTTGGTTTGAATTTTTTCATCTCAAATTCATTTTTTAAAAACATTTATTTATTCATGCATACAAGCGCTGGGGTATAGGCCAGAGGTGCGGGGAGGTGAGAGAATCCACCAGACAGAGCAGGGGGCAGAATAGGCAGATGGACTGAAACACACTGCTGAGGGGAGCAGTGGGCGAGGCAGGAGAGGTCTGCCGTGCCATGTGGGTCCCCTCCCTGGCCGGCAGCAGGGATCAAACTCAGGGATCAAACTCGTGCTGCAGTGGCTGCGGTTTGCTTCATACTGCATTGCTTAACCCACTGCGCCACCAGGGAGGGCCCTCAAATTCATTTTTGGATTATATTTGTTTTCAGGATTTTTAAATGGGTAGTGGAGTGAGAGTGGATTGTAACGGAAACTAGTGCGAGCCTATGTGGGATATGGGTCTTTCGTTTAAGAAACATCAGTTTTCTCGTTACTTGATTAAAACCACATGAACACAAAGTTTAATATGCTCAAACTTTATTATTTATTTATTTTAAAGATTTTAAATAGCTGGGCTGCAGACCAGAGGTGCTGGGGGTGAGAGGATTCACTAGAGACAGAGTGGGGAGCAGAACAGGCGGATTGACTGAAGTACACTGCTGAGGGGAGCAGCAGGCGAGGCAGGAGAGGTCTGCTGCGCCATGGGTTAGCAGTGACTGGACATAACTTGATGGGGCTGAGACTTAACCCCTGCACCATCAGGGAGGGTCCCGCATTTGCCAGTTTCTAACGGAGAGAAGAGTTGTTCATAGTGCAGAAAGGGACACGTACACCAGCTGTTGAAAGAAAGGGGCTGACTTCTCTAAATTTGATCTTTTCTCAACAGATCCATTTTCAGTTTCCACTTGGGCTGAGGAGTGCCTGCCTCTCTCAGGATCCTTGTGGAGGTTAGGCTACATGAGCATCACAAAAGAAAAGCATTTTTAAATCATCTATAATTTTGACTTAGAAAACAATACGGAATGACAGCAGGTCAAGATTTTCATAGCTGGCTTGGGTACTAATTAGAACTAGTTAGCAGTGTCAGCTGTGAGAGTCCTTGTGTCATTTCAATAGCTATGCAGAGAAACTGGTTCTTATCAGTTAAAGCCATGACTGTACCCCATTCATCAGGAAACCCCAAAACCTGTCTGTTCCTTTGAAGTTTTGACCAAAACAAGTCATCTACGCATATTAGTTAGCAGTAGTGTAAGAGTAAATCATTTGGGTACTTCAACACAGTAAAGATGAGGGCCAAAAGAGCACAAGGGACTGAGGTGATGGTGCACGGGTGGAATGGTGGTGGGAGCTCCCTGGGGAATACAAATGATGTCAAATATAATTAAATAAACTAATTAATATAAAATGAAAAAATAAAAAGAATAGAAAGAAGAAACTGGAGTCTTGTATTAAGCAGAAAATTCTCTAGCTACCTAGCTAGCCAGCATCTCTTGGTTTTTTGGGCTATTCTATAAACCACTTTTTTCATGTGCACATGTAGTTTTGTTGCAAATGTCAGGGGACCACAGGAGGATGTTTATGAAATCCCATTAAAATATGCTTTCACTATACTGAGCTGTATTGGTATTCCAGAGAAGTTCGTAATGACTTCTTCTGAGTCTGCTTCTCATTCCGTTCCCCTCCCCCTCCCCTTGAACTTTTGCTGGAGCCTAGGAATCAATTTTGTCTAATTTCCAAATGTTGCTTGTCGGTGGTTTAGCTGGATTCATTATTTATATACCGAGCGTCGAGGGTAACTTGGTGCATCTTAATGACATAAATACTACCTTTATCCTGAAAAGCCTTTCACCCTTCCTGCTATTTTGTTTCGTCATTCCTTAGCAGAATCAAGAGACAGGCTATTTTATTAACATGAGGGATTCTTTTAGCAGTGCATGGATTCTACTGTCTCCTTTAAGTATGAACTCGACTCGCCACATGTGGCATTTGTTGGAATTCATACTTTCCTTGGTGTTCTAATGAGCCAGAAGTTACTCACTGGTCATTGACTGTCCAGCTGCGGGGCTCACACACAGTCCCTGGAACCCCTCCCTCTGTGAGATTCTCTGGAGAGATCAGCTGGCCACTCTAGAAATAAAATTTGCCTTTTGTTTTTATTTCTATTGAACTTGCACAAGTGTGTCGTTTGAAGAATAAAATCGTTCTATGAGACTTACTATAAAAATAGTCGCTCCCTAGAGTACTGCCAGCCCTCCGTTTCACGCTTGGCGGTTTGTCCAGAGTGGGACCGTATGATTTTGCAATGGCAGAAAAGCTGGTGCTGTAAACTGCTCAGAAGAACATGAAAGGGCTCGAGGTCGGTTCTCCGGTCACTTTGGTTGTGTGGCCTTCTGAGAGGAACAGAATTACTGCAGATAGACCCTCAGAAAGGGGAGATGGAATCACAAAGAAGAAATGGTCTCATGCCTGGGGGTGGGGGCTGGGAACAGTAGTGAAGTCATTTTGGAGAGGTGTTGGGTTCAGAGAGCAGGGTCCTTGGGTTCCCTCTCAGAAAGGATTCGTCAGAGCTCCCCTTTCGGCAGCACGTGGATATGGCGAGTTTCCCACAAGGCAGAGACATTTTGTTAGATCCAAAAAGGCCGGTTATTATGAAAAGGGGAGGGAATAAGGAGACTAGCGCAGTCACAGCGGGCAGAAAGAGCTGCCCTGAAAGGGACAGGGTTGCTAAAAGGCCTGCATGGTCGCAGGCAGCAGCCTTGGGAGGAGAGCCGCCGCTGCTGCTTTGCAAAGGGAGAAGTTGGGTGAAGAGAAACATCTGCTTAGTCACAGGCGGGCAGGAGAGCTGCATCTGTCAGAGCGGAGATTAAGCTTCTGAAATGTCATTTTACTCTCCACAATACCTGGGCCCAACCTAGCTTGAAAAAGTCAAGTGTGTAACCACTGCACAGTTTCCCGCTACTCTTCTGGTGAGTGACTAATCATAGGGGATAATAAAAGGGAACTTCAGGGGGATTTAACTCAGGTTCATCCTTGAAAAGAAGACAAAATATTTATAATTTTAAAAAAGAAAAGCAAAGAAAAAAGGCAAAAAGAGAACACACATAGAAAGAGGTGGGGGCTGCTTTTTAGATATTGATAACGGGGGCCACGCTGCCTATAACCATCACCTCCAAGCTGCAGAAAAAAAGAAGATAAAGTACTTGGAGAACATATGAACCAGCACACTAGCTGAACCCATACGGCTTGGGCCAATGGCAGCCTTCTTTGTAGCATATCTGGAAATGAAATCTCGGTGGGTCTTTCCTTTCTACCTTCCATTCTGGTCTTTACTAGTTAATTGCAGCTACTTGGTATAGAGATTGGTCTTTTTTTTTTTTTTGCTCATTGGCCATAAACTAGAGAATGGCTGCTTCACACTAAGGCTAAGATGAAGAGAACAGTATAGGGGGATTACATGAGACACTGGATGAACAGTTAAAATTTAGTTCTCTCGGGCCTCCCTGGTGGCGCAGTGGGTTAAGCAACGCACTATGAAGCAAACCGCAGCCACTGCAGCATGAGTTCGATCCCTGCTGCCGGCCAGGGAG
>JAGFMF010011408.1:2514246-2535966 GCA_019455555.1 Galemys pyrenaicus | reverse complement strand
GCCTGTTCTGCTCCCTGCTCTCTGTGGTGAATCCTCTCACCACTCCCACACCTCTGGCCTGTACCCCAGTGCTTGTATGCATAAATAAATAAATCTTTAAAAAAAAATTTAGTTCTATCAAGATACTTAGTCCAGAGCCTATTATCTCTAGGCCACATAAACGTCAAGTCAGTATTATTGTTCAGTCCTTTTTTAATTTGATAGCTATGATTTTCCTCCTAATGCTTTTGACACTGTTGCAGAAAACAAATGAACACAGAAGATGTTTGTTGACATATGTTATGGCGCTGAACCTAGAACTTATGTACTGGTTGATTAAGTGTTTGAAGTGTTTGTGGTGTTTGGAATGGAGGGGGAAGTAGCTACAAGAAGCTGTTTCCAGTGCTTAATGTAAGTTACGTTCAGGATGCCTTTCTTTTCTTTCCTTTTTTTAAAGATTTTATTTTATCTTTGCATAGAAGAGCTGGGGTGCAGGTCAGAAAATCCAGAGGTGCAGGGAGTAGAACAGGCAGATCCACTGAAACACACTGCTAAGGGGAGTAGCAGGGGAGGCAGGAGAGTCTGCTACGCCATGTGGGTCCCCTCCCTGGCCGGGATGGAACTCAGACCAGGGACCCAGACCATGGCGGTGGGCCTTTGGGATGGTAGCACTGAGACTTAACCCCTAGGCCACCAGGGAGGCCCCAGATGCCTTTCATATATATATATATATTTATAAACACATTCATATACATGTGAATATATATAAATATAGTGTATATGAATATAGTAAACATGTATTTACATATGCTCTACATAAAAGATATATCTTATATTAATATATGTGTGGAATTACTCACAATAGCCACTTCAAACAAAAAACATTATTTCAAAGTTTCTGTGGATGAGAAATAGATGGGTATGACTTATCTTGGTGTTTTCTTTTGTTTTTTTTTTAAAGGTTTATTTTATTTATGCATACAAGAGCTAAGGTACAGCCAGAGTCACGGGAGGTGAGAGGATTCACCAGAGACAGAGTGGGGAGCAGAACAGGTGTATCTACTGAAATACTGCTGAGGGGAGCAGCAGGCAAGGCAGGAGAGGTCTGCTGCGCCATGTGGGTCCCCTCCTTGGCCAGGGACCGAACTCTCACTATTGCGCAGCGGATGCGTCACAGTGCAGCGCTCAACCCATTGAGCACCAGGGAGGCCCTATCTCTGGTTCTTGCTCAGGATCTTTCACAAAGCTGTTGTTAGGTTGTTGGCTGGAGCTGTGTTGTCTCCAAGGCTCAACCAAGGGAAGATCTTGCTTCTGAACTGCCATGTGGCTGTCGACCTGCTTCAGATTCTCGGTAGCTGTTGGCTGGAGACGTCAGTTTCTTGTCATTTGGGCCCCGCTGTAGGGCAGCTCACAAAATGGCAGCTGATTTTTCTCTGAGAAGGAGCAAGAGAACATGGATGCCGCAGACTTTTCTCAGTCTTTGAAGGGCCATCTCATCAGTTCTACTGTGTTCTTTTGTGAAGTAAGTCCAGCTCCCCCTCAAGAGCAGGGAATTGCACAAGGCTGGGAATACCAGGAAATGGAGAGCCTCAAGGAACATCTTTGAGGCTGCCTACCACATTGCCTTAGTCCTGCCTCATCTTTATTCTGTCTTTATTCTGAAATCTTGTGAACTTGAAGAGATCGTCTTTGTATGAGGCTGTCACTATTGTGAAAAGGGGAAATCCATCAAATCATAAATTCATATTATTTTGTTGCTAGCAAAACTACAGATAGCCCTAATTTAGTGCACTTTAGTATCTAGAACACCAAGACACTGTTTATTTCTGCATAAATCGTATGTTTGAAAAGGTTGAACCAAATAAACCATATTAAATACTAGTAACATTTAATAGTGTTTATTTGTTCCTCATCATGTGGAAATAAGTATTTGATGAAAATTGCTAACTAGGACTTCTCGAAGCCTATGTTATTCCACTGAGTTGATCAAATTCCTATTTTCTACTGTTCTGTGTGATTGTCTTCATGTTACTGCACACATTTATCTTAAACTCTCAGACCATGGTAATATAAAAAAAATCCTAGTCTACTTTGATTGTGATTTCACAAAGGACACAACAGATTAGCGCAATTCAAAAAAGAATGCGTGTGTAAAAGTACTCAAATAGTCTGATGTCCTATTAGGATTTTTAAAGAAAATGCTTCTATTTCTGGGTTTTTCTCTTCATTTCTCTTTCCCCTGCAGCTATGGGACTATGGCTAAAACAGCTGTGCTTAGAAGGTAATAGTTGTTAATCTCAGTTCTGCTTGGTGCTGATAAATTGGCTGACAAACTGATGTAATTTTTCTGATTGCCATCCCACCAATTGTTGTGGGCCTCTTTTATTCCATACACATGCCAAATACTGTCTCATCTCACAGCTTCAATCCTTCTTTTCCCTCTCCCTGGTGCCTTGGCCCAAACCATTCCTGGCCTGCTTATATCTCACCACCTGCAACCTCATGGCAGTGTGGTATTTGACCATTGGAATACAAATCTTGGCAATCATGAAACAAGAGAGCTGGAAGGGCCCTCAGAGGCTACACAGCCATTTTCAACTCTCATTTGCAAGATAAAAGCAACGAAGAGAGATTTCCTCAGAATTCAAAAAATATGTCATATACTTGAAATAAACTCGGAACAACCCCAGACATTGAAAGGAGTATGGACTAAGATAGCAGAGAAATTAGCCTTTTCTCAAAGACCTAACAATTTAGTTAAAGAGGTAAACACAAACTTAAATTCATTTAAATCTGTATAATGAGTTGAAGAGAAGAAAATCACAATTTAGACATCGAGGTCTTAAGAAATCTTAACGGTGGGGTGCAAATTGTTCTGACTTCCCAAGGAGTGGGCAAAAATAAGAATCCACAGATGCGGGCGTACTCAAGAGAAAAAAAAAGTGTGTGGTACGGGGCCAGCCGGGGCCAGCTCACATGGGTTTGTGAGCTATAAAAGCTGAGTCGCTGATTGAATCTGCTGCTGCCACCACCCTTCACATCCTTCCCAGCATGGCATGATTTAACCATGAACACATGGAGGCTGTGTCTGTGACACTGCAGATCTTATTCACACTCAGCCATCAGACCTGACAATGTAATGTTCTATTTTTACTTCTGTCCCGATAATGTCCCAGCGGTACTAAAATTATGACCAGAAAATTAATTTCCTTGCATTTGGACAAGAAGTCAAAGACCAGGGAATAAGTCTACATGCAAGCTATAAATCTCCCAAGTTGTTTAGAAACACTTTATGTTGAGAATTGGGGCTGAATTTTGTATTAAACTTTGCTCTCCTCCCCAGAGGAACTGGTGAGAAAAGTATCTGATTAGACCATTTTCATGTAGCTCAAGACTATTAAACAGATGTTGCACATATATGCACATGGTTCTAGAACATTGATTCTTGTGCAAAGACAGAAAAGGAATGGCTGCTTTGTACTACATACTAGTTGCTTTCTTGAGTATGATAATGAAATCAGCTACTTTTTTCCCCCAAGCTTCTCAGAGAAGGTTTTCTTAGAGATCTGTGAGTGTACTTGATTCCTCAGCAGGGTTTTTGATAAACAATCCCGTGTTCCGTGGAAATGAAGCAGGCCCGGGTGCCTAGAGGTTAAGGAGGTGTATTCACGTAAAGCAGAGGCGTTGCATCTAATCCTGGGAAAAGGACACACAGGACAATTTCTGGCCTGGTTCATACTGAATTCCAGATAAGATTGTCTGGAATTTGTTTTTCTAGAATCCAAAGGCCACATTCAGAACCTTCCTGGTAACCTTCCCAGATACTTAGTCCACTCGGAGATCAGTCTCCACTGCGTAAGTGAAGAAATGGTGACTTCGTGAACAGCCACAAAAATTGTGACTGTGATTGAGCTCACACTGCAGACTTGTGCCTGCTTCTACTGTTATTTTCATTCCACTGTGCACCTTCCCTCTGTGTAGAACTGAAAACTCACATTTCCAGGAAGTCAGTAGTTCCACTAACGCAGTAAGCCAGCGCGCTTTCCAGTTGGCGCATGCAACCATAGTGACCCTGGATGATGTAGCACAGTCACAAGGCCAGTGAGAGGACTACCTCAAGAATCTGTGTCTGCGTGTTCTGGATGCACCCTTGCTTGATACTGCTCCGTGTTTAGGAAGAAACATCATGTATCGATAATTAGATGATTATTTTTTGTTACCTAGATTGATTTCTATGTATTGCATTTGACATTCAGCCATTTTTTAAAAAGGCTTTGCTGTCTTTCTGGAACCTAAGGTTCTGTAGGGATTTCATGCATGCTTGTGTCTAGACCAAGAGCAGGGTCAGGGTTCAGGCATTAAGGGTGAAAAGGGGAACGTGATATAGTATTCATAGTCAAATCCCATGGAGTTTACCCTTCCAGGAAACCCTTAGCATATAATAAGCATGCTTTATAATTACATGCTTCTAATTTCTTTATAAGCATGTAATTAAAAGGTAGAAAGTAGTCAGTGCCATGATTGAGGTCTGGGTCTGGATTTAATGCTTTAAATCAGAACGCAGAGTATTACTATAAAGCATAGGCATGATGGAGTGTTTTAGGCATTTTTTTTAAGGTTTATTTTATTTATTTATGCATACAAGAGCTGGGGTACAGGCCAGAGGTACGGGGGGTGTGGTGAGAGGATTCACCAGAGACAGAGTGGGGAGCAGAACAATAGATCGATAGACTGAAATACTGCTGCTGAGGGGAGCAGTGGGTGAGGCAAGAGAGGTCTGCTGCGCCATGTGGGTCAGCTCCCTGACTGGGGATTGAACTTGTGCTGCAGTGGCTGCGGATAGCCTCATAGTGCTGAGACTTAACCCCTTGTGCCACCAGGGAGGCCCCAGGCATATGTTCTCTGGGAAGCTGGGGAAATAATTGGGCAAGATAGGAATTAAACAGAACCATTAGATACTCTTGAAGAAAAGTTGATTTTATTATTTATTTTTTCAGAGCCTACAAAGCAGGCTTAGACAACCATCATTCCTTCCCTCATAGAAACAGCAAAGAAATATTGAGTTCTAATACATGAGCAGGAATAAATTTGGGGCATTTAATAACTCATTATGTTTAGTTTATGTATTGAAATAGTGAATGAGTGAAGTACAAAATCAGTGTTAACTCTGTGGATGAACAACCAGCTTCCTATTTAGAAATAGTTTCCAATCTGTTTTCCCACTGAAACCTACAATTAGTTTGTATGTTGTCATATACTGATTGTCATGCTGCTTGCAGTAAAACATCACCCTCCCTTAATTGCAATTTCTTTGACAGTCATTCCATTTAAATTATTCACCCTAGTTTGAAGGAATTCTCTGCAGATCAATAATGTAATAGATGCTTGTACTTTTCCAGAAAATGACATTCACATTATTTTGTAAAGTGGGGTGAAAATAGTCACAAACTAAATTTTAGGCTGTCTGTCGTTCTGACTCGTTTTCTAATTCAGGCTAATTCTCTTCACAGGCTCTCAAGAATACTGAGAAAGGGTCTCCCGAATGGATAGAAGGTTAGCCTAGATGACCTTTAAGTTTTCTTTCAGCATATGAGTGTGTGCCTCAGTGAATGGCTAAAACTGGTGGTAGATTGGAGAGAAACCATCTGCAAATGACGTGTAAAGGGTTTTGCATATTTTCTTAGAGCTGGTAAGAACAAAAATTCTTCTTACCTTCCTGTTTACAGCAACCATTACTCAAATGTCACAGGACTTGAAATAGTAAGGTATTAGGTTCAACTTCACGATCTTATCACTTAAATTATAGTAACTTTTTTACGTGCCATTTACAGAATGCTCCGTCATACCTAACGTGTGTATTACTGAAGGGAAAAGCAAACGAGGACTTCACAGAGGTCCTGTACCTCTGAATGTGTGCTTTCGCAATGACTGTGAGGAGAGCTTGAAAGAGCTGAGATAGTGTGTCCCTGTGTGTGAGGCGGCCCTTCCCCACTCAGTGCACACATATACCGCAGCGTGAGCATATGGTGGCCTAGTCCCTCTGCAAGGCCAAGGTTTCTGTAAAGTTGTATATTATTGTCCTAAGGCAGTGGTTCTTAACATTTCTTAGGGCCACAGAGCCATTGGCTAACCTGTTGGCATTAGGTGCTGTTTCCTCAGAAAACTGGCTCTTCACCTATATATCCATAGAGCTTGGCAGTTTTGTAGGGGTTCAAGGTCGACCTCGGTAATCCAACATATTATCTAGGCTAAGAATTCCTGTTAATGTTATGTAAGTAGTTATTTCTCTATTTGGTCAGAAAACATTTGATTGTCTGCCATGCCCTTTGGGTCTTCTGTGAGGGACAAGATCTACCTCCCGTGCCAGTTCCCTCCGAACCAGCCACGTGTCCTTGAGAGCATCCCTTTACCTCTCCATGTCTGGGTTTCCTATAAAACAAAATCAGCGTGTTCTGATGGAATGCGAGCCGAGGTCCCTGGTTGGGCATCATTTATTCAGCTTTGCTGTAGGCACAGAGAAGACGCATAGTCGGAATATTCCAGTAAGATAGGACAGTGAGCAAAACCAGGCAAAAGCAAGAAACGCAGGGAACAATCGATCCTATCAGTCATTTGAGGCTTAGGCACATGCAAAGAAACTTTCTCCCCCGGGAATACAGTGCTGCGTGCCGGCTTTGCCTCTATGTGTCATTCGATCCCAGAATAGTTTATCCTCATGTCATTAATCCCTTTGGGCTTTCGCACGGCTGTACTTTATTGTTTGGTTGCTTTAAAATTTTTTTTTAAATTGAATCCTTTTCAACCAAGTATTTAATGAGTTGAGTTTCTGCTACTGGGCTGCGGGAGGTCAGGTAGCTGGTACCCTGTGTGAGAAAGCTGTGAGTGGAGATTTACATAAACCTTTTCAAGTAAATGCTATTTAGAATGTTTATGTTATTACAGACTTTACCGAAAACATTTCAAAAGCTCTTCTAAAACTTGTCCCTAGGCTGCTTGTGTCTGTATTTATTCAGCCTTCAAATACTCATTTGCTCATGTGAAATTGTGTTTGCTTTAGTTTTTATCCAATACAATTTAATTTTATTTGCAAGGTATCTATAAGCGAGGCTTCAAGCTTGTATCAGGATATCCAAATAAGTTTATTAATTTTGAGATTTCTCCTTACAAGTATAAATTCATCAATGTTCAGATAATGGCATGTTAAACCTGTTAAATTGAAAATAACTTTATACTCACCCGAAAGCTTAAAGATGTCAGCCAATCATCATCAAATGCCACCCAAACACAATTTTCTGAGAAAATGAGTTGGCTTTAACATGTCTGGGAGAGAAATCAGACCGTCAACATTCTATCGTTCATATGAGAAATTTATAAGTCACATTAAACACATCAGATCTACTGGGAAATTAGAATAATTAAATGCTATAGGGGAAAGAATTTTATTAGCGTAACAAAGACACTCGTGTCCTGCCGGGACTGCTTGCAAGGCCATACCCTGCAGGTCCATGACGAAGTGCAGGGCCAGCGGCCTAGCGGGTGTGATGACATGGTCTGATCCCTGGAGTGCTCGGGAGTAAGGAAGGGAGCCCGAGGTATCCAGGTCTAGAACGAGTGCGGCTAGACCTGGAATTTTCCAGCATGCCAGAGGAGAGGACATGCAACATATGAAGGTTGACTTTACACTCTCTAATTTCAAATAAATTTAAGGAGAAAATAGAGGTGCTTTAAAACATAGGGATGGGTTTGTGATCAAATCAATAGGTTTCCTTCTCTATGTTTCTCTAGCCCCCGCCCACAATGTCTATTCTCAGTTTTTCTGGCTATTTCCCTGTTTATATGGATGATCTTAAATACCATTATTTAAAATTTTAACTTAGGTTGTTTATTGTCTTCTTCTCTGATTGCTCATTTATTCTACTCTCATCTTCTCTCATCCTCCCCTGAAATTTACAACACTTTCAATTTCTAGAGTTGCCTGTGCAATCTCAGCCACTGTGGTTCAACCTCCCTCTGTTGCTGCATCAAAACTTCACACTTGCCAAGGGCATGGATTTTACACTCTGTCCTTCCCTTCACTTCTTTTCTCTTTTACATTCTCCTCTGTCACTGATGTCTTCATTTTTATATTATTATGTTGTTAACACCCTTTCATTTTTATAATCACCTGATTTTGTCAGAGTAAAGCATTACATTCCTTAGGAAGGTGTGTGGAAGGCAGAGTTTCTGAACTGCTAACTATTTGAAAATAACCTTTTTTTAGATTTATCTATGCATACAAGAACTGGGGTACAGACCAGATGTGTGAGGGGTGAGAGACAGAGTGGGGAACAGAACAGGCAGATCAACTGAAACACTCCTGAGGGAGCAGTGGGTGAGACAGGAGAGGGGCATGGCCATATGTGGGTCACCTTCCTGGCAGGTGGCAGGGATTGAACTCGTGCTGCAGTGACTGCGTTTTGCTTCATAGTGCGTTGCTTAACCCACTGCGCCACCAGGGAGTCCCCTGAAAATAACTTTATTGGAACGTCACAGCATAAGGATTGATACTTGGTATAGAATTCTAGTTTCAAAGCCATGGGCTCAAGGTTCATTACTTTCTTTCCAAGCAAACAGATGTGCCACAAGGTTTATTGAGACAAGTCCTTAGCTAGGCCCTGGACCCGTTTATGAAGCAGTCTTTGCTCTTGCATCTAGGTGGCACTCAGAGTGGCCGTCCTGGAGCTTTGATTTCCAGAGAGAAATTACAGGAATTGGTTTAATGAACTGCTGTTTTTTGATGCCACTGTCCTGGGAATCACAGGGAGTCTCTGAATCTAGGATGCTTCAATTATTTTGTTTGCATTGTCCCCAGATTTTGGTTTGGTGAATAGTAGCACCAAGAAAAAAAAAAAGCAATGAGTATTTGTTACTTGGTATTTGCATTCAAAGTGTGAACAGCATTAAATTCTAACAGCTGCATAGTGAGGTGAGCACTAATTGCCACTGCGTAAATGTGAGTTACAGAAATCAAGGCTTAAAGCATCTTACTTCTTGCCCACCCACTGGAGATGGATTCAAACCCAGGCAACTGGACTCAGGAGCACGTGCTCATAACTTTAGACCTGTGGTCATATCTTCTGCCACTGTGCAATGCTTGAGAGAACTTCTGAAAGTCTGAGAAGTTTCTAAATATTTTAGTTTCATATTGTTGGTTGACCTGCCCTGCAAGGAAAAGTAAAGAAGTTCTTTAGGGAGAAAGAAAACAGTTTTTTAAAACTTTTTTTTAAAGATGTATTTATGCATACAAGAACTGGGATACAGTCCAGAGGTGTGGGGAAGGGGAGTGAAAGGAATCACCAGAGACAGAGTGGGGAGCAGAGCAGACAGAGTCACTAAAATCCACTGCTGAGGGGCACAGAGGGTCAAGCAGGAGAGGTCTGCTGCACCATGTGTGTCAGCTCCTGGTCGGGGATCGAACTCAAGCTGTAGTGGTGTGGACAAGTTCATAGTTGTGCATCTTAACCCCTTCTGCCACCAGGGAGGTCCTGAGAAAGAAAACAATTTAAGTAGAAAATCCTATCTATATAAAAAGGTAAAAGTATTGGGGGGAAAAGAAATGAAGATAAAGTAAAATCTTTTAATTTAATAGGTAACTGTTCAAACTACAGTAACAGAATATTGGGTGATTATAGCATCTGGATGAGTGAGACTATGTAAATCATTTTAGCAAAGTAAGCGAGCATGGAACTGGGAATGCTCTGTATAAGCTATCAACACTACCCATGAAACAAGTGACAGTAGATTAGCTGTGAATATATGTATGTATATATATATGTAATCTCTAAGGGAATTATTAAGTTTTAGAGATGAAATGGAATCACAAAAATTACACCATTAAAGCCAGAGGAGACAAATTAGACCGGAAGAAAAAAAGAATAAGAGAAAACGCTTACTAACATAGTAGGGATCAATCTGTTTATATCAATAATTACCTTAAATGTAAATGTATCAGTTAAAAAGACAGATCATCAGTGGGTAAACAAGCAAGAACCAGCTATATCTTGTTTATGAGAAACACACTTAAAACATCAGTGTTCACATAGCTCATAAGTAAAGGAAGGGAGAAAGATACTAAACAAAAGAAATCAGGAGTAGCTATTATTTTCAGGCAAAGCAGCTTTAGAATAAGGAAAATAATCAAGGGAGGCATTAGATAATGTTAAAAAGGAGTTAATTGTCTTGGAAGACATAACAATATTTAGTGTGCCTATACCTAACTACAGTGTATTAAAATGTGTAAGTAAAATCCTTAAGGCTAAATCTGATAGAACTTCCAGGACAAATGGAAAAGTCTACTGTTGCAATGGCAACTTATGTACTCTTCTTTCATTAATTGATAGATCAAGCAGGCAGAAAATCAGTAAGGGCATAGTTGACCTACAAAACACCATCAATCAACTAGAACTAATTGACATTTATAGATTGCTTCATACAACAGCAGAGTACATATTCTCAAACTTCCCCGAATATTCACTCTCTGGGTCACAGAAAACACATAAATGGATTTAAAAGAATAGAAGTTTTGAGTCTTATAAAGTGTGTTCTTGGGTCACACTAACATTAAACTAAAACTCAGTAACAAAAAGATAGTTGGAATGCCCCAAAGTATTTGAAGATTAATCAACATATTTCTAAATATTATATGGAACAAGGAAGTCTCAAGAAAACTGGAGAGTAAATCCATGAAATTAAAAGTAGGAAAACAATAGTGAAAACCAACAAAACTAAAATCTGGTTATTTGAAAAGAGCAATAAAATTGATAATCCTCTAGGCAAGGATTACCTTTATTAGAAGATAAAAGACAGGAAGCACATTACTAATAACAGAAATAAAAGAAAACCCTTCACTACTAATCAGATGTACATTAAATCTAAGACTTTCTATAATAAAGTCTATTCAGAATAAAATTTTCTAAATGATTAATGATTAGAGTTTACTGAATTGTGCGGGCTTCTGTGCAGATGAATGAGAGCATGTCAACAATGAACTCACTGGAGTTCTCGTGAGTTTAGAGCTCACTCTCTGTTATGGCTTCGGCTTTGGTGAACAGTGGGACTAAGATGCTAGAGAGCTAGCCTTAGCCAGGCCTGTGATTGCTGCTTACAGTCTCGGGAGCACTGTTGAATTAACAAACGTATTCACAAGAATCGAGGCAAAATTTCTCATGGTTGAAACCAGTTCATCTTTTATTTTCCATTAAGGAAAAAATGGACGTTGGTGTAAGTTTAAAGGCAGAAAGATTCGCTATAATGATAACAATCCTAATGGCAACGTCTATTTGTGTTTCTTAAACTTCCTTATGCCAGGGTCCTCCCAGCATATCCCAAGTGCAAAAAAAAAAAAAAAAAAAGAAAGAAAATAACTTTTGAATGGCTTTTTAAATTTACATTAAGAAGGACTCACCTGAGACAAGCTGCGATTTCAGATGCTGCATTCCTACCCCAAATCCCTATAGCTGAGTCCCTGGGCTGCTGGTCTAGCACCTGGAGAAGTCCCTTACTTGGCTTTCACTAGGAATCTCCAGCTCCCGATTTTTAGAACATAGATTCATGTGAATCAGAAAGCAGCGAAGGTGAAGAGGATTCAGCAGGCGGAGAATAAAGACCCAGACTCCTTGCCACCACACTTTTGGTAACCGGGGATTTGGGGAGAGAAGAGATAAATAATGGGGGTGCGAGTGAGTGACTCATATTTGGGAAGAAAGAGCCCAAGTGTCCAGTGCGTTGGCACCTGAATTACTGCTGCCAAGGTTCGTCAGAATCATACGTTTTTTAAAAATTGGTACCAAATACTACCGAAGACGTAACTGTTTTTGTTCTGCATGGACAGCGGCTTGGATAGATAAGCTGCAGGCCTCTGGCTACAGCCATTTTTTTCGTCTAAGATCCTGTGGTTTATTTCCATGTAGACAGAACCAGGTGTCACTGGAACAAAATAATGCTCACAAGCCCCAAAGGGCATCACTTCTGTGACTGACTGATTTATATCCTCCCCCAAATTCCTGTGTGGAAGCCCTAGTTCCTAGCGCGACTCTACCAGACAACAGGCCTTTTGGAGGGAATTAGGTTTCAATACATTCCTAAAGATGGTGTCCTAATCAGATGAGATTGGGGGTCACAGGAGGAGGGGAAGGGAGGGAAAACGTGGGAAGGAGGAGGGCGGGGAGAGGGATCGAATTTCCAGGAAAGGTCACGTGAGGACACGGGAAGGTGGCCATCTGCAAGCCTGGAAGAAAGACCTCACCAGACGCCAAGGTCCGCTTCGGGAACTGTGAGAAAATACGTTTCAGTTTTTTTCTTAAAGCCACCCAGTCTTTAGTATTTGTTCTGGTAGCCTGCACCAACTAAGACACTCTCTATCCTCCTTCCTCTGGCCAGGGAGGATCAGTGGGGGCAGTAGATAGAGTATTGCTACAAGTAAAAGAGATAAAATAGTTCCCTGTGTGGAAGTTTGGCATTTACAATTGTTTAAAGGGCAATTTGGCTTGTGTCTGTGTTTTAGTAGCAGAAAGGCTTTTCACATCATAATTCAACTCCGCGGCAGACTCTAATCTCGATTGCAGGGTGCAGTTTGCATCCTTCGCTTGTGATTTACATGGCCTGACACCTAATGTAATGACTTGCACTGCCTGGGCCACTGCCGCGTCTGTGCAGCCCCAATCTGTCACTGACAACATTCTTAGAGCTGGGGTACCCCCCATTCAATCAAAGAACTAGTGCTGTGTGTAATTAATTATATCCCTTTGCCCCAACCCCACCAACTGCTACACACATCTCTTAAAAACTCAGTGAAAGCAGTATTTTCCCCACGCCCTCCCCCTGCCTTTTCAGTAAATGCAAACTTGGCTGTGCAATCAATCATTGCAACTTTAGGTTTGCTTTTTCATTTCAAGTATTCATGACCATGTTCTTGTGGAGAATTCAGATGAATTTCATTAGTGATGGGGTGCTGATGAGATGAGAATGTGGGTGTTAGAATGTGATGTTGGGGTTCGGTGAGGGGGGTCCTTGGGTTACCTCTGAGCAAAATTTCGGCAGAGTTCCCCTTTCAGTGGCAAACGGCCAGTTTACTAAGGAAAAGACGTGTGCGTGGGGTCAAACAGACCAAGGTTGCCTTTTAAAGGAGAAAGGGGCAAAGGAGGCACCTGCAGAGACACAGGTGGGCTGAGAGTTGCTGCAGCTTTTCAAAGAGAAAGATTTGCTAAGAGAGGCGCCCCCACAGATCTAGGCGCTTAGTCTGGGGCTAGAAGGACTTTGCCTGAGCCGGGGTTGTTTTTCTATAGTGTTCTTTTGGGGGGTTCATTCCTTTGTGGACCAACAATCTCCATTTCTATAGCAGCCAGAGCCTTCGAGTTCCTGAGTCATAAGGATTTCCATCTCCATAGCCAGTTTAACGACTATGTTAATCGTTTCTACCCCTCTCCACCCTCCCTGCCCCCTTCTAGTTTCTGGCCTCGTGATGCCGCCATCCCAAATTTTCTGCTATAAGCCTCCAGCAATTAGTACCTGAGCTCCCTAACTAGCTACTGTACTTTGGATGCTCTCTGATGTTGGGGGTTCGGCCATCTGAATGTAAGCAGCAGCTGCTATGTTTGTCTCCTGAGTCTAGCAAATGTTTTATCTGATAAATAGCACCTGTAATTTTATTGTCCACTTTGCAGTTCAATGAGAATACCTAGGAACCAGTTATTTTGTGAGCTAAGGTTTAATACAATTATTTAGGTTGTATCGTTAGGCATTATTACACCAAATAATTTATCCCAGTAGATGGCCTTCAATTTTCAAGTCACTTAGATTTTGAGTGACTGATAAATTAAGAGAAAGAGGTTCATTATGGGCAGTGAGAAGAAGAAAGTGCACCAGAAGCTTGGAAAAGAACAGAATCTTAAAACCAGCTAAGCCCATAATGCAGTCTAGTGAATTGTTAAGATGCTATTATTATGTTAAGAACTTCTCTGCTTTCCTATAAAGGTTTCTGGGAGTATTTGCTGTTGGTCATTAAGGCAGAGCAAGGCAGACCAGACAGCAATTGTGGCTTGAATACTCAGTGCTGTAGAACTATTATGTGGACCCGGTTCAGTTTAGGTATGGAAAATGACAGTGCCTCGGTGCTCTGCATCATTAAAACAGAGGAGGAAAATGTAAAGGGAGTGGAAGAGAGGAGGGCAGAAAAAAGTTCATTGGCACTCTGAGACCAATGGTCCTCCCACCTGGCCAGCCCCGTCTGTGGTTAAAGAATTAATGCTGGCTGTGGTTAAAGAATTAATGCTGGCTAGCGGACCTTCCGTGAGTCACTTTTGAATCTCTGGAAGGCTGTTAACCTCTTGCCCTCCCGTTAGGAAGCTCAGCCCCTGGAAAGCACAGCAAGTGGAAATCAGAATGTGGACTTTATGCAGAGATTTTAGTTACTGAGATCGTTTTAGTTACGGAAATAATGAACGTGCTTTACCCAAACTCTCCTGTACCTTGGAGCTCTGTGCTGCTCCTCACCGTGGAGTGCTCCCCCTCAGTTCAGAGTGCCTTGGGACTGAGGAGGCCCTGTGCTTAGGTTCTACTCTTGGCTTCAGATTTTTTTTTAAGATTTATTTATTTATACATACAAGAGCTGGGGTACAGGCCAGAGTACAGGGTGGTGAGACAGAGTGGGGAGCAGAACAGGCAGATTGAATTGAAATACACTGCTGAGGGGAGCAGTGGGCAAGGCAGGAGAGGTCTGCTGTGCCATGTGGGTCCCCTCCCTGGCCAGGGGCAGGGATCGAACTCGTTCTGCAGTGGCTGTGGTTTGCTTCATAGTGTGTTGCTTAACCCACTGCGCCACCAGGGAGGCCCGGCGTCAGATTCTTAAATCTCCTCTTATCTAACAAACTTGGCTGTGAGACTAAGGATCCTTTATTTTCCCATCAGGACCAAGGGGTCTTTTCCTTGTACATTTTTTAAATAATTAACTTTATTTATTTATGCACACAAGCGCTGGGGTAAAGGCCAGAGGCGCGGGAGGTGAGCGGAGTCACCAGAGACAAGAGTGGGGAGCAGAACAGGCAGACCGACTGAAACATACTGCTGAGGGGAGCAGCGGGCGAGGCAGGAGAGCAGGAGAGTTTTGCTGCGCCATGTGGTCTGGCCAGGAATTGAATTCGTGCTACTGTGGCTGGCCATGGCTTGGCTTAATAGTGCTGAGACTTTAACCCCTTGTGTCACCAGGAAGGCCCTGTAGATTGTGCATTTACCAATCTCAGAGTCCTCTGTGGCCCCCTGGTGTGCGGCGGGTGGTGGGATTTAACTGCCCAGCTAGAGAAGAGCCTTGACCTGGCCTGCCACATTTCACATGAAAAGCTGAATTCTTGCTTTTTTGCTTGTCCCAATTATAATGTTTTATAATAGCAAAAAGTGTTAGACCTCCAGATGTTCTTTTTGGGGCAACATGCATGCCTACTGTAGTCATAGCTGATATCCTGCTTGCTTAACATACCCATGTCAGGGGGACTTCTTATAGTGCTTACCTATTCTGAACCCAGTGCTGTACACCTGGTGTGTTAGTGGAGTCATTTTCAATCGCAGTGTCAGAAAAAGAATCCATCCCAATAGCTCTTAACAAAGACAAGAACATTTACGATATGTTGCTGAGAAAGCCTGTGGTGCACTTAGTTTCATATACAATATTTTCTTTCCTTCTATATCCTACCGCTGCTTTTTCCTGTTCTCTGAGTCTTGCCTCTTTCTTTTTATTTATTTATTTATTTATTTATTTATTTATTTATTTATTTATGCATTCATGTGGGTCCCCTCCCTGGCCGGGGATCAGCTCATGCTGCAGTGGCTGCCAATAGCTTCATAGCGCTTTGACTTAACCCCTTGCGCCACCAGGAAGACCCGGAATCAGAAGTACTTATGATCCGAATGCCATGTCTGTCCCATGCAGGTGTGCTGCCTGAGCTCTCTAGCTGTACAACTATCTGTCTTCTGCAGTATCTTTTGGACTCAGACTGTCCTAAAAGGCTTTTTCATCATCCTCCATCTCTAGGACCATAGCCTGGGCTCACTGGCTCTCCATATCATATCATGGAACCCAACTCCCCACCCAGAGGAGGCAGTAACACACCTGCAGTGTGCTTCCACCTCGCTCACGGCCAGCTGGTTGGTGCTCATCACTCATTTCTACAATTTATCTGTTCTTACCACTTTATCACTGGCTGTCAGAATCCCACTATTTCAGACTAATAGAGAAAGTTAAAAAAAAAAAAACAAAAACAGAAAGGGAACGGTTTAATAGAAAAGTACCTCTAGTGGCTTAAACAAGTAGGCATTTAATTATTTTAGTTATTTTTCACTTAAGTAACTGTCAGAATTTCTATTTAAGATTTCTTCCCCACATGAATGTAGAATTAACGATTACGACTAAATATCATTTAGGCATATTTGACTATTGTAACGAAATTTTTACTGCATGTAATCCCAACTGCAGGCTTACAGGACAGAAAAAGTGTGTTGGTAATCAATTTACTCCTGGTGTAGGAACTCTAGATCATTAAGGATCAGTGCCCTCGCCTTCTTTCATTTTCCTCTGCCATCCTGAACTTGTTAGCCTTCCAATTCAACAATCTACAATTGCTTTTCTTGTTCCAACTTCAGGGCTTTAAACTCATGGTATTTTATATCCAGCAGAGCTGGGTTTTCAAGTGCCAGTAACAATGTAGAATCACAGTACCTTAAATAAATATGATGGTTATGGCAGTGGCTCAGTGGCATCTTCAAGGAACTATGCTCTTAAGAAATATTTTCCTTCTTCAGTTGTGCTTGTAGTTCATCTTCGTACTTGTCTCTTAGAATTAATAAGGCTTCTTTATTGCAGTGCTCATCTTCATACTTGTCTCATGAGACAGGAAGGCTTCCTTTTTCTAGCTGTCATATTTGTATTTAGTTGGTGAAAAGGGAAAGAGTGTTGAATGTCAAAAAGGGT
The DNA here is from genome assembly GCA_019455555.1 of Galemys pyrenaicus. Classification (NCBI taxonomy): domain Eukaryota; kingdom Metazoa; phylum Chordata; class Mammalia; order Eulipotyphla; family Talpidae; genus Galemys; species Galemys pyrenaicus. The sequence goes on along the minus strand of JAGFMF010011408.1, from coordinate 2,518,991 downwards.
CTTTCTAGGTATGTCTATCAGGTAAACAGACTCATTAGACTCCTGTGCAAATCAAATATACTCTGGAAGGGTGGGTTTGGATAGGAAGGTGTTGGGGAGGATTTGATCAGTCAACTTACGGTATGTGTCACATAGAAGTAAATGTCACAGTACTTTCCAGAACTGACAACATGTTCAGCTGTACCTGCAATCTCCTTATTTTATAGATCTGTGCTGGCTTAAATGGTAGCTAATTGCCATGTGTAGCTATTAAAATTAAATACAATGAAAAGTTGAGATCCTCAATTTTTAGCCACGTTCAAATGCTCAGTAGTCAACTATGGTCAACTATGGCTGGTGGACATCATATTAGACCACACAGACATAGTACATTTCCAGAAAGTTCTATTGCTCAGTGCTGGACTAGAAGATAGAGGGGGTTAGTGATGGGGAGGGTGAGTTCCCAGTTTACAGAGTTGGCTTGTAGTAAAGCAGAGACCAGATGCGACTCTTAAAATGTTACGATCAAGAATGTTTTAAATGATAGCGTGGTTTTCTATATATTTTTGCTTAATGTTGCTTCTCATTTTCAGGAAATCAGACCTATATTTTCTTATTCTTCTATACTCTAGTGTATATTAATGGCTGAAAATGCTGCTATGGGAAACCTGAGGTGTTTTCCTGTGTGCTGAGCCACTTGACATTACAGTACAATAATGCTTAAATGTTCCTGAAGAAGTCAGTTAAGAGTAGTTAAGGAGGGGGGCCTCTTTGGTGGAGCATTGGGTTAGTGCTCAGCACTGTGAAGCTGTCACAGCCACTGCAGCTGTTTGATCCCCCCCCTTAGGGAGGGAACCCACGTGGCACAGCAGACCTCTCCTCTCTCACCCGCTCGCTCCCCTCAGCAGTGTGTTTCAGTCACTCTGCCTGTTCTGCTTGCTCCCCACTCTGTCTCTGGTGACTCCTCTCACTCCCCCCACCTCTAGCTTGTACCTCAGTTCTAGTATGCATAAATAAATGATTTTTAAAAATAAAAGTAGATAAGGATTCTGATGAGGAGGAAACCTGTTTTAGCTTTAAATCTGTTTTGCTTTCTGTGGTGACTAAAAGGTATTGCCCCTTTAGGAACAATCACCTGCTTCTAAGGTGGCTAAAGCTTAAGATCCTCAGCAAGGAGAATGGCTGTAGTGGAAGAGACAGTGTAGAAGCTAAGATGTTGGTGGGAGTAGCAAAGAGGAGGCTGTTATCACTTAGATTCTATGTAATTGCTAAATAGAAATGGAAACACCTGGTTTAAAGCTGTGGCAGTAGCCTTGGGTGATAGATGAACAAAAGAAAAAAGACATTCAGTTCGAGGAAAAACAGGAAATATTAGAATTAAGAGATAAGAGTACTATGCGCTTGAATTTCTTTATAGTCATTATTTATTTAACAAATAGTAAGTGGAAAATATTAAACTGATTGTTTTATTACCTATCTAAAAGTACACAAAGTACACAGCACATTATCTGGTTTATTACCATCATTCTTGATTTCTTAGTATAAAGTTGCTTTGCCTGTGCTGCCTCAATTAGCAATCATTAATCACCCTGTGATTATATACAGAAGTCAAAGTTAGTATTTCAGAAAAGTAAACATCTCCCTTGGGTAGCTGGCCTTCATTTTAAACCTCCTCTTTAAAATGAAGAAAAAAAAACCCTAACGTTGAAAAACAAATACTTGGCAACATTCCACTGTGCTGCATCGGTTGGCATGTGTCCAGTACTCTTTAGCAGTGGCCTCATTGTTTTCATCCCAAAGAAGGCATCACTCGACGCCCTGACCCGTGGTGGTCTTTTCAAGCCCTCAACATGGAAGCAAGTCATCAGCTTAAATATCTATAAGTTGAGAAGGAACTTGGATCTTTCTAGATATGTGCTTAGTTTGTTTTTACACATCCAGATGGATGCAAATGTAAATCTTCATTGAGTCTTGGAAAAATACCGCACAGGTAATCAGTTCAGAATCTGAGTTCTGATCTTGTGAGGATATGTGCTTGGACAGTGTATGTACTGGTATTTCAGGAATATAAGGGAACTGGTGCTCTCCAGAGAATCGTTTCTCCATGGGCTTGGTTTTTGGTTTTGTTTTTTCTCATTTGGAAATGAGGAACTCGGGGCAATAATTTTGTGGCACCCATTTCGTGATTCTATATGGAAAACCTGCCTCAGTATTTGGAAATGGATAGATGTGTCAACCCTAAGCACAAATGAAAAAATGCACCGGGAATTGCTGAAAATTACAGCAGAAGGAGATGCCCAATACAACACATTGTCTCTTTCAGTGAGAAAATTGCAACTTCCCAAGAAAATTCTCGTGAATTCTGACCTTCGTCAGGAGGCACTGACTGAGTAAATCAATGTATTATTGATCGACCTGCTGTCATGAACCTATTTTTCTTTCCTTCTTTCTATCTCTATACCTTTACCATGAGTGATAAGTCTGTACAGTTACCAGAAGCAACTGAGAGAAAAGTAACATAGGTCGTTCCCCAAATTCCAATGGTGCATTACTTATTGAACAGAAACAAGTAGACTCTTAAGAAAAGAAAGCAATTGTTTCACTTTAGTTTTCGCTTAAAATTAGCCTCTGCTCTAGGGTATGTGGGCTCTGTCACATGTGTGTCCACTCACAGGCATGGAAAAGTAAAATCCATAAAAATATGGCTATAAAAACAATCCAACCCAAATCCCTTCAGAGTCAACCCTAAACAATTTACCTTATGCCTGCCCAAGTCAAACGAACCCATTATTTCACCCCATGCATTACTTGATTTAATATTTATTGGAGGGATGTTGCAGATTGGCTCCCCAAAATATTACCAGAATGCCCTGTTGCTAAGACAAAACTAGCTGAGTTTACTGCTTACCACTGTAAGGAAGAACTTTCCTGTGGACAGAGTCTAATAACATTCTAGGAGAGGAAGGGAAGGGCTGGGATATTGAGACTTTAAAGTCTCCTAGCAGAAGGGTGCAGCTTGATTAGAAATGGAGAAAGATCATGATATAATTATTCATATCATGAGTGGGCATAGCAAAACAGGAATTTGGAGGGAAAAGTTTTCAAAAAGTCTTGAGGTCTACATTGGCACTTGACCTCCCTTTCCCTCTCCCTCCCCCACCCCACATGCACATACACACTTGTGCTTTTTGAATAATGGCAGCAAAGATCTGGTGTACAGAATGAGGGACCATCTAAGTAGGAAGATGAATGAGAATCACTTTTTAGGGGTTAGAGGTATGATTTAGGTTTTGAGAAGCTGTTCTTAAGGATATTTCAGGAAATGTTTGTGTTTGTCCTGTTCAGGTACCTGAGATGGATGTTTTGAAGGTATTGTCAAGGATTTTCATCCATTACTCTGGCATTTAATATATTTTTAAGTTCAATTTCTCAAAAAGTGTCTATGTAAAGTTCCTTCACAGCTCTTTCTAGACTTGCGTCACATGTATTCTGGACCAAGCTGAGGATGCGTGGAATGACTGACTGGCCTCCTTACCACGAAAACGAAAATGCCATAGCTCCCCCTAGTGTTGTGTGAGGTCAAAACATCCCTGATTGAGCCAGAGCAGCAGAATCCACTCAGATCTTAAAAGGATAGCCTTAAAGTTTTGGGAGGACTGGGATGTTTGCTATCCAGCAAAGTACCAGGGGGTCCAGTTTATCTTTTGTAATTTCCCCCTAATTTCCTAATCTCCCGTGGTGAATTCCAAGGCCTCTTTCTTGGAGGATCACTTTCTCTCTTGCCAGCAGTTCACTTGCAATGATTGCTTCATGAGATTCTAGACCAGTTACCCTTCACTTAGTGCTACAAATCTTGGACCATTTTCTTTCCAAATAGAAAAAAAATGGAACTTGCTTTCACTGTTGCCTCCTCTTGCCTTGTAAGGACTACTGAATTCTGCATCGTGACTTCTCAGTTAGAGTCAGACACTGGGTAGTTTGCCCCTCCCCCTCCAGAGTAAACATGTCAAGTTTTCCCAGGTCTCCCACAGTCTAGTATGTGGATGTGGACTTAACACATTTTGGCTGCTCGAGAAATATGCAGTCACACTTATCTTTGGAAACAATTCCCTAGTCTTAGTCCTCACTTCTCGCTTGCCTTGCACAAAAGACCAGGTCTAATTCTACCGTGCTCACTATAAATGAATAGCATTATTTCAAATAATCTTTGATAACTGCTGCTTTTCTTCACATATGCAGCAATTCTTTTTTTGTTTTCACTTGAATGTTGGCTTGAATTTTGCAATTCTTTTATAATGTGCTTCTTGTTAGAGATTTTGCACTTTTGCCAATATTGCCAGACAAGAGGAAAAGTCTTGTGAGGTGTCTTTAAAATATATAAATATACTTTATATATATACACTTATATATACATATCTATGTAAAAGATGCCGATTGTTAAAGAGATTTACACAATTTTACAATTACATCCATAGGACAAAACCTTAATCGAAGAACTGCTTTAACCTCATCTGCTGGACCAAATCTGGAGGGAGAACCCTGAGTTAGGTGGCCCATGGGACTGTCCCCAGGTGGGAGGAGCAGGGAGAGAAAATGGTGGCCATCTTTACATTGTTTTATGTAGTACTTACTGATTCAGGAAACAAACACAGAATTCTGAATAAAATACCTTGGAAACTGAAAAAAAAAATAATAGTAATTGCTTGCTTCCTTAAAGTGTGTCTGCATTTTAGATTTTTTTTTAAAGATTTATTTATTTATGCATA
>JAGFMF010011408.1:2488590-2514087 GCA_019455555.1 Galemys pyrenaicus | reverse complement strand
CCTCCCTGGCCGGCAGCAGGGATCGAACTCATGCTGTAGTGGCTGCGGTTTGCTTCATAGTGTGTTGCTTAACCCACTGCGCCACCAGGGAGGCCCTGCATTTTAGATTTGATAGATGCTAGTGCTCACTGCTGAGTCGCCATTTGCTCTTGTGGTAGAGTTCGGCCACATTTCCAGCCCATTTAATTTCACCCGTGCCAGTTCTTATTTTGAACATTTGGACACTGTTTTCGGTCTATTAAGGTAACGTTAATTTACAAAGCTATGTAGGTTGGTTTTAGGAGTACAGTCTCTCACCTCAGCAACTGTATATTTCATGCCACATGCACCACTAAATGTCCAGTCATCATCCTCCACCAACTTTTTCTCTCCCCCTCTGGTAACTGCCATTTTGTTGTCAGTCTTAGGTTTATTTTAGTTTTGTTTGGTTTGGTTATTTTTTTCCTCTATATTCCACAAGGAGCAAAATCATACAGTATTTGTCTTTGTCTTTCTGATTTATTTCACTTAGTATAATCCCCTCCAGTGGACACTGTTTTCTTAAGGAAAGTGAGAATCCTTTGGCCCCAACCCTGAAAGGACTCCTACTTGTTCGCCACCAGGGACATGATTTTCCAGACAGAGGAAAGTTTCACTCCACACAGACCAAAACCAAACTCATTGCTCTCCAGTTTCTACTGACTGTAGTTGGGGCATATGAAGCAGCAATAATACAAAGGTAGCACAAAATAAGAGACAGTCTTATAAAAAGCCAATGCTTTGTGATTTCTGAGGCAGGACAAATAAGGCCTGGCAAACTTCAAGATGAAAGGATACTCAGCCAGGGGCCTCCCTGATGGCACAGTGGGTTGAGTACCGCACTATGTGTGCAGACAGCAGCCACTGCAGCATGAGTCCGATCCCTGCCACTGGCTGGGGAGGGGACCCACATGGCACAGCAGACCTCTCCTGCCTTGCCAGCTGCTGCCCTCAGCAGTATGTTTCAGTAGAACTGCCTGTTCTGTTCCCCGCTCTGTCTCTGGTGAATCCTCTCATCCCTACCACCTCTGACCTGTACTCCAGTCCTTGTATACGTAAATAAGTAAATCTTAAAAAAAAAAAAAGGTTGCTCAGCCACTTAAAAGGAAGCCTAGAACTGAGACCAAAGTAGGGAGATTATTAGGAAATTCCAGGAAGCGAGGAAATGCTACAAGATGCTGAGATACCAGGAAACACGCGGGCTTTTAGGTGACACTGAGTTTTACTTAATGTGCTTGCCCTTGTCCTGCATTGTTTGTACACTAGTTTTACATCCTGTCCGAGTGGAGGAGCATCTTACTGCTTCATGTTCGGATCTCGTCCATAGTCAATGTCCATAGTCAACCAGGACTCAACAAATATTTTGGAAAGTGAATAAACAAATGCAATACTTAGCAGAAATGGCTACAAAATACTAGAGGGCTTGCAAGAAGGGAAAAGGAATTAATTTCCAGAAAGCCTCATTTATCATGATTTCAGTGCAGCAAGTGTGTGCTTTCTCATGAAAGAGCACTCTTACTTAATGAAATCATATTTAACTTCAGGAAAATAATCCGCATTCTGTTTTCCTAATCAACTATGTCTTATTAATAGCACTAACATAATCATTTTAAAAGAATGAAAAACAAAACAAGAAAAGCTCTGTCAAAGTCTGTCTCTCAGAAAAGGTTCAAAGCTTGAATAGTTCATGGGAACAATTTGCTAGTCTAGAGAATTCTCCCCATTTTGATCGGGGCCTCCTATGGAGAGATTTATGTGCCGTGTATGTCAAGAGGCAAAATAATGGCATTTCCCTGCTATACAATGATTTGGACATTTGCTGAGTGCAGAAATGCACCTTTAAGCCAGAGAAAGAAGCAGAGTCTGCCCTGATCCAATCATTTTGAAAAGCCATGTGCACTGAAGCTGGGACCCAACATAATGACAGGATTTAATTGCTAATGCTCTGGAGGCTCTGTGCCTCTTGATGTGTTGACCTTTAACCCAGACTTGGAGGGTGAAAAAAGAGAGGGAACGTCTCCCTCCCCCATCCGATCAGGCCTGCCTCTAACCATGCCCACATACCCCTAACCTTCCACTCTCCATCCCCCATTCCCATTTAGTTAATTCCAGCTTTGGGGCCAGGGTGAGAATGAAAAGAAGAGCAGAAAGGAAGGTGGGAGGAGAATAGGAGAAGGAAGTCTGCAAGCAGTTGACAGCTGCTTAGAAGCAGGAGGGAGAATTATAGCTAGCGAAATGACAGCTGAACTCCTGCTCCCCTGATGCTTCTGCCCAACCCCCTAATATTTCATGAGATTTAGGCCTTAAAATGTTTCTGTCCTCTGCCCTAGTTCAGCCTTTCTGGTTCATACTTATAATCATTCCCTTCTCTACACCTTCAGCTCCCTTTCAGTTCTTACTTGGTTATTTATGAAGGGCTAAATCGTGAGCAAGTTAAATTCCAGGCTCTGCCTGTTACACATCTGTACCACGGCAGCTGGGCAGTTGGAAATAGCTGGAGAAAAAGCACTAATATGCTGATTGGCCTCACTGTAAATTCATGACCAGTAGCCTTGAGTCAGCCCTTTGTGCTGCTCAGGAGCTTTCTAGGCCATTCAGTCCTGCTCGTTTACAAAACTTTCACACCTAGTGCTCCGGCCACAGCGGCCTGCTTTCTGTTTCAGATCATGCTAAGCACAGTCCCACTTGAGGACCTTTTTATTATTTTTCTTCCTACCAAGAGCACCCTGCAGCTTTCTGTTTGCTCCCTCACTTCCTTCGAGACCTTGCTGTACAGTGCCATCATCATCACTCAGGTCTTCCCAGGCCACTCTCTACGAGGCAGGGGTCCCAAGCCCCAGCCCCCAGCGCCCTGACACCCTGTTCCCATACTTTTGTGTTTTCCTTAGCAGTTATCACCATCTCGTAGTCTATGTATTTTATGTGTACATTTTATTCTCTGCCAGAATGAAAATTTTGTAAGAGCGTGCTTACTTTTCCTTCCTCTATATCTACAACTTTATAATGTTTGCTGGTGTGTCATATATTTTAAAGGATGGATAGATGAATACCCTTGGGGTTTGAGAATTCCTTCTTTTGCACTTGCCAAACCTACCTTTTCACCTACTCGTAGCCTGCAATATGTTTTGTATGTTGACCAGTCTCCAAGCTCAGGTTCAATGCATGCCGTCTAATGGATGGAGAAATGTCTTTTATTTGGACTGTCTTGGAAAGTCCAACATGCTTACTAAGTGTATCCTACCTAGAATCTTAGTTCCGTAGATTGGAATCCTCAGTGAAAGGCAGAAGTTTAATGACCATTTTTCACCTCATTTAATGGGCCCTAGTAGTGGAATTGACTTGTTTAAGGTTACTAAGCTATGTTTAATTTAAAATAAATGTGAATTGAAGTTGTTTGGTTTTTCAGAGCTCTTGCTTGGGGTTACTGGAGATACCCAGAAATTAGTGGACACTTGTATGGGCATTATCTGGCCCTGTCCTTTCTATTTTGGGCGTGCAAGGGCTCGCCTGCCATCTCACGAGGCCTTCATTGTGCCTGTCTGGTCAGACTTGCTTGGGCAACTGAACAGAATTCCTGGCCATATGCAAGATATCTTTATTCTCTCGGTCCACATGTTTTCAAATGAAAGACCTTGTAGAATAAAATGATGAAAACTCACTTGTACCAAATCATCTTCTGTAGCTTGACCCTCCCACCCATTCGGCACAGTATACACCTCTGAGCGTATGTGGGCGCGTGATTGTAATCAGACCGGGGGAAGAGATCCCAATCAGCCGTGCGATTTTCTCACAGTCGTGAGCCTAAAGGTTCCTTCTGGGATTTATTTATATGCCTCTTATAACTTCCTCTCAGTTTCTCATTTTGTAATGAATGCTTTGGAAAGGAGAAAGGTACATTCAAAGTTGAAAGGTATATTCACATTTGTCTTCAAGTTTTTCTTGCTCTGGGAATAATGAATGGATCAATGGTAGGAGATATTAATACAGCACACAGAGGGTAAATACTCCAAGAGCCTCACAAGTCCACATTAAATTATCTTAATATAAAATTAATAACTTGCGCTTTCGCCTTCTCAGGCTTTCAGGCATTTTTCCCAAGGGCCAATTTCTTATTTGCTCAGCAAAGCATGCGAGTTAGCTAGGCATTATGTAGGGTTGAGGGAGGGCCCAAGAAATCTGAGTCCAGGAGATGTTTTCTTCTGCAAAACATTGTTCCCCACCCTGAGTATGTGAGTATGTATGAAACTCCAGAGAATGGCAGGGAAAGGATGTGTTCCCAGATCCTTTGTCCCCAGGGGAAGCAAGGGTGCCTTTCCCTTGGGATATTTGCACAGTGATGCTCAAGCTCGTCACGGTTTAGGTACAGAGAAAGCTCACAGCCTTCGGTCTTTGCGGGCCCTGGCCACAGCGGTCGGGAGCAGACGTGCAGGAATCATGATACTCTGCATCGAGCACGGTTTCCGCCAGGAGTTTGGGATCTGACTGCAGGCTTCTTCTCGGCATCAGAGGGCCACCTCCACCTCTGGCCAGGAGAGGCACAACTTTGTCTCCTGTGACATCAGCAGTTGCACTCGTAAGGGATCCTTTAAGTGGAACAGACTGAGTTTGTGGGTAAAATGGGACAAAACACACTGACATTTGTAGCTTTTGAATTAGTTGCCTGAGTGTTTTGTTCTGGTGTGGGAATGGCAAGGAGGAGGAGGAATGCCACTATTTCTGAAGTTTACTTTAAACGTGAATAGAGTCTAGGACAACTGATAACATTTCAATTTGATAAAATCTTCCCCCTGATACCAAATGAAAGGAACATAACTGGATTTGGAAGGAGGAAGATCGAGTTGCTTTTAGTGGTCCATGTATGAAGTCCTTCAAAATTTTGGCCATCAAGAGTTACCCATCTGGGCTTTCCTGGTGGCGCAGGGGATTAAGTTGCAGCACTATGAAGCTATGGGCAGCCATTGCAGCACAAGTTCGATTCCCCTGCCAGGGAGGGGACCCACATGGCACAGCGGACCTCTCCTGTCTCACCTGCTGCTCTCCTCAGCAGTGTATTTCAGTCCATCTGCCTGTTCTGCTCCTCACTCTGTCTCTGGTGAGTCCTCTCATCTCCTGCCTCTGGCCTGCACCCCAGCTCTTGTGTGCATAAATAAATATGCTTTAAAAATACTTTCTCAGCTGATATTGAGTTGAGGGCTGCATGGTGCTTTCCTGTTTTTTTCTTTTTCTTTTTTGCCTTCTTATTTATTCACTTATTGTAGTTGCCCTGTGGGGTCATTCTATGACAGGAGCATAACCAATTTTTAAATATTTAACTTTTTACCTTTATTTCTATCTTGGGGTTACATTTTTGCTCTTTCGTATGAGCACATGTTCTCCTCACACTCCACCAAAACACAAATTCCAGTACCCCTTCTGCCTCCTCCCCCACCCCTCTTCCCCCAAGACACTGGTCAGTATGCTCTTTAGTAATGAAAGTCTTCCAAATGTTTAATGATTAAGTAGAGAAATTAATCAGAACAGAATCTAGTACCGCAGGCAAAAGAGACTTTGTGTGTGTATAAATAATAATAAATATAACTATATTAAAATATATAATAAAAATAAACATAAATATATTTATACATATACATATATGTGTATATAGTAGAACTTGAGTCCTAGCCAAACATTTCTCTGGTAGCTTAAATAATTTAAATTTTTTTTTTTTCCCAACAGCAACCTTGTCTTGGGAACAAGACTTTGCTCCCCTGCAAACACTGACGGCTCTTAAAGGTTTTGGTTTTATTACTAAAGAGTGAGATATCCAGAACCCGAAGAGCCTGTAGTATAAGAGCAACAACAGAAGCAAGAAATCATTCTGTACAGAGAACTAAAGAACTAAAGACAACATTTCTTTGTTGTCTGTAGTGGTGACCTTGCAAAACAAATCAAAACTTCCAGATTGCCACTAATTTAGGATACGTGCATTTTACTTGTAAAGAAAGCATGGCTTCTCTAATGATACATGGTTTTGTCCAAATGTGGAATAGGAATGCCGGGATGTCTAAGTCAAAAGAAGCATTCATTGAAACAGTGGATGGAAAGAAAGTCAAACTGGCAATCTACTTCAAAAGTGGAGGATACACAACTTTTCAGCTGAGCAATAATATTAAAAATGTGTTCCATCGATCTTATGGAGACAACCAAGAGCACGTGCATTTAATTTTCAAAAATAATAACTTCTTGTTTGTTGAAAGATTATCTTCCACAGATGCCAAAGAATTGAAGCAATTCTTGGACAAAGTCCATCAAAGGAGGCTTCACCCATCCCTGGCACTTAATGGTGATGTCATGACTGGTTCAATAAAACAGAAGAAGAGCAACAAAACTTCGCCTAGCAAAATATTCAAGAAGTCAAGTAGTGACTCTTTTGAGACAGGAGAAGAAAATGGAGCACCTGACCGTCAGGATATGTCTTTCTTTGCATCAATAGCATCAACACTTACCCGCAGAGAGTCAGAAATTCAGTGTGACAAGAGAAAGCTATCATCTGATTCAGACATGAATCAGACCTTCATGGAAAAGAACGACTCTGAAGAACTTAAGAAATCCAAGAAAAATCCCTTTAAGTATGGAAGCTACCATGTGAAGAAAGAATGGAAAAAGATTAAGATACTGGGATTTAAACCTTCCTTTAAAATCAAGTCCACTGGGAACGCTTACCTAGATGCCATTGGTCTTCTCCAAACTCTCAGTGAAAAAATACATTTGGCACTTCTTTCAGATCCAACATATAGTGAGGATGACCCTGAGTGGGAAGGATTTGAGATTGCCTTAGATTTTTACCCAGAGAAACTATGGCAAGGCCTCCCCAATTTGGGAAACACTTGTTATATGAATGCAGTTTTGCAGTCCTTATTTTCAATTCCACCATTTGCTAATGATTTACTCAATTGGGGTTTCCCATGGGGTAAATCTTCCCTTGATGCTCTCAGCCTGTGCTTGGCACAGCTGCTGGCTTTGAAAGATATTTACAACGTCAAAGTTAAGGAGAGGTTGCTTGTGAATATTAAAACAGCCCTTTCGACAGTTGCAGAGATATATTCTGACAACATACAGAATGATGCTCATGAGTTTCTGGGTCACTGTTTAGATCAGATGAAAGAGAACGTGGAAAATTTCACCAACATGGAGGAGACTAAGGGTCAATCTGGAGAAGAAAATTCACAGGCTTTGGCTGGCCGTGCTGTCACCAGTGAGTTCCCTTGCCCCGTCGTCACCAATTTTGAGTTTGAGATGCTGTCCTCTATTATTTGTAAAGCCTGCGGTCATGTTGTTCTCAAGACCGACCAGAGTAATTATCTCTCGGTCAATCTTCCTCAAGGACCGAAAGCACATCTTTCGTCTATTCAGTCTACTTTTGATCTTTTTCTTAAAGCAGAAGAGCTTGAGTATACCTGTGAGAAGTGTGAGCACAAGCGTTCCATCATTCTGCACAAATTCAGTAGGCTACCCAGGGTCCTCATTGTTCATCTGAAACGCTATAACTTTAGTGAGCATTGGTCATTAAGGAAGGATGACCGGGAGGTTGTTATTTCCAAATATTTATGTTTGTCTCCTCATTGCAATGGAAATACCAAGCCACCTCTTCCCTTGGCCAAGAATATACGTGTGAGGGATTTGCAAGTCTTAAAAGTCTTTCGAAAGATGACTTCTAAAGCTGCTCGTTTATCGAAAATTTCAAAGAAAATAGCCTCAAAATCCAAACAGTTTCTGGCTCCCCATTTTGGATCAAACAAAGAGTCTCAGAAACAGAAAGGCCAGAGTCCCCAGAAAGGGTCGAGCCCACAACCGCAGCAAGAACACCTGGAAAAATGTTCTAAACTAAACACAATAGAGTCCAAATTGGTAGACAAAAGAGCTGGGACAAACGTCGAGAAAGGGCTGCTAGCAGCTGGTTCAATGACAAATGAGAACGCCCCCTCCCTCTCTCTGAACCGTGAAGGTGAAGGTGAAGCGGCCAGTGTCCCAGGTGCCTATCTTGCAGAAGTTTATCTTAAAGAACTACTTGATAATGTAAAACCGCTGACACATGAGGAAAAGAATATATTTGAAGAGTTAAGTCTTGAGAATTTTACAGAGACTACTCAATATTTTCATGAAGACAAAATCAAAAAAGCGGCTGAACAGAAGCCGCAGCCAGAGGGGATGACCTTCTACGAACAAGCCCCCCAGGAGGCTGTCCTTCAAAGCTGTCCGAAGCCGGACCCGCTGTGCAGCTCAGAGAATCTCAGAGGACCTGTAGACTTTAGTGCCCAGGATGCCAATGGGAGTTCCCTAGGTGCCTCCGATTCCAGTGAGAATCCCAGAAACCAAGACTTTTTAGATCCAGCGAAGGCAGGAAAAGCTTCAGCTGACAAGACAAGTGGAGACGCTGAGGGAGATAAACATGCCTATCGGCTCATCGGTATTGTCAGCCATCTTGGGAAGACCCCAAATTCAGGCCATTATATCAGTGATGCCTATGACTTCGAGAGGCAAGTCTGGTTCACATACAACGATCTGCAGGTATCAAGTATCCAGGAGGCTCCAATGCAGGCAGCGAGGCTTTGCACTGGGTACATCTTTTTTTACATGCACAACGAGATCTTCAAAAAGCTGTTGGGAAGAAAACAGAACGTCAAGCCTCCTTGTGCAAAGAACCCTTTTCAGGAGAAATAAGAGAGAAATAAGAGATAAGCGTCCCTGGCGGCACAGGTCTGCTTGACAGCCTTATTGGCTACTAGTTCCTCCATGGGATGAAAGCTCTAAACTGTAGCCAAAGATGTAGAAGCAGTCAGCACCAAGGACCAAAGGTAAAACAGAAACACTTAGGGAAAATCTCCATTCTAACCCTGGTAGCACACACCTCATCCCCACACTTCTGGCTAATAAACATTCTTCCTTCTACTAGAATAGAATCATCCTTCCATATTCTAATGCAATGGATTTTAACTTGTTCTCCAACCAGATGTATCAGAAACATGGACTAACGTGTTAGAAATGCAAATTCTTGAGTCCCACCACATAATTGCAGATTCAGAAAATGTCGGGTGATACAGCAATTTGCTTTGAGATTGTGATACTTGATAAACCTGAGCAGCTACTGTGGGATACAGTGTATGTTACAGTTGTATATTTGATTTGCTTATATCAATCATTTGTGAAGGGGTGTGATTGCATTTTTTGTTTCTTATCTTCGTGTATGACTTGCCACACACAATCGTTTATCTGTTGAGCATACTCAGTAATTTAGTGGGAAGAATGTGTTTCTGGCAATAGTGAAGGTTCCTGGCAATGAATGCAAACGGTAACTGAGGGTCCTGGCAATGAAAAATTAGTTGCTGGGATCCTGGCAATGAACTGTAAATGGAGCCAGTAATTTACAAATCCCGTAGATGAGAATGAATGCCAGGTCAGATCACCAAATTGTTGGCTAAACTCTTCCTTTCCCTTAATGTCAAAGGAGGCTTATGCGCCCCGAGCTTAAATAGGATGGAGCAGTTGACTTTATCCTCAAGAAATTGATCCACGGTTTCTGTCTGTCTGCTGGCAAGCTGTTCCTGGTGATCGCAGCCCACTGTGTCATTTTGTCTGCTCAGAGGGCTCTGGAAAGAACATCGTTTAACAAAACTTTGTCTGAAGCCTTGAACAGTCCTCTGCATTCAACATTTCAAAGCTGATTCCAGATTCTTTTATCATTTGGATGTGGAAAGAATACATGCTTCAAAGGACTTGTAGGATTTGAAAGTCTTACTTGTTACTGACTTGATACAATGTCAAAAAAAAAAAAAATACTTGTACCTGGAGATGACCCGCCTCTAGGTGGAAATCCCCTGGATCCAGCCAGGGCTGGTCATACACTGTTGCAGCACCATGGGACTCTGGGATTTAGTAATTCTGACATTGTGTGTGCCATCTCTGAACCTAGCCTTTTCCTGCCTTTGTGGCAGTGACTCTAACACCGTGCACCTTTGCTAGGGATAAATTACTTGTCCTGAGAGACTTTCTCACAGGGCACACGGGCACTGAGTTTTTGGTCCCACCTTTCCCAACATGAATGTCCCCCCTAATGGGTCACGGTCCTTAGGACGAGTGGATTAATCCAAGAGCTGGCTGATGCTCTTAATCCCAGAGGGCTTTAAGCAGGTTAACTGGAATTTCGTAGTATGGGAAAGTTAGACTCTCTGAAGGGAAAATCAGATTCCGAAATGGGAATTCTATTGTTCAGAACACCCTGTATCTAGGAGGAGGTCTGAATGGGACCCGATGATTGCTGAGGTAGATAGGGGGAGGACCCTAGATTGAATTAATCACTGTCACGGAATATCGCGTTGCGGGCACAATGAGAGATTTGTTCCCCTCATGTGGTGTACTCCATGAGCCCCAGCAGTGAGGATAAAGATGGAGTTACATTTAGAGGAGGGGAGTGAAAGTTGCTTTCTCAATTTCAGGCATCAAAGCAAGAGGGAGGGGGAAGGTTTGTTTTGAAAGAACTGGGGTAAAAGTAGATTTAAGGGATTTAAACATTTTTGGTGTAGGATGTAGCGTATTACATATTTAGGATAAGCAGCTCCTCACAGCTGCGCTTGCCAACAATGCAGGGCACATTAATGGGAGAAGCTGGCTGGGCACCATGGGACGAGAGATGTCTCTGGATGGGCAGCTCGGATGGACCCATCATGGCCCTGTGACAAATCTGTGTGCATAGTGAGTAGTTGTACACCACCTGTTATATTGTTAGTTCAATAAATAAAGATTAGAAGAATTATTCAGTGGTTTGGTGGCTGTTATTTATTAATGATTTTAGTGGGTTCTCTAATTTACAGGTCGGGTTTCTAGATAATCCACGCACCTGAAAACGTTCATGCTCAGTGGGTTCGGTTTCTATTGCTTCTGATACAAATCACAAAATTAACAGCTTAAACTATACAAATTTATTATTTACATGTCTGGGGGTCTAAAGTCAGACATAGGTATCACTGTGTTAAAATGCACACACTAGCAGGGTTCCAATCCTTCTGGATGCACTCCAGAGACAGTCTGCTTCCTGGCCTTTGTCCACTTCCGGAGGCTGCCCGCGATCCTTCCTTTATGATTTTATTCCTCCATCTTCAAAACCAGCAATGTTGCGTAGAGCACTCACACTGTCCCTCTCATTTTCTCTCTTTCTTACTCTTCCATGTTAAAAAAACTACAGCTATCAGACTGGGCCCACCCAGATAATCCGATGTAGTCTCCCTGTTTTCATGTCAGCTGATTAACAACCTTAATTTCCATTTGTTTTATAACCTTATTCACGTGCCAAGAGTGAAACTATGGATGTCTCTCGGGCCTTTACTCTGCCCAGCATACAGTAGTCAAATCTAGTGGCAAACTATCACAACAACAGAGAAGGCAGAATGCTTTCAGGCGTGAAATTCCCCATTAGGGAGACATCAGTTGTCCAAGGAAAAAACCTTGGACAGATAGAATATTCTAGTGTTCATGGGGTCAGATGTTTTTCTCTCCCAAATTTAAGGCTAGAGAAGAAATGTTCAAGGGGACATAGGAGGCAGGAGAGAGGAAGTTGGGGCACTGAAGTGCTCTAGGGCTGTGGTTGTAAAACAACTTACACATGTGGCAGAGTAGGGAGCACAAATAGGTGGCCTTGTATGGGTGGCATTTCCTGCAACATCAGACAAGGGAGAATGGCATATAGACTGCAACTTGGCAAATACCAGAGAGATGGGGCCTCCCTGGTGGTGCAGTGGGTTAAGCAATGTACTATGAGGCAAACCGCAGCCACTGCAGCACGAGTTCAATCCCTGCTGCCGGCCAGGGAGGGGACCCTCATGGCGCAGCAGACCTCTCCTGCCTCGCCCGCTGCTCCCCTCAGCAATGTGCTTCAGTCCATCTACTTGTTCTGCTCCCCACTCTGTCTCTGGTGAATCCTCACACCACCCCTGTGTCTCTGGCCTGTACCCCAGTTCTTGTATGCATAAATAAATAAATCTTTTAAAAAAATACCAGAGAGATGGAGGGAAGTTTCCAGTGAAAGTGAATTCAATTAACCTCAACAAGGATTAATTGAGTACTTCATCTATACTAACAGACAACATGTGGATAATCTAGCTGAGAACAGAGAACTTGATCTATTTTTGTCATTGGGGCTACCAACCTTGAAATAATAGCATCAACTCTAACTCCACCCTCTTCCTCCACCACCATACTTTCAATCAATCTCCTGTCTTCCTTTTCATTCATTCTCTGTGCTCCCAGTCTAGACCAGACTATATAATTAATCAAGTCAAGCAACTAATAATCCTTTGAGTCTGTGATGTACATATGAAAATATAACTGATGAAGCCATACCATACCAAAGAGAAATGACATTGAGAGCGATAAAATTTCAGAGAAAGAAGGTTGTTGCAGTCCAGATTGATTAGATAAAGTTTAAAGACAGGCAAAGCAACTGAGCTGAGCCTTGGAAGTCGCACACAATGCAGACATGTGGAATAGGAGCATCCCAGTGGAGGGAGGGGGATAGCAGTTGAACTGCCTCGTTCTTCAAACACAGTGGCATTAAAGCAGAATCTAAAACTGTCCTCCAAAATCAGGAGGTGGCAAGAACAATGACGAAAGCCCTGTGCGAGCCGCATGTCACTACAGAGCATCTTCAGATTCCCCACTTAGTGAAAGCGAGGATATGCTGACTAATGGTCTCTTGTACCCAGGGAGACCTATGCTAAAGGTAACATGGAATATGGGTGCGAGGGGAGCAGGTACATCTACACACCCCCTGTAAAATGGCGTCTTAGTGAAACACCATGAAGAAAGAAAGGTGACCTCCGTGTCCATATCGAGACTGTGTTAAGAGATTTTATAGTTCATTCAGACCTTTGTGAAATTCTTAAGAAATGTCTATAATGTAATTTGTTTACGGTTGGTTCAATATATCTGTACCAACTTACCCGTGTATACCACATACCATGAAATAAGTGTTCTGAATTATATATGAATATATATGAAATAACTACGAAAGCTAAGAAAGTCTCTCCTTTAATCTTTTAGAAATCAAGTCACTCCAAAAATCCACTGTTGAATATATACATGTATATGTGTGTGTGTGTATAAATAATTGCACTTCCCTACCCAGATTTGACATATTTCCTCATCTACTCCAGCATAGTCATCTCTCCGGTAGGCAAGCTGAAGGAATTGAGGACTGAGAAACTCGTTCCCCACTGGGAATTATCTCTTCATACTACCATATTCCTATTCACATGTCCAGTGACCTCTACAAGTCATGATGGTCTCTGGAACAACAGCTTCCCAGGTGAATATGGGTGCACTGCGGTTATTTGAAGCACTGAAACTCCACGTTGTGCTCACCAATGCCGATGACTCTCACAGTAATGCTGGAATCCACTCACAATCCATCCACACAAAAGCTACGAATTGAGAAACTGACCAGTGCATGAATGATGCCATTCCCGCTGGACAACATGTAGGAGAGAGACTGGCAGTTACAGTGTTGCCCAGGGTGGAGGTGATTGCAGACAAAACAAAATGTGCAGGGAGAAACCTCTACTGCCACATCCCCATTCAAAACCCAACCGTCAGGATAGACACTTTCTAGCTTTCCCAAAATGACAATCCTATGTCTGCCACTAGAAGGTAGCCTTTACCTTTGAATGAGTGAAGCACACGCTGAAGACAGCAGACACGATACCGTGAGTGTGGTGAGCAGAATAAATGGCTGCCTCAAAGAAGGTCCACATCCTAATCCCCAGAACCTATGAGTACATTGTCTTACTCAACAGAAGGGAATTGGGGTTGCTAATCAACTGATTTAAAATTACATTTACACTATACTGTAGCCTATCAACCATGCAATAGCACAGTGTCAAAAACAATGTACACATCTTAATTAGGCCCATGCTTGGTTGCCAACTTTACATGTGGAGGAGTGGGGCCACGACCAAGGAATGCAGGCAACCTCTGAAAGCGTTGTTGAGGAAGTGGATTGTCCAGAAGTGATACAGCTCCGCTGATTCCTTGATTTCAGGCCAGTGAGAGCCATTGCAGACTTTTGACCTCCAGAACTGTAAAATAATAAGTCTGTGTTACTCGAAGCCACTAAATTGGCAGTGATCTGTCACAGAAGCAATGGAGAATGACTGTAGCATGCAAGAGTGCCTCATAAACTCCCTTGGGTTCCTGATGACAACGTTGAACTCCACCTGAGCCCTGTGCCACTCGAAGCCATGCTGGGTAATAACAGCCCTCCCAATCAAAACTGGGCAGCTACATGCAACTGGGCCCATATTTTATACCACTCACAGAAGTTAACTTGAAATGGATTTGATTGTTGACACAGAAAACCTGAAACCGTAAAATTCCCTGAAGAAAACATAGGGGAGTTTCCTTTGCCACTGGATCTTGGCAAGAATGATCTGGATATAGAGGAAAAAAATGGGATTCCAGGCAGATCTGCTTGCATTGCACTTTCCTTTACTGTGCTTCACAAACACTGACTGTTTCTTTTTCTTTTTTAACCTTTTAATTAAAGGTTTGTGGCAAGCCTGCCCTGAGCACCAACTTTCCAACAGCACGTGCTCACCTCGTGTCTCTGTCACATTTAATTCAGACGTGTACATTGTTTTTGACACAGTGCTATTGCATAGTTAATAGGCTACAGTATAGTGTGAACATAATTTTTATAGGCACTGGGAAACCAAAAATATATGTGACTTGCTTTATTATGACGTTTGCTTTATATTTCCAAGGTGTGTCTGTATATCAAAATAAAGAATTTCTGTACAGCAAAAGAAACAATTAGCAAAATAAGAAGGCAGTCTGTAGCATGGGAGAAGGTGTTTGCAAATCATCTATCTAATAAGGGGTTGGTTAATATCAGAAATATATAAAGAATCAACAATTCAAGAGCCAGAAACCCAAGTAAAAGTGGGATGAAGGCCTCCTTGCTGCTGTAGGGGTAAAGTCTCAGCACTATGAAACTATCACCAGCCACTGCAACACGAGTTTGATCCCCAGCTAGGGAGCTGACCCACATGGCTCAGCAGACCTCCCCTCAGCATTATGTTTCAGGAGATCTTCCTGTTCTGCTCCCCACTCTGTCCCTGGTAAATCCTCTCACCCACCCCCCCACACACACCTCTGGCCTTCATCCCAGTTTTTGTATGCATAAATAAATACAAATAAATCGTTTTTAGAAAGTGGCAACAAAAACAAAAAAAAAACAAGGACAAATCAGAAACACTCTGTTTGTGTGGAGGGATAGGGAATGGCATGAGGGCAGAAAGAGCACAAGGGACTGAGGCGACGGTGCCCTGGTGAAATGGTGGTGGGAAATCCATAGGGACCACAATTGATGTCAAATATATATAAATAAAGAAAAAGAGAAAAATTGGGACGAGGAACTAAACAGACATCTTCCCAAAGAGGACATTCAATGGTCAACAGATACGTGGAAATGTGCTCAACATTGCTAATCACGAGGGAAATGGAAATCAAAACCACAACAAGGTATCAACTCATGCCTGCTTGAATGGCCACTATCAAAACAACAAAAAATAACAAGTGTTGGCAAACGTATAGAGGAAAGGGAACACTTGTGCACTGTTGTTGGGTGTGTGAAGATGTGTGTCACATGTCCACTGCACTTTGTCACACGCAGCTCTTTCTAACCTTATTCATTCCTTTCCAGGAAAGGAAAATCCTTTCTGCCTGACCTTTAACATTTGTAGATGTTATGGCGGGAGGGTTCTCCCTTCCTCCTACTGCAGCGATCCCCTAGAACACAATACTTGACCTACAACGTCTGGATTTTTTAAAATTTGACATGTAGCTTTCCTTTTCCCCAGTGTAGAACAACAAACCGGTCTCTCCTTAGTAACCGGGATTGATCGCTCAGTTACATTAAACCTTGCTTGTGCCAGCTTGTCCAGTGGCACCAGGAGACCGAAATGGCCAGGTGGATCTCAGCCTGCTGTTCAGCAGAACCATTTGTGTGGCCCCATGTGGAAACATTTTCCTCTTGGAACTAATATCTTCAAACCAGCAGAGCTCAAAACTCCTGGAATGGGAAGGAACAATTCAGGAAGTGTGTTATTATGTGTAATGAACAGTGTGGCCACTCCCTCTGCTGGATTCCTGGGTGCGTGGATCCTGGCTCCGGGCACAAACTGCATCCTGGGAGATGGTGTCCCACTCCAGCAAGGCGTTTTCTCCCAATTGCGTGTCGTGTGGCTGAGTCTTCAGGGAGCCGTGCCACCACGCATTTAGGCTGGCTGAGTGCCATCCCGTGTAGGTAAGGGAGGACATCATGACTACGGAGTTCCGTGGGTACCACTGCTGCACTTCCTTTGCTGAGATGAGCTTCCCGATGAGCTAGAGACCAGGCTGTGTGAATTGCTGTGATGGAAGGTGTTGTGTGAGTCCATGAATGATGGTGTTGGCAGAAGCATTCCTGGCAGGGAAACCCACCTCCAGAGCATGCACCTACTTTGGTGGGGACAAATCTTACCCCCTCTTTGAGGGCAGGTGTAAGCAGTCTGCCAATAGGTGTCTGGCTGTCCCTGCCAAGGAGTGGTGCCATCCCCCAGGGTCAGTGTTCAGCCCAGCGGTGGGCAGGTAAGATACTCGGCGGTAACTGCGCGGGGTCAGCCGTTGCGAGGGAGGTCAACGTTGCGTTGCGCATGCTCGGTCACCATCCCCTGCCTCCACACCACTCTTTAGACTCATTGAGCCAACAGGCAGGTGGCAGGAGAAAGAAGCTGACGTTCAGAGGCATCGTGCAGTCTACTGGATATCCAAACATTGTGTGCCCGTTTGAGGTTGACTATCCTCCTACCTCTCCCCCAAACTTCCTCATAGGCACACCGCTGACCCACTGTGCAACTGCCAGAAACAGCAGAGCCACTTCCTCCTGCCATGTCCCTCTAGTGCCCTCTGCTGGTGACGTTCAAGATAGTGCTCACTTGTAAAAAATGTTTACCCAAATTCTGTCGTTTTCTGGGTGTGTACTGACAAATGAATTGGGAACTAAGAGAGAGGGCACCGATAGCTGGCGCCTTCCTTACTTCAGAATTATCAGGACTCTAATTATTTGGAGCAAAATCCTGTATGACTGTTGAGCTAGTCAATTATTCAGCCTCAGTTTCCTGAATGTTGGGACACAGCTTAAAGGGCATATTCCCAACCCTGGATTTGTCTATAATGTTACGGGCTTAGTTCTTGTATGTTTAAAGCAACGTACTCCCCAAACACTTGGAAGTAAACAAGTTCATTCAGAATCTTGTCTAAAATCTGTGATCCCTCCTTTTTCTACCCCACGGTGAATCTTTGAATCACTTAAATATTTTAAAACAAATGATACACTCATTCTACCAGTCATGGCTGTTGCAAAAGGCAACTAGGATAATGCATCTGAAACAAGTTTCCCCTAAGAAAGAAAGACTTTGGCAGTCTTTATACCAACATGCCACTCCACTTTGCTTCTAGCCTTTTTGGGACAGAGAAGGCTAGCTGATTTGCATTAGGGAAGAATGGCTGGCGGTAATGAAAGTACCACCAACCAGTCAGAAGCAACGTTTACTTCTGCACCTTAAATTTTGTAGCTGTACAGGGTCTTGGGCATCCTGGAAACAAGCAGTTTCTGAGACAGCTCAGGTCATCAGGAGCTCATCTAGAGCATACCAGGTGTATGCTCATGAACAGTATTCTTCTACCAGGGTCTGCCCAGAGGGCCCCCAGGGACCGCAAAATGTTTGTAGGATTGTCCCCGATACCCATAAACCTCTGTGTGGCATGAGGCTGGTCACTTTCCACTCTGCTCAATATGAAATGCAAGTGCAGTATCTTCAGCCCCGCTCTAAAGCAGCCTGGCTCAGGGCACCTTTCCCTAGCGGGCCCGCTCCTTTGGGTTGAGGCCTCCATTTCCCAGAGTTCACATTTCTGTCTGCTCTCACTGCATTCAGTGTCTAAAGTTGCTGCATCTCTTAGCAGCCTTCATTCAGCATGTAAACTGAACTCAGCAACCAAGGGCTACCCTCTCCCTGGCCTCATCCAAGGGACAAGAGCTAAAGAGCTAAGGCACAGCAGGATGGGCCTGGAGGAGAAGCCATGTCAGCAAGAACAAAAACTTGCTTTGTGCAAATCAGTGACTTCAAAAAAGACAGGCCTCAAGGTTGACAGCGTTGCTAAAACTCCCAGTTCTCAGAAGATGAGACTGTAAACAGATAAGGTAAATTTTAACAACCCTCCTTGTTTTCCTCAATACACGTACATCAAATACATACATAAACTAGACACCTCCCCGCACTTTCTCAGCAAAAACCCTTGCACACTGTATACAATTTTTTTTACGATTTATTTATTTATGCAGACAAGAACTGGGGTACAGGCCAAGGTGTAGGGGGTGAGTGGCTTCACCAGAGACAGTGGGGAACAGATCAGGCAGATTGACTGAAACACACTGCTGAGGGGAACAGCGGGTAAGACAGGAGAGGTCTGCTGCACCATGTGGAACCTCTCCCTGGCTGAGGGCAGGGATCGAACTCATGTTGCAGTGGCTGTGATTTGCTTCGTAGTGCGTTGCTTAACCCACTGTGCCACCAGGGAGGCCCCACTGTATACAATTCTTATTGTGAGATTCAGGATTCGGGCAACTTTCCCAGAGCTATCTGCAGGCTATACCCTGGCTCAAGTCCTCAGTTTTACGTCTTTAATAAACTCATGTTTGCTTGGCTCAATTTATTAAAGTCGATAAGTATCACCCCCCAAGACTTCCTTTCTCCACAGTGCACTGTTCTGATAGCCTCACATCCTTCCATGCTTCTTTGCCCTCTTGGCCATCCCTTAAGGCACGTTCCTTTGCTTGGTAGACTTGTCGTCCCCAAGGGTTGGAATGATAGCAGTGACTCTGTCAAGGTGAACCCTGAGTTACTCCTTCCCCTCTTATTGCTGGCATTTGGGATCTGGTGGTGAAGAAATGAGCACTGGATTCTGAAATCACTCCCGTTCTGGTAGGTATAAGACGTTCTTCATTTAGTCCTATTGACCACATGGATTTTGCTCCAATCCCATATTTTGTTCCCATTTGGTATCATATCAATAATTTGGTGGAGAAGTTGGATTTTTGCAGGGAGAAGTAGAAGTAAGAAATGAAAAGTTTGCAAAGTGAAGACTATCCTTTAGCAATATTTATAACCATTATTGAAAATGATGATCGTCTCTATAGGATTTTCAGTCTCCTGTTTTAGAAATTACTAATTTTCTTTTTGCCCTTTCCGTTTTATAAGCAATTATCTATAAGTGCAACTGAAGTGCCAGGGATCTGAGCTGTTATTCTTAAAATTGAAAACTATGAAGTCTGAGGAACACATGTGAAAATTGATAATACCTTTCATAAGATTTCTCTGTGGATTTTTCTCTTATTGGTGTTTGGGCTGTGATTTCCATAAAGAAAGAAAATAAGCTACTGAGTTTGTTTTAAATATAAACCACCATCCTAACCATTCTTTTCATGGGTCGGGGTCCAAATGCCATTCAGTAAAACCTTCCATGTGTCGGTAACTCTGTCCTAGATTGGCTGGGTTGCTGTGAGAAAAGTCACCACTTACTTTCCCAAGGCATATTCTGAAACTACCTTAGCACAAGTAAGCTATGTAGTGTTGGTAACTCTGTCCTAGATTGGCTGGGTTGCCATGAGAAAAGTTACCACTTATTTCCCCAAGGCATATTCTGAAACTACCTTAGTATGAACAAACTATGTAGTGCCAGTTTTCCTAGTCAGCAAAGCACACAAAAAGTCATTTCTCTATCACTGGATGATTGTGGGAATAAATGAGAACACTTACATGAAAATACCACATACACTATTAAGGGTTAAATATGAAGGCACCCACTCTTTAGATTACGTGATGTTCACAAAGCAAAATTTAAGAGTCATGTGGAATAACCAAATAGCAAAAACCACTTCCTTTCAAAATTGTTGGTATCCTAGAATTGTAACGTTCTTGATCCCTGAGGAAGGCTAGGAGTTAAAATTAACACTGTTGGGGCCTCCCTGGTGGCGCAAGGGGTTAAGTGCTGCACTATGAAACATCCGCAGGTGACACACAAGGTGCAGAAGACCTTTCCTACCTCACCAGCTGCTCTCCCCAGCAGTGTATTTCAGTCGATCTGCCTGTTCTGTTCCCCACTCTGTCTCTGGTGAATCCTCTCACCCCTACCCCCACACTTCTGACCTGTATCCCAGTTCTTATATGCATAAATAAATAAATCTTTAAAAAAACTAACACTGTGGGGCCTCCCTGGTGGTGCAGTGGGTTAAGCAACACACTATGAAGCAAACGGCAGCCACTGCAGCACGAGTTCGATCCCTGCCACCAGCCAGGGAGGGGACCCACACTGCGCAGCAGACCGCTCCTGCCTCACCCGCTGCTGCCCTCAGCAGTGTGTTTCGGTCAGTCTGCCTATTCTGCTCCCCACTCTGTCTGGTGAATCCTCTCACCTCCTGAGACTCTGGCCTGTACCCTAGTTCTTGTGTGCATAAATAATCTTTGTTTAAAAAAAAGAATAAGAGTTATTGTTAACATTTTTAAAAAATTAACACTGTCCAGTTTGGTAAGGTATTGCTAATTCTTAAAAAAAATTCTTTCCACTTCCCTCCTCCTTCCCATCCTCTCCTCTGTGCCACACACCCCTTTTACTAGGCAATCGTATGCAGTCTCTGAGTAATTGGCTTCAGTCTGGCCTCCTGGGAATTTGAGATACGGCCCAGCCACTCTGTCTCTGGTGAATCCCCCCACCACTGCACCTCTAGCCTACACCCCAGTTCTTGTGTGCATAAATAAATAACAATAAATATTAAAAAAATAAATGAGAAAATGAAAAACAATTACTGGATGGCTTCTTTGATTCGTGAAATATAAATAACCAAAGAAAACAAATTGGCAAAGCACAACAAAAATAATTCTTAGACTGTGAAAAATGCACTAGCTACCAGAGTGAATAGGGGCAGGAAGGAGAGAGGACAGGAGAGGATAAGGAAGGGGATAACTTTTCTGCTTTCTGAGAGCCCATTGTTAAATGCTTAATAACCCACATGTCCTTTTGGGATTCTCATCTGCTCCTACGTTATTCATCTTCCTGAACTGGGCAAGAGTGTATTTGGCTGCAATAACTGAATATCCAAATGAACAGTGCTGTAAATCTATCTGTCCCTTAGCAGGTGGTGTTTAGCATCCTTCAGCTTTGTCTTCCTTAGTCCATTGACCTGATGGCCCCTGCTTCCAATCAGATACTGCATCCCCAGATAACACATTTTGCCCATGGCCACCAATAGCTGCAAGGTATCCTTGCAAATAAATGGCTCACATCACAGCATCTGCGGTAGAGAAAAGATGAATGGGATTAAATTTGGGGGAAGAAATTGGCCCCAAATTTATTCTTGGTTATTTGTCCCTGGTGTTAGCAAGATTCAGAGTGAGTACAAAGAATGAACTAAAGCAAAAATAAAATAAAAGCATGAAGTAGGTAGATGATTTACTTAGTTTCTTCTAGAAACAATTGTGACCCCAAGCTGTTTCCATGGACCATCCTTTTATTGCCTTATATGCCATCCTCCACTGCATGGTGTTAGTTGCTTGTGATGATTTTGATTCCCGTCTCTGACTGGGGATGTGTGTGTTTGTACAAGTCATCATAGCCACTACGGCAGACCGTGTGATTCGTCTGGATGCTTTTACAACCCTTTATAGGATCATTGCCAATGTACTGGGATCCTGGCACATGCAGGCCTGACTACACAGAGTCTGTGAACCCCCTTTCCAGAAGCTCTGAGCCCTTGGCTCTGACACTTCAGAGGGAAGTACTGGTTTGGTTTTCTGTTCTCTGAAGCTAATCAAGTGTGAGAAAGCATGTTTATTTCTCTTTATTTAATCATCTTTCACTGAGGAAACATTGTTTTACAACACTGTGTGCGATTTAGGGGTAGGTACCGGTTCACACCTCTCTGTATGTACACTATAGCACGCTGCTGCTGGTATTTGCTTTTAAAAGGAGGAACAGGAAGCTTTATGAATGACTTTCAGTGAAGGTGCAATTTACAGTGAGTATCTGCTTAAAGCAGAGATGTTTTCCTTCAAGGAGGTACGGTGGGTGGAAGTGCCCAAGGAAGACTGGTGACAGGTTCTTCCCATACTGTTTTACAGAAGGCTCTGTCCTTTCTTTAGATCATAAGTATTTGTCATCTCATCTCCATTATAAATTCCCTAAGGAGGGAATGGTCATCTTATTCACGCTGTATCTTCAGTGTTTCAAGGTTTGGTTTTCAGAAACTCCAGCTTGTATCCTTTCTTGTTTATCCCATGTGTGTTTTGTCTACATAACTAAGTCTCAGTTATCTGTCATATACGTGTTTCAAAATGGTGTTAGATTCTGAACTTTGGTATTGCAAAAGGAATGGCAAGAAAAAGGCCCTTATTTATAATTCTAACTCTGTGTTCTGCCTCTTTATTAGACTATCCTAGACTTGAGTATCTGGTAATAAGTTGCCTTCTTTATGAAGAAGAAAATCAATATTGTTAGTGGTGTCTTTCCAGATTCAATGAATGGATTAAATCAGCTTTTACCTTATTATGAAGTTTATTTTTGAACAGTAAATGGGGGTCATGAGACCCCAAGAACTGGGTGTCTTCTGGAAAAGCTTAATGATCTGGTTTCACTTCAAACGAAACAGCTCCAACCCCAGTTACTTTGTTCTCTAAGATCTAATCCATAACTGGACGCTGCACTCATGACGTCAAGCCTCTGTGTTCCTTCCAGGCAGCTTGTGATAAAGAAGGCGAATGGTCAAATACGGCGTCTTGTGCTATTGAGCATTATGACCATACTTCATATTTTGCATAGTGCTTTTTCATTATTTATTCCTCACTACCTACCTATGAGATCTCCTGGCTGTCTTATCTCCTATATTGTGCTGAAATATGACTGACCTATGTCCATAAAAGCTACAGGAAGCTGAAATGAATATAGGTATTTGCTGATATACAACACCCAGAATTCCAAATGTCAGCCTACCCTGCTCTTGGGAATGGGGGACATGGCTCCCCCAGAAAATGGGAAAAAGCTCCATTTTCCTGCGTGTACAGTGGTCTCTGGTGTTGCAGGTTGAGAGTCAAGAATGCGGGAAGTGAGGGCTGGGAGATGATACTCTTCTTGCCACTCAACAGAGGATTCAGATTTTCCCTCACCCATTGTTGACCCAGGTCTTCCGCGATTAGAGAGCTTGCAAAGGCCTACACTGTGATATTGTCGCTCGTGCTTCAGTTCGGGGTTGTGGGCGCTTTTGAGATTTGGCATATCCTGTGCTGTTTACAAAAGTGGGACTCCTGTTTTGGGCCCTCTGGCCTTTCGCAGTGCGCACATTGGAACGTTGGAATATCCTGCGCTGTTTAGAAAAATGGGACTCCTCTTTTGGGCCCATTATCTCTTCTCACATAGTTGCGTTTTTCTTTAACTGAAGCTACTTATGGTCCATATTGAGTCATATCCTCCCCAGAGGTCTTTCTAGAAGACTTTTTTTTCTATTGAGATGTTGATTTAGAGCACTGTGTATGTTCCAGAGAACACCACACCAAAGCCCCTCAAGCTCCTTTCGCACTGCACTACAGTCCAGTGGCCCCTGCCACTCTCTTTGCCCCTCTCTCCCCACAACCTCATTCATATTTCTAGAGTTTGTTTTGGATTAGTTGTTTTTTTTTATTTTATTTTGTTTCTCTATATTCTACACGTGAGAGAAGTCATCCAGTATTTGTCGTTCTCCTTCTAACTCAATTTGCTTACTAGAATTCCTCCAGTTCCACCCACGTTGCTGCCAACAACCCAGGTGCCCCAGAGTGGATGAGTGCATCAGGAGGGTTTGTTATATGCATGCAATGGGATCTACTCGTTCATAGTGAAACATGAAATCTACACTACACCCGTCCTTAGGTAAGGTCTGACTTGGTGGCAGAATAAGAAACGAGAGGCCTCTGCCTGTTCTGGTTGCCAGGGTTTCTTCAATGGCAAATAGAATTTTATTTTATTTTTTAAAGATTTATTTACTTATGCATAAAAGCACTGGGGTACAGGTCAGAAGTGTGGGAGGTGAGGTTATCCAATAGAGACAGAGTGGGGAGCAGAACAGGCAGACTGACTGAAATACACTGCTGAGCGTAGCAGCGGGCGAGGCAGGAGAGGTCTGCTGTGCCATGTGGGTCACTGTCTGGTTGGCAGCAAGATCGAACTTGTGCTGCAGAGGCTGCGGTTTGCTTCATAGTGTAGTGCTCAACCCACTGTGCCACCAGGGAGGCCCTTAGAATTTTATTTAAAGCCTGGTTTGTGCTTGGTATGAGTTAGGTGCCACATCAACAGGCCCAGGATGTCAGGACCCCAAATGCTTACAGTATACTGTGTATCCTTCCAGTCGTCCTGTGTTACCTGTTAGTGGGGTCTTGTAGATTAGGACAGAAAAAAAGGACACATCAAACTAGAACAATGTCAGGAAGGTGCAAACCTACTGATATTACATACTTAACATTCACGTGCAAGTTCGCATTCACTGGAGATTTGGTCTAAGCTAAACCTTCAGAAGTAAATATTTGCTACCAGAGAGTCACATCTAAAAAGAAAATACTCATTCAACTGATATTTCTTTCTTTTTTTTTTAAAGATTTATTTTATTTATGCATACAAGCACTGGGGTACAGGCCAGAGGTGTGGGGGGGGGTGAGAGGATTCACCATAGAGAGTGGGGAGCAGAACAGGCAGATCAATGGNNNNACACTGCTGAGGGGAGCAGCGGGCACAACAGGAGAGGTCTGCTGCGCCATGTGGGTCCCCTCCCTGGCCGGCAGCAGGGATCGAACTCGTGCTGCAGTGGCTGCCGTTTGCTTCATAGTGCGTTGCTTAACCCACTGCGCCACCAGGGGAGGCCCCCAACTGATATTTCTTTCTAATGATACTGTGGAGTACGTGAACCATAGGATTTTCCGAGAGGCAGGCAGAATGTTACTGAGAAAGTACACCTCATCAGGTAGCAGGAGACTTGAACCCCACTCTGATCTAGATCTGATATTGACAGGCCAGCAGGTCCTCTATCAGGCCCCCTCGCCCTTTTGGATCTGTTCCTTTTGTGTCAAAGAAAGGTCTTGAGCTGTATTGACCGACGTTTCTCTTCAGCATAAGACTCCATGCTCTAGTCCAAAAGGAGATAGATTTTTAAAGGTTGGCTGGTGACACACACGGTCTATTGCCAGAAAGCAATCTTGTCTCAGAGGGTGACACTGGAACCTCTTCCCCTCTACGTTCACTTTCTCTCCCAACAACCCCCCATGTTGCCTGTTCCGCTCCAGAGGCTGACGTGTCGGTCTTAGATCAAGTGCCCAACAGCAGCTGCACGCAAGGCCT
>JAGFMF010011408.1:2471344-2485229 GCA_019455555.1 Galemys pyrenaicus | reverse complement strand
CCCTCCCTGGCCGGCAGCAGGGATCGAACTCATGCTGTAGTGGCTGCGGTTTGCTTCATAGTGTGTTGCTTAACCCACTGCGCCACCAGGGAGGCCCAGCCTGCAAAGAATTTTATTGGAAAAGTTTAACAAATTGTCATCTTATTCTTCTGTTTTCTTGTTTCATTACATTATTAAGATATATTATATAAAGTCCCTTGAGTTTGTAGTATGGAAGGATGTAGAAGCTGAGTACATTTTCTAGATCTTGGCTTTTATTTTGGAGTTTGAAAAATATATGTAAATGTTTGTGCTAATGAATTTTTCTACGATGTCCTTTTCACATTTGTTTGATGGTCAAGGAGTACAAGTACAAAGCAATTTAAAAATCACTGATCTGGAGAAAGCTTGAGGTTACTCCAAAAATTTTTTTAAAGATTTATTTATTTATGCATACAAGAGCTGGGGTACAGGCCAGAGTCCAGGGCGGTGAGAGGATTCACCAGAGACAGAACGGGGAGCAGAACAGTGGATCTACTGAAACACACTGCTGAGGGGAGCAGCGGGCGAGGCAGGAGAGGTCTGCTGTACCATGTGGGCCCCTCCCTGACCAGGGATCGAACTCATGCTGCAGTGGCTGCGTGTAGCTTCGTGGTGCTGCAACTTAATCCCTTACGCCACCAGAGAGGCCCCTGCTCCAAGTATTTTTATGTTTGTTATACTCCATTGTCCACTGATATAGTCTAAGAAGTAACAGAAGCAAACCGGTAAGGCTATCTCAAGCATCTGTCACATCTCCCCTTGACTTCCTGCCACAGGCACCACGACAGGAGTCAAGCAGAAGCCCCTGGGCCTCCTTCTGCCTCTTGTGCAAGTGCAGGGGCTCCGTCTGCGAGTGTGCCTGCTGTGGTGGTGTGCTCGGTCTTCTGTTCACTTTGATCTCCTTCTTACAGGAGGCCGGCCTTCTTCGTCGGCAGCCTGCCTGTGCCGTTGGGCTTCAGTGAGGAGTATCTGGATACCCTTCCCACCCTGAGCTAATTTCAGGGTGCTGTGTCAGTACTTAAGAGGAACGACTTTTAAGTTAGATGCCCCAAATTTTGCTATGCAATTTGCTTTTTCATACACTTTTACCTACTTAAGGACCAGCTCAGATTTACCTTAAGCCCTGACTTAGCTGATGGGATGTCTGTAGGGTTGTTGTATGGATTTTTACTGGACAAGATTTGCTGAATTTGTGATCTTTGTTGTTTTATGAACTGAGATACCACTGAAGCCCTCGATGTGCTATAGGATGGCTGATGTGGGGCGAATGCAATTGCTTTCTCTGTATGACACAGAATGGCAATTTGATGTGATGGCCCAACTAACCAATCCAGAGGCTGCTGGGTATGGTTTGTCTGCTCAGCCCTTGCGCTCACTCTGATATCACAATAAAAGAGTTACTACTGTCGCTGTCAGCAGACTGACTAATATTGAGGACGTGGGTTGGATTTCCCACCTTCTCTGTCTCTTCCTTCATTCATATTCACTTCTCACCAACTTGAAATGTTAAGACTCGTGCTTCTTCTTACCAACCTGACCAAAGAACAGCCATGGCCTCATGCCCATGAGATTCAGTTGGTACAATCTGAAGCACCAGCCATGTCACTGGTCTTATAGAACGTTGGAAAGGTTTGTGTAGACTCCACTGTAGAATCACCTTGGCGTCTACAGGTTGTGTGATCAGAATTTCCTTGTTCCAATGGGCATTCTCTCTCCTCTGGCGTAAGTCAGTTACCCATGCATGTGTGATTTTATTTCTGTGGTCTATGCAGGTTCATGGGCACCGGTGAATGTGTCTGTAGTCAGAAGCACTTTCCAGAAGGTGGTGAGGGTCGCTAGTGTTAGGCAGGGCCCTGAACTACCCTGACTGAAGCATGAGATACTTTTCCAGTTGGGAAAGGGGAGCCCAAGGGCACTGTTAATCCCCCCTTCCCTCTCTGTGTTCCCTTCTGTTTCTTGCTTTCTTTATAAAATGGGTAGACTCAGAATTGTAACTGAAGCTGGGACTCGTGGCAGCCCGAGGCTCTACCCACCTGGGGCATGTGTGGGAGAGTGGAGTTAGAGACAGATGTCTTCTTGGTCACCATTTGTGGCCTATTACAGATCAGCAGGTGCATTTTCACCACAGGCTTCAGCTTTTAGTCTTCCTCCAACACCACAAAATTACATTATCCCACTGACCATTAGATTATTTTCTTTCACGTTGTAATCTCAATCGTGTACCCACCTATACTTAACTATTCACTTAGGGTAATCAGTTTCAATGACACTCGCTTCAGTTTCTCTCATAAATCATGTGCTTTTATGAGATAATGGAGGAGAAACATCTAATTTTGATCTAAGATAAGTGAAAAGTGAACGCACGTGCTCTTTAAATATATTTTGGTTGGCTTACCATGTCCATTACTTAAAAGGGAAAGAATAACTCTTGACTTTTCTTTAGAACTAAATGAGGCCAAAGTACAGTGGATTTTGAACCCAAAGCATTAGTTGCAATGTCCTTTAAACAAAAAATAAACATAACTCCCCTTCTTAGAGTTCACACATGTCTCGACTGACTGGAAATCAGTGGTTGGAGGCACCAATGTGTTAAGGAGAAAAGACTTAAATCCACACCCTTTCACAGGAACAGAATCAAGCGCTGAGCCTGCTATGTTGTCTGCAGAAAATAGAATAGCAATTCCTTTCATCCAACAAAAATCTCTTGAATTGTTATTATCCACTATGTAATATACAGAGAAGAATAAAATATATTCTCTGCTATTGAGCAGACAACATGTTCTGATGGAGGAAGCAGCCATGTGAACTATGGTGTGCTAGTGTCAGGAAAAGGTGGATAGGAGCATTGAGAAGGAAGTATTGTCTGTGGGGTGTGTGTGTGTGTGTGTGTGTGTGTGTGTGTGGTGCTGTGTTGGTTGGAGAGCCTCAAGAGATTGTGTGGTGATGCTGATGTTTGACCTTACTCTGTACTGATGAATTGGAATCCCCAGGGAGAGAAGAGGAAGGACATCTTGCTAATCTTTCTTCATTTATCAAAAAAAAAAAAAACCTGAAAATCAAATCCAAACTCAAAGTTGCATAGCACATAGCAAGCTCTTGAAAACATGGTCTCAAACTACCTTTGGAACCCTTTTGGTCCCATATTCTATGTGTCACTGAGCTTCTCTTAGTATTTCCAGAACTCCATCTCTCACAGTTCCCTTCCTCTATACTAGTGCTATAATCTGCAGTGGTCCTCTCCCAGTTTCCAGCCTTGTTCATCTAATGTCCATAAGAGAGAACCAGCTCAGTTAGCTGCAACATGCAGAGACTCCCTGGAGTTGCTGGTATTTTCTCCCTGGCGAAGACTTGGATTTGGGAGCTCTAGGAGTACAACCCAGTCATCTGATGGAGCTTCATGGGTAACAGTCCTACTGCCCAAGTCTTCATTCTGGAAAGAGGCCAGCACACCCTCACTTCCCGCTCTAGATATCATCAACCTGTCTGTGTCCAGCCTTCCAAAACCAACCACCATGGAGAACACATTTTCTTCTGATTTTATCGCAGGTACACAGATTATAATTTTCTGTTAATATTTCACCAAACCTAAGCCCTGCATTTTGTTTCTTTTTTTAACAAAACTGCCTTTAGATAATAATGGGAAGATTTGGTCATTTGATCCCTGATCCCATCTAACCTTGGTCTTGCCCTTATGCATATCCCAAATGAATGGAAACCTTTGGACAACGCCCATTGTCTGTCCATTTCAGTTTCAATACTAGGTGCTCTGTAGTGTTTTTCTCGGGGTTGGCTGCCGCAGAGTTACTGCAAAATAAGACAGTGATTATGGAGTAGATATGATGGGCCTAGAAGAAGGCTGTGATGAACCCTTTGGGAAGAATGTTATTCCCCATTGTAATGAGTTTTACTGCTATTAAGAATTAGTACAGGATGGTTCCTATAATTGGGGGAATTACATAAATGCTAATGTCAACATCAGACATCATTTAGAAGAGATATGGAGGAGCATTTTCTGTTTTTAAATGTCAAAACCATTCCTCATCCATCAGGTAATAATTTTTCAATTTTCTTTTTACAAATATAGTACCTTCTCAGCACTACTGAAGTTATCATTTATTTCACAGCTATGAAGCCATGGGAAGCCAAAGAACTTTCATTATAAGGTAGAACTCGAAAATGTGAATAAGAAACCACTTCCCCAACAACCACAAGATCGATAGGTGACTGCAGCAGACCGAGCCGAGACATGCATCTCCAACATAGTCTTGGCTTCAGATGTGTGCCAGATGGCGATGAAGTAGGTCTTAAGTGACCACCAAGGGTTCAAATGGTTACTTAGTAAAAAACATGGTGCTTTCAATTAAATGTCAAGGACAGGGCCTCCCTGGTGGCGCAGCGGGTTACGCAACGCACTATGAAGCAAACTGCAGCCACTGCAGCACGAGTTCGATCCCTGGGGCCGGCCAGAGAGGGGACCTACATGGCGCAGCAGACCTCCCAGGCCTCGCCTGCCGCTTCAGAGATTTCACTTGGTGAGTCTTAGTTCTCTACCCCTGTTCAGCCCAGACTCTCTCTCTGATCCCATCTATTCTCTTAGTATCAACCTTGCTGCCATTTCCAACCTGCCTTCCCGTCAACCTCCCTTCCAACGGCAGCCTGTTAGCCTGCACGCTTGTTCCGCTCCAGCAAGATGCTCTCTGCTGCCCCCACTTGCCTGAACTGGGAGGGACCTGGGCATTGCTCTCCAGTGGTTGATTACTTGGGCAGTCCCCGCCTGTGGCTCCGGAAGGCACCGGCACTGTCGATCAGACCTGAGAGCATGTAATTATGTGACTTTATTTTCAGCGCTCCAGAAAAGGCCTTAGAAATGGAGGATATTCTTCTGTTCAGTGCCTCAGACCTTAACACTTGGAGAACAATCTTTGTTAACCTTAACACTGATGTGTACACAAAGGTACACAGAGCGTGGAGGGCTGCCTCTCACCGACATGTGGCACGTGGTCTGAGTGGACGATCTGAGGGTGGGGTTGGGTCAGGGGAGAGAAGGGAAAAGTGGGTCTGGGTGCACAAGCGGGGACCGGCAGGGAGTTCTCCAGGGGTGGGTAGCAGGGAGTGGCATGAGGCAACTCAACACAAACCTTTCACTTTCCTTGCGCACTGCCTCTGTTTGGACCTGGGTTATCACTGTAAGCAGGTTGCTAGCACTTCCTGCTTTGTCCCTTCGCTCCCCCCCTGGAAGCAAAGCACCAGGGGAAGGACCAGCCGTAGCTACTGGCATCTGGATGCTTTGCTGAGGACAGAGGGAGGGAAGAATGTGCGTCTTTTGAGCAGCTGCTATCTGCCAGCTACCAGAGCGCCAGGCATGTCCACATCACGTCAGCATAAGTTCTTGGAGAGGGTTGAAATAACTCACTGTGCAGAAGAAATTAACTGAGAACCAACCAGAAAGCATGAGGCGAGTTCATATGTCCCTTTCCACGGATGTGTAGGCTGAGAATCAGAGTAAAGGACCCCTCCTGCCAGTTTCTCATAGGGCTGGCTTCGGGTTCTCTCTGTCCCAGCATGGCATGTGAAAGAGAGCAGGTAGATGGCTGACTCTGCGTAGGTGTATGTGCAAGTGGGAGTCACGTGTTCCACTGCAGGGACAGATATTTCCAGAAGAACTCAAATACAGGAAACACCACGAGACAGTGTTCCATCCCTCTGCAGCAGCTTCCGTGATGGGGGGAAAAAAGAAATGGAAAGAGAAAGAGAGAAACCAAGGCAGCTGAAAGGCATATACTTCGGGAAAGCTCAAAAGATAAAAATGATGCTCTAGTATGGAATTGATCTTAATGAGCAAGCCTCAATCAATGGAAAGTGACAGATGGGATAATTTAAACTTCAAGTTTCCTTCTTCTCTTTCTTTGTATAACAGAGAACCAACTTTTTGATCATTTTTTGCTCAGCTGTAATATTCTGCTGCATAAAGAAGATTGAACCCTGAATACCACATTAATATGTTATTGGCATCTTTCTTTTTTCATATCCTACATGTTGATTGTAAAACCGTCCAGAGAGACTGATAGCTGTAATATATTACAGTTTTTCAACTTCAAATTAATTTCATAACAGTGCAGTAGAGCCAGATATTCTCTGCTCCAAGGAGTAACTCAAAATAGGTAATATTCTTTTTCTTTGCTCTTTTGAAACCCCAGGTCTGGTTATTTTCTTTATTGGATAACCTATCTAGACTTTACTTCCTTCTGATCCATTACCTGCTTTGTAATTACCATCCTCTCTGAAATGCCCAATCCAGCAGCAGGTAGACTGAATGAATGCCACTCTGCACGTGCCCTGAGGGTGTGCTGCGCGAAGCATTGTATGAGCAGGGGAACTGTGTGTGAGCCGTGAAATCCACGTCTGCACAATTCCCATTTCACATCTGGAATCCCAGTCTGAGTCAGTGGCCCATGTAGACACAGGCTAAGCCAAAACTAGGGGAAAGAACAAGTCAAGGTGATTGCCAATGACTATAGGAATGTCAGCTGAAGCCCTTGGAAAAATATACCCTCCTTCTCTTCCCCAGCCCATGCTGCCGCTGTGAAGAGTGGGATCAAGAGAACTCTGGTCCTCCTTCTCCATCATGTGAGGGGAGAGCTTGTAAAAAGGCACCTGGAACCTATGTGAGTCTTTGGATCCCTGTAGGTATCACAGTCAAAGGACCAATGGCAGGTTCCAATTTACATCTCTTTCCTGTTATCCGTCACCTCACAGAGCTGCGCTGTGCAAAATGGTAGTCATGAACCACATTCTATTTTAACTTACTGAAAACTACATTAAAATACTTATAATTGGGGCCTTCCTGATAGTGCAAGGGGTTAAGTCGCAGCACTATGAAGCTATCCGCAGCCACTGCAACACTAGTTTGAACACAGCCGGGGAGCTGACCCACATGGTGCAGCAGACCTCTCCTGCCTCCCCGCTGCTCCCCACAGCAGTGTATCTCAGTCGATCTGCCTGTTCTGCTCCCCACTCTGTCGCTGGTGAATCCTCTCATCCACGCATCTCTGGCCTATACCCCAGCTCTTGTATGCATAAATAAATAAATCTTTAAAAAAATAAAAGTTAATTCTTTAGCCACCCTGGCTAATTTCAAGGGTTCTGTAAGCACAGGTAGCAAGTAGCTATGGCATCAGGGTACAGACAGAGCACATTTCCACTGTGGTAGAAAGTTCTCTTTGACAGCTCTGTTCTAGACGCCCCACCCCCCAACTCTGATCTGGAAGGAACAGCAGCACATTGATCAGTTGCTGTAAGGAGGAAGATACTTCGGGACAGAATTTGCAGAGATATATGTTAACTATCTGGGTGAGAGCATTTCTAATCCCTGGCGTTCAGCAGCAGCCTCAACTTTATAGACATATCCAGAAAGAATTTAGGATACATTTTTAAAAAGGATCTAATACAACCATCTAATATAAAATAAAAACTGAGGCAGGGAAGCAGGGAAAAGAAGGATTAAATGTATAAATACATCTTTTCCCACATTGAAATTCAGAAAGCATTTTTTAGACAGTGTCCTAGTTGTTTGATTTAGAACCTACGAGCAGTATAGGTGTGGAAGCAATTTATTATAATTAATAATAGTATTGTAAAGTTCCTGTCTTGGGCTAATATTTATTTGTTCATGCGACAAATACTTTTTAAGCACCTGCTATATCTCAGGCACTCTCTAGGCCCTTGGGAATATATTGATAAAGTAACAAAGATCCTTGTCTTGTAAACGCTTAGATACTAGTAGTTAGAGATAGAAAGCAAACAATGAACATCATAAATTTGTAACTATATGGAATATTGTGGAATGGTAATTTCCATGAAGAAAGAGCACAGTCAGGGACAGTAACCATGCCTGGTGGTGATATTAGTGGTGTGCACAAACTTTCCTGGGTGCTTACAAATAGTAAAATCCTCATTTCGTAGGTGAACAAGATGAAACCCCAGTTGGCCAAAATTCATACCTACACATACATTTGCAATATGTACTGGTGAGGATATGGCAAGTGTGGTACTCTCGTACCTGGCAGATTGGCTGGCTGTCTTATCAGAGGGGAATAGGGCCCTGTCTGGTTTCTGGGTCATTGCAATGCCACTCCAGGTTTCTGCATCAGCCAGAAGAGAATGGGTTATTTTTTTTTCTTGAGGTATGATTGACATGTAACATTATATTAGTTATAGGCGTACGACATCATGATTTGCTATTTGTATATATTGCAAATTAGTCTAGCTAACATCCATCACCAGCAAGAGCTACCAATTGTGTTTTCTTATGATGATTTTTCACATTTACTCTCTTAGTAACTTTCAAATACGCAATATGGTATTATCAATTATAGTCACTGTACTGGACGTGACCTCCTAGGACTTATTTATTTTATAAATGGAAGTTTATACCTTTTGACCCACTTCACTCATTTCTCCCACTCCCACCATCACCACTGGCAACCAGACCTAGGCTATTTTGTGATAACAGAGAACTTCAAAGAACTTCGCACTCACTAGAACAGAAGAATATAAGTTTGGTATAAGTCCTAAGCTTTACAACTAAAAATGCTTGTTTTTATATGTTCCTATGTTCACCAAAAGACCTGTTCCTCACAATATGGACAAATCTCACTAAGATAATTGTTGAGGGAGAGAAGGCAGACATATAAGAGTAAACACTGGGGCTTCCCTGGTGGCCTAGGGGCTAAGCTCAGCACTATCACCACCACAGCCTGAGTTGGATCCCCAGCCAGGGAGCTAACCGACATATGGCTAGCACACCTCTCCTGTCACCTGCTGCTTCCATCAGCAGTATATTTCAGTAGGTCCTCCTGTTCTGCTCCCCACTTCTGGTCCACTCTGCCTCTGGTGACTCCTCTCACCCCCAGTGCCTCTGGCCTACAGACCAGTTCTTGTATGCATAAATAAATAAAAATAAATCTTTAAAAAAATGAGTGAACACTGCATATGGTAAGCAGAATTCGAAGATGGCCTGCCAAGGTTCCCAGAGCCGGGTGTATACATACTTCCCCAGTCAGTCAGCCAAACACTAATCTACATGCTGTTGTTAAGGCATTTTGCAGATTTAACTAAAGCCCCCAAATCAGTGAACCTTAAGATAGGGAGATTATCTAGGTAGGCCTGACCTACTCAAATGAGTTCTTGTAAAGAAGAGCATGTTCTTCAGCTTCTTATAGTAGAAGAAATCAGAGTGTTGAAGGGCCAGGGAGAAGTTCTCTGGTGATGGCTTAAAGGTGGGGAAGGCTTTGTGACAGGAATATGGGTGACTCCAGGTGCTCAGTATAACCTCTGGGGCCCCACAGCCAGCAAGAAATAGCCTTGAAGAAGGTAAGGGGCTCCAATGGCCTAGAGCCCAGGCCTCTCGGTGCCCTGGTGGTGGAGGTGGTGTGGTAACATTCATCTGAGAAGGTGTGAACCAACTCCTCTCAAACTTATAATGTGGTCAACCAATGTCACCACAATTTAAAAAAACAAAATGAAACAGAGGTGCCAGTCCTTCAAGTACAAGGAAATGAATTCTGCCCACAAGCCTTAGTCCCCGATGACACTCCTTGATTTGAACACTGTAAGGCCCCAGAAGAGAATCTGGTCACACTGTGTCTGGATATTGGACCAACAGAAACTGTGAAATGATAGATTTATGTTGTTTTAAGCTGCGGTGTTTGTGGTAATTTGTTACACAGCAATATAAAATGAATGTGCTGTGCGATTTGATTTATACAAAGTACAAAAGCAGGCAAAACTAATCTATCCTGATATAAGTCAGAAGACTTGCCACTGTGGGGGGCTGATTGACTACAAAGGGCATAAGAGAGGCTTCTGTAGAGAAAGGAGTGCTTCTTGATGTGAGTGCTAGCTACACGTGTGTTCAGTTTGTGAAAGCTGTACACTCATCCTGTGTTCACTTTTCCATGTACCTGCTATACAATAAATAATTCACTATTAAAAACATACAGACCAAACACACATTTCTTTTTCGAAAAAAAAAAAAAAAACAACAGACAAA
Organism: Galemys pyrenaicus; assembly: GCA_019455555.1. Classification (NCBI taxonomy): domain Eukaryota; kingdom Metazoa; phylum Chordata; class Mammalia; order Eulipotyphla; family Talpidae; genus Galemys; species Galemys pyrenaicus. Next base: position 2,475,157 of record JAGFMF010011408.1, on the reverse strand, counting down.
ACCGTGTTATGTATTTTTAGATGTGTATCCAGATGTGTACTTGCTTATAAAAAAGCCCCCAGACCTACAAACCAAACTGAAAACAGTGATTACCTCCAGGGAAGAGAGAGGAATTATATGGAGATTAAAGAAATGTCTGTGTTTTCTATATATTTGAACTTCTCTAAAGAGTTTTCAGCCATGAATAACTTGGGTAATTGAAAACATGGAGGTAGAAGAAATAGTCAAGCATATGTATAGATCTGATGACTTGAGCACATCATTCTTGTCTAGACTGGAGGCAAACACACACCCAGGAATTGAAGGACACTAAGAAGAACCCAACTATATCATTCAGTCACAATAATGTTCATTTGAATTCCAATTCTCACATCTAGTCATGTGAAAGGTGCTTTATATTTTTGGTATCTCTCTACTTCCTCCTGCATCCTTTACCAGATAGCTCGTTGGTATCATCCTTGTTATAGAGGAGGAAACTGAGGCTATGGAATTCTCTAGAAGTTACTTACCTAAGGCCACACGGGTAGTAAAGAGCAGAATAGAGACTGAAATCCGGTGTGTCCCTTCCACTGCAGGTGCCTTCCCTTCCAATGGTCTTGATGGGGTGCTGATGGGATGAGAACGTGGGTGTTAGAATGTGATGTTGGGTTCGGTGAGGGGGGGTCCTTGGGTTACCTCTGAGCAAAATTTCGGCAGAGTTCCCCTTTCAGTGGCAAACAGCCAGTTTACTAAGGAAAAGACGTGTGCGTGGGGTCAAACAGACCAAGGCTGCGTTTTAAAGGAGAAAGGGGCAAAGGAGGCACCTGCAGAGACACAGGTGGGCTGAGAGTTGCTGCAGCTTTTCAAAGGGAAAGATTCGCTCTGAGAGGCGCCCCCACAGACCTAGGCGCGCAGTCTTGGGGGCAAGAAGGGCGCTTCACCAGCGCAGAGATTGCTCCTTTATGGTGTTTTTTTGAGGTTTCATTCCTTTGTGAGCCAACAATCTCCATTTCTATAGCAATAGGTGCCTAAGAATTTTCTCCAGCGGTGGTGGAACCTCCGACTTCCAGAGCCTTAAGGATTTCCATTTCCATAGCAGCTTAACGACTATGTTAATCATTTCAACCCCCCACACCCAGACCTCTAGTTTCTGGCCTCTGAGAGGCCTCCATTCCTCAATTTCTGCTTTAAACTTCCGTCAGTCTTATTGCGTCTTAGGTGGGTATAAATCATGACATTCTAAATTCTTCATTCCTTTTAAGCTGCGATTGCGGGAAGGGAGTCCTCTGATGGCTGACGCCATGGTGGAGGTGGCTTGGGGGTTACCCTCTTCCCGCGGTGTCGCTGGGCGCTTCTCGTGGGCGTGGGAGGTCTGGAATGGTGGGGCTGACACAGGAAGACGCTAAGTCTCAGCCAGGACTGACTTGGACCCTTCTCAACGATCCCCAGGAGTGCCTGGCTGTTGCGGATTACGCAGTCTCCACCGGGAGCTCAGGTCGCCCTAGCTCCGAGCCTTTATTATGTGGAATTCAGCTTGCCCTCAATCTAATCCCCCTGTATAGACTATATTAATAACCTTGGTGCAAGCGCTGTAGACATGGAAAGTGAAATCCAATCCCTGCCTAGGAGATTCCAATCCTCAAGACAGAAGGGCCAAGCCATCCATAGAGTTGCAAAAGACTTAGAATAGAGGCAGCTGACTCCAGCCCGGACTTGACTTGGAATTCACTGAATACCGGAGAGGGAGCCTGAGACTTGACCTGGGCCGGCTCTGCGAAGGCGCTCAGGTTACAGAGATTAAAGAGCAGACTGCAGCGCTGACCCAGAGACCCCGCGGGGGCCCTCGGAGGCGAAGGGAAGGGCTGGGCAGGAAAAGACCCTGCTTGGAGCACTCCATTTCTTTGGCTTTGGGGAACTTCTGACATTCTTTTACACGGCAAACGGTCTGTTAATATTCCTTAGAGGAACTCTTGCCTAGTCATTTCAGATGATTTGGGCGGGGGAGGGGTTACTAGGTAGGCACAATTCAGCCTAACTTGCCTCCGCTGTTTCTCATCTGAGCATTAGGCTACCTACAAAGTCCAGTGCGTAGCATAGCACAAAGGAGGTTTGCGGAAGAAAACAATGCTGTGACACTGAATTTCTTATCTCAAACTATGTGTTCCTCATTGTTTGATGAAATTTGGCTGGCTGCATGGGCTATCATGTTTTTGATGAAATTAGAGTTGGATAAAAGTTTTTCAGCTTATGTAACATGTCTGTTTAGCATGTCTTGGTAAGAGCACCTAATGTGGATGATGAACCACATCCAGCCTATTTCCAGGTTGCTGCCAACCAAGAAAATAGTCTGGCATTCTGGACTTTGATGGCCCTGGCCAATTATCATCGATGTCATCCTGGTTTTTTGCTCCTGCCACCACATCTTAGCATCTCAGCTGGCATGAGATTTATCCTCTATAGACAGTGAGAAACTGTTCATTTGGTAATTCATTACCTGGCTGTCTTCCAGAAGAGTCTGGAACACCAAATGTCAGTTTCTGCTCTGACTTGCTACCAAACCGCTGGCAAGATCTGGAGCTACGGAAACATTTATGGTGAAATGCAGGCTGTCTTTTATTTTACTTAAACGATGTCTCTCCTGTCCTCTCTTCTCCCCGCGAAAAGCAGCTTATTGACTTGGACTAAAAAATCAAGTGTTTGTTCTCCAAGTGGGTTGTGGATGTTGACACAGCCTGTGCCATGCCTGTGAGGCCACACACTGCTCTCTTGATGAAAGGCCCTCGCAATGTCATGCTCTCGGCACCACGATGGAGGGTGGGATTTGTAGTTGGAGAGAGCAGGACACTTACTATACAGCCTCACCAACGATGAAGGGACTGGCTGCCCTGAGCCTGAGGAAAGGCATCAAAACAGTTTCTGTCAACAAAAGATACTCTTTGGGGGACTAAGACAAAAATGAAGGGGGAGGACCTCCCTGGTGGCGCAGTGGGTTAAGCAACGCACTATGAAGCAAACAGCAGCCACTGCAGCACGAGTTCGATCCCTGCTGCCGGCCTGGGAGGGGACCCACATGGCGCAGCAGACCTCTCCTGTCTCGCCTGCTGCTCCCCTCAGCAGTGTGTTTCAGTGTGCGTGTTCTGCTCCCCACTCTGTCTGGTGAATCCTCTCACCCCCCTACATCTCTGGCCTGTACCCCAGTGCTTGTATGCATAAATAAATAAATCTTTAAAAAAAAAACAAAAATGAAGGGGGAGTGATGTGATGGACTTTTCCAGGCCCTCCCCCCACTGTTTGCCAGGAAATCTTGTGTGGCCATTCCCACTGTGCAGGCCTTGAGCTTTCTCTCCAATGGAGTTAGTGCGCGGACTACTACTACTAGCGTCGGCCACACGCTACTCTCAGATCTCAAGCTCTTTATCTATTTCTCCTTACATTGATAATAAGTTCTCTGAGAACATGGACCAGTCTCTAATGAAGATATCGGGGTTACACAGTACGATGCAATGGGTGTGTGCTTCTCTTACAAAGTAGAGAAGAAAACCAGAGTAGAAAACCAGGTGGGACACTGGGCCAAGTGAGGCCTTGTTTGCGTTGATTGTTATCATTATTTAAACCTACCTAGGGGTTCCCTGGTAGCACAAAGGGTTAAGTCTCAATACTATGAAGCTATCCAAAGCCATTGCAGCACTAGTTGGATCCCCCAGCCAGGGAGGGGACCCACATGGTGTAGCAGACTGTAACAGGGTGGTCCCAGGAGAAGGGGAAGTTCCAAAATCCTGGTTCCGCCCTAAGTGGGTGGAGCTGAGGAGGAAAAGAAGATTTCTGCAGAGAAGA
>JAGFMF010011408.1:2450659-2461708 GCA_019455555.1 Galemys pyrenaicus | reverse complement strand
TCGGTGCCGACGGGAGGGGGCGAGGGGCGCAGCGGCGGCGCCGGGGGAGGGGGCGGTGCGGGCGCGCGGCGGGCGCGGGCTGAGCTGCGGGATTGACGTAACGAGCTTGGGTTTCCCCCAGCGTCGGGAACATGGATGAGAAATCCAACAAGCTGCTGTTGGCTTTGGTGATGCTCTTCCTATTCGCGGTGATCGTCCTCCAGTACGTGTGCCCCGGCACAGAATGCCAGCTCCTCCGCCTGCAGGCGTTCAGCTCCCCGGTGCCCGACCCGTACCGCTCGGAGGATGAGAGCTCGTCCAGGTTCGTGCCCCGTTACAATTTCAGCCGCGGCGACCTCCTGCGCAAGGTAGACTTCGACATCAAGGGCGATGACCTGATCGTGTTCCTGCACATCCAGAAGACGGGCGGCACCACTTTCGGTCGCCACCTGGTGCGCAACATCCAGCTGGAGCAGCCCTGCGAGTGCCGCGTGGGTCAGAAGAAATGCACTTGCCACCGGCCGGGAAAGCGGGAGACCTGGCTCTTCTCCAGGTTCTCCACGGGCTGGAGCTGCGGGCTGCATGCCGACTGGACCGAGCTCACCAGCTGCGTGCCCGTCGTGGTGGACGGCAAGCGCGACGCCAAGCTGAGACCGTCCAGGTGAGTGCTGGCCCGCCGCGGCGCAGGGCCCGCGGGCGCCGGAGCGGACCAGGGCCTGGGCTGGAGGAGGGCGGAGAGGAGCCGGGGACGCCACTTGCCACCCCGCGTGCAGCTCTGCGCCCTGGCGGTGGTGTCCGGGCTGGGCGGACGCCCGCACTGTGGTGGCCTCAGGAACCCTGTCCACTCCGTCCGGGACGCCTCTTCAGCTTGCGGGTGGGTTGGCGGGCTCTGGAGCTGGGAGTGCTGGGAGTGCGCTCGGGGTGAACAACCGGGAGGCCCGGAACGAGCGCCCCCAGGCCGCTGCCGGGACCGGGACTGGGTACCGCAAGTCGACTCGGCGCTGGAGCGCCCCCAAAGAGCCGCCCTAGGCGTGTGGTGCCCTCCAGCCCCTCTTTTACTCGGCACCCCGGTTCTGAAGCCTCCCTAGTCCCTGCTCTTCCTGCCTCCCGCTCCCACATTCTCTTGTCTCCTTTTCTCACTTCCTTTAATCTCTTGCTCGCTTGTGCCCCCTTCCTTTCCAGTCCACCCTGGACGCTGGCTCCTCGTCTGCATCGTCTCCTCGCACTTCGCTTCTGGTTCTCTCTCTTTTACCCTTTCTGTTATTTTTTTTTCCTCTTCCTGTCTGACTTTTGTCGCCTTTCTCCTCCCTCTGTCTGTGCTCTCTCCGGGCTACTGGGTGTCCCTCTACCCCGTTTCTGGAGCCCAGAGAAAGCTCACTACTGGCTGCACCGAGCATTCCTCGGGTTTTGACAGTATGAGGGCAGACAGGTGTACCGCGGGCAGAAAGGTGGACCCGGACGCTGATGCGGATCCCAGGTGGTGTGAACCCGGAGCAACCGCTCCACATTTACGAAGGCCTGAAGCACAGCACCAGGCGTGGCTAGCTCACGTGCTGGGCATCCTGGGCTGATGCTGCAAAAGCTGGTGTATGAGTAGAGCGTCTAGTTGCATTTTCTTCCATCTAGCTGCACTGTAGGGCTGAGGGAGGTGATGGAGTGCCAAAGAGGGAGTGGGCACCTGGGGTGTCTGTGCCAGTCTGGGGTCTCACTTGGCCAGTCTCCCTCACACAAATCTGGGTGGCCTGGTGAGGGAGAGGACAAGGTGAGTCTAGTCAGCAGGGGACCTCTGGGCTGGGTCCCTGGGTGGGCAGAGACTTGGTGGTGCTCTCTGCCTTCCCATGAGGTGACCACATGGGAACTCGGGCTACTGCCTCAGCCACCGGCCCGTGTGTCTGGACCCGATCCCAGCCCCCCGAGGCCCACTGCCGGGTGCCTGGCGCCCTGGGCAGGACCAGGCGTGGGAGGCATCTCTTGGAATGCCACGGCCAGCTCAGTTTCTTCTGTCCAGACGCCAGCACGTGGATTCCTCCACCAGCGCTCCGGTCAGCATTGAGATGTAGAGGAAAGCTCACCTTCCCTCCCAGTTGGGTTGACAGTGGTCTCTCCTGAATGGTGGAATTCTGCAGGAGCTGTTGGAATTTCATTTCTTTTACAGTGCGAACAGATTTTTATTTTCCATCCAAAGAGAACATTGGCCTCAGGAAGGTGGCTGCTTCAGTCCATGTGACAATTGTGTAATTCCCCACCCTCCCAAGATTCTGGTGTTCAAAAGAAGACCCCCAAGCACTGTGGTAGCACTGAAAATAATCGCTTGCTGATGGAGTTTATAGGTGTGATGAGGGGTGACTGTATAAAGAAAGATTTTTAGGGAAAAAATAGGATTCCGCAGCCTTGATTGTGGCAGAGATGTCAAAATGAGACCCGGTCGCTTGGGGAGGCGAGGCCCTGCCTGGAGTTTCACAGGTGCACGTGTTTTTTTTTTTTCCAATTCTTTTCAGCACGTAGGTTGGGATGTGACGTGGTCTATAAGCACATGTTATTAATGTGGTTATTAATATATTTTGGTGGCCATTGTCACCTGGCAGAGTCCCTCAGAAAATCTTCAGAAGATAACCTCGAGCATAGGGTTTAGCCTCTGGGATTGTCCCACATTGCAGCAACGTTATTTGAGATGAAATGAGATTTTCTTGAACCTAGAAAGGGTGGTACCACAGTGCCATCTAGTCTAATCAAAGAAGAACCACTTTTTAGAGTCACTGTGATGATCTTAGAACATTTGCAAAAATGCAATAACATCGGCTAGAGAAACACAGAGCTACCTCAAGGGAATGCCTTTTTAAAAAAATTTCATTGATTCTGACCCACCTCCAGAAAATTTCATCTTGAAAAAAAGTGCTAGCCTGAGGGTTCCAGAATTCCCTAGGATTTGACAAATCCCTGCTTCCAGGACAAGTTCCGGGAGTGCTGATAATCTATAAGAGTGAAGCTGTGTAGAAGCGGGTGAGAGTGTGTGTGTGGTCGTATGTACGTGCGTGTCAGTGTGTACGTGTGAGTGGGAGGTGAAAATTTAGAGGTAGAGGCAGCTGTGTTGGCAGTGATGCGTGAGGGTGAGAGTCGCATAGGGTGAGAGTTGGGCTTGGGAGCTGTCGGGGGAGCGTGGCCTCTCGAGCCATCTGGTGGTCTCTGCTCCACTGAACTGAGGGGAACAGCAGCTCCCTTAGTCTGGCCTGGGAGTTCTGACACCTGGGTCTCAGCTGCAGCCTAGCATGTGCCAGCTGTGTGACCTTGGACTGCAGCATGTCCGAGCCTTGAATGGGTGGAGAGGGCGTTCCAGTTGCTGATGTGCTTTCTCTGTATTTTTCTGTAAATTGGGAAGTCTTTGGGAAGAGGGCAGAGTGGATGAGAGTGTTGCCACTTATCAGATGAGAGTGAAGCCCAAAGGGGCAGAAGGACTTTTTCAAGGTCATTGAGCTCTTCGGTGGCACAGCAGAATCGGAGTCCATCTCTTGCTACTCTGTTGCGGCGTCTTGATGAAAAGGAGATTTTGTGAAAGCAGTGAGATAGTTTGTTTGTGGCTACTGCTCAGTGATACTCAGTAAGTGTTAGCTGGTGTTGGTGTCACCTATGTCAGCATCATTTTCAGTAATGTTGCATGTAAACATAGTCAAGTGATTGGACCAGGGTGGTCATACCCAGTGGGAGAACAAATTTCTCTCTCTTTTTTTAAAAGGTTTATTTATTTATGCATAGGAGAGCGGGGTGCAGGCCAGAGGTGCAGGGCATGAGAGGATTCACCAGAGACAGAGTGGGGAGCAGAACAGGCAGATCGTCCAAAATACACTGCTGAGGGGAGCAGCAGGCGAGGCAGGAGAGGTCTGCTGCACCATGGTGGGTTCCCTTTCTGGCTGGGGATCGAGCTCATGCTGCAGTGGCTGCGGATAGCTTCATAGTCTTAACTCCTTGCGCCACCAGGGAAAAAAATTCTGTATCCTGGAGGCTCTGTGTTCGTGGAGGTTGGACTGCTGGCTGGGTGGCAGACTGGGTCCTTATCATGTTGGAAAAGACTGCAGAGCTGAGCAGGATGGGAGGAGGCTGCACACCTGATGAATAAACATCAGCCCAGCTCTCAGTAGATACAGAGACCACCCTAGGACTTGCAGCCCATCCATCCGTATTGCCGGGGGCATGAGAGGCCATGGCGGCTGCAAGCTCAGACCTTGACTTCTGTACCCAGTGCTACATTCGAGGTGCTTCCCTGCCTTGGTGGATGGCAAGGTGCTTGGGTGATTTCTTAACTGGTGGACAGAAATGACTGTGATCACGTTGCCTGGAGAGGACAAAGAGAGTGCTTGGCTGGCAGAAAGCACAAGTTGTTTGTTAAGTATACTATTTCTTTAACAGAAAACTGGAAATCGCGTGTCCTGAGTCTGTCTGCCAATATGTTGTTTAGGGTCACAGAAGGGTCCTGCTCATTCTCCAGCCTCTGGGACTTTCAGGAAAATGTATCAAAGCATTGTTACTCACCAGCTGTTAAAACTCCCAGATTCTGCAGCTTTTCTCAGGCCAGATTCTCAGTTTGTAGTCAACTCTAGTGCGCCACTTGGGCTGTGGGAGGAATTCAGAACCAGGCACAAAGAGATCCACTGGCCTCATTGTTCCTGAGGAGGCTGGCTGGCACACGGGCAGCCGGGGGCGGGGGAGGAGGTCAGTTTCGATGGCTCTACAAGTCAGGTCATGCTGTTTATGTTGAGTCCTAGACGTTCAAAAGACAATAGAGCAATCCGTTGTCACCTAAAATCCAATAGGATATCACCGACAGGAAAGGGCTAAAAGGTGTTTACATGGAGAAAACCTTTCTTCTTTTTTTTTTTTGGTTATTACGTCTACAAATCTGTGGAAGAGGCTTTGTTTTCTTTCCACTTTTTAAAGGTGGGTCTGTTTTCAAAGTGCTGTGTCTTAGCGCACTGTGCATCGTGACTGCTCATGAACTGAGGCACAGGACGAGGTGGCGAGTGAAGGGGCTGTCGCCACAGGCAGTGTTGCCGCTCTGCTCCCTCTGCTGCAGACCTCTGGGCACTGACTGGGCAGCTTCGCTTGGTTAAGGATGCATGGCTCCCGCTGTCTGTGACAGGAAGGCTGCTACGCCCTACCTGTTCCATGGGACCGGAGACGTTCACAGTGGTGACATCTCTAGAACCTCGTTGTATTAGTTCCCACCTTGGCTTGGATGGCAGATGATGTCAGAGACACCACAGAGGTCGGAGTTCTCAAGGTGCTACCCAGGGCCTCGAATGACGTCTTATCATTTCATATTGCTTTGTGGTAACGTTGATGAGCAAAAGCAGTCGGAATAAAGATGAAATGACATTTTTTGAAGACCTACTTTATTTTCTTTTTATTGAGGTAACATTAGTTAACCACACTGTGTAGGGTCAGGAGGACAGTTTCTTACCTTCGTATCACATCTTTCCCACTCCCAAGTGTTCAGTCACCAGCCCCTACCATCCAGTCGAACCCACTGCCTCTCCCAGCCCTGGCCGTGCAACCACCATGCTATTGTAAGAGTCAATGGCTTGGTCTTTTTGTTCATTTGCTTTTTTGTCTTTATAGTGAAATCATATGGTATTTGCCTTGATCTTCGCCTTTGTCACTTAGCTTAATACCTTCAACGTTCCATAACCTGCTTTCGTGGCTAGATGTGTTGTCACTTGTAGTCCCAGATTCCAAGAACCATCCTTAGATGATGTTAAGACGGGGCTTACTGGGCCTCCCTGGTGGCGCAGCGGGTTGAGCGCCACACTGTGAAGCATCCTTGCCATAGCAGCACCGGTTTGATCCCCAGCCAGGGAGGGAAGGGACCCACATGGTGCAGCAGACCTCTCCTGCCTCACTCGCTGCTCCCCTCAGCAGTGTGTTTCAGTCCGTCTGCCTTTTCTGCTGCCCGCTCTGTATCTGTTGAATCCTCTTACCTCCTGCAACTCTGGACTACACCCCAGTTCTTGTATGCATATATTTTTAAAAAAAAAAGACAGGATTTACTGTAGGAAGGTTATTCAGAGTTAGTAAGTCTTCATAATAACTTTAGATTAGTGCTGTTCTATATGGCAGTAAGAATGTTACTGCTTGTCTCTTAGAGATCTGTCATCAACCTAAGTATTATGAAATGATAGTAAAAGGATAGTCACATCTCCCTTCCATCATTCATTCCCCAACATTTTGTGGTTGACCATTTTATTTGAAGGAAGACACAGCAGCTTGCTCTCACGTAGCTTACAGTAAAACAGAGTAACTTGGCATTTTATTGCTTTGTGTTTCTTTTAATTTGGTGTTTTAGATATTTAAAAAAGAAGACAGTTCAATTTGAAAATATGTGAATATCAATCATGTCTTTAATGTGTCCTACCTTTGCCAGAATATATTTTTATAAAATAGAGAAAAGTCCATCTGTTTCTCCTACATTTTAGGTCTAATCAGCAAACTTCGTGGAGTAAGTATTAATGACCTCCACGCAGAGCTAGCAGCTGGGAAGATTAGAACCAAGACAAAGCCAGACAAGCCAAGGTTACCATCTTCAGCCACAAGGTCATAAAGATTAGAAGGTAAAGCACAGAACTGTGCAGTATAGACAAGTGGGGGAAGGAGCTCTGTGATTCTGAGCAAGTCCACCCCTCTGTAAGATGCAGACTTGAACAAGATGTTGTCACAGGCCATTTACTTCTTTTTTTATAGCTGTATTTATTTATGCACACAAGAGCTGGGTACAGGTCAGAGTGGCGGGAGGTGAGAGGATTCACCAGAGACAGAGTGGGGAGCAGAACAGGCAGACGGACTGAAACACACTGCCGAGGGGAGCAGCGGGTGAGACGGGAGAGGCCTGCTGCGCCATGTGGGTCCCCTCCCTGATGTGCTGCATATAGCTTCGTAGTGCTGCGACTTAACCCATTGTGCCACCAGGGAACCACAAGCCCTTTACTATTGAAAGTACGAGGATCAGTCCTGAGAAAGGCTGTGTTTATTAGAAAGGAGACATTGAGGATGCACATGGCCTCCTCATGACATAATGCGATCCGGTAGCCTCACCTCACCAGGCCTGACCAGAAGACAGAATGTTCATGTGTGGGGGAAGGTGAAGGCTTGCAGGGATGAGGCCTCATTGAAGAGGCCTGTTAGTGGCAATGAGGAAGCTGAATTCCAGTGAGGATGAGAGGTTCTTTGATAGATGGAGTGTAAAAAACACCAAGTAAATGTAGACTGGAGTCCAGTTAAAGCTACCCTCCTGGTTTCCATTGTGTAGTGGAGGTGAGAGATACAGTTGGCTCAAACTGGGAGGTTGAGAAGGGGATCTGGTTTGGAATGGAAGGGTCCTGAGGGCACTAACAGGCCAAGGTGGCTTCGGCTTCTGGTGGACAGAGCTTGTAAGGACGAGAGCACTGACTCTCTGGGCAGGGTAAGGCCTAGTTGTGTGGGGGAGTCTGTGAATCCAGTGAATCTGAATCCACAGTTGGCATTATTATTTAAATGGTAGCTGCAATTTACATGTGGGACTCCCAGGCAAGGAAAAGAATGTTTGAATAAAGAAAAAGATCGACAGTTATGATTACATAAAAATGAGGAATGTTCATCTGTCAAAAAATATCTGAAATGAAAAGGCATATGTCAAACTGATGAAAATATGCACAACAAATAAAGCAGACAAAAAGATGTCATCTTTCCTGTGTAAAGAGCTCCTATGAATTGATCAGAAAGCAAACGCTGTGACCAGTTTACAAGGTGGGGGCCATAAGCAGTTTACACACGTGGAAAGCTGTTTAATCTCACGGGCACTAAAAAATGCAAATTTAAATAATGAAATGTAGGAAAACCTTTTTGCTTTTCTAATTAACCCTGGTTAAAAAAAAACAAAACAAAACAGCAACTCAACATACATCACCGCTGACACTAAAAAAGAAAAGAGTATCTGACAAGGGTGTACACATACCATATTTCTCTTATATTGTAGTCGAGTGGAATTTGGAATTACTCTTTTGGAAATAAAACAGATAAATAGGAAACAATAAAATGATCTTTTACTTCGATCTGGATTTTACTAAAACACATAACCTTACGTATGCTTTTCATTTATTTATTTATTTATTTGTTAATTAATTATTCAGCAAATAGCTGTAGAGCGTCTCCCATCACGGTGCTGGGAGACTGCAGGGAGTCAGGTAACTGGTGCCCACCGTCTTGGAGTAGGAATGATAAATATGAAAACACATAATTCTTCCGACTGTGGGAGGTGATGTGGGGGGAAAGTTGAGGTTGTTATGAAAACCATGTACTAGGAGGTTAGCTGGAGTTATTTGGAAGCGCAACAGACTAGAAATATCTAAACAACCTCACAGAGGATGGCGGGTGGGGGAGAGGGGGTAGGCATGAAGGGAGGGAGTGAGAGAGAAAGCAAAGGGCATGGGAGCAAGTGAGATAGATGCAAACATAAAAGGCCAGCAATGGACAAAACATACAAGACTATTAGGAGGTTGATTAGTCATTTATTTTCTTATTGTGAAAGTTTTGAATTTCCTTTGTGCATATGCACCATTTCTATAATAAAAATAAACTTTAATATTTTTGTAGTGATGTTTTGTTGTTGTCATAAATTCCACTCATGTCTACTTTTGGGTTCTGAAGGTAATGGTTGGTTATAACATTAGTGTCTTGATATCGAGGGGGTCCCTAGTAAGGGAAAAGTCCCAGCTAAATAATTTCTGAGACTGAAAAACAGAGGTGATACATTCGGTGTGGACTGCTGACTTTTCTGATGCCCGGTTGCTATCATATTCCAAAGAATTTGTGGAATCGCTATACCAGCGCCGTGTAGGTATTTAAGTGGGTCATTACTGTTTTTCCTCTGTCAAAAAATTTAAATGGAATATTTATAGTGGTACACTATTTAGGAAATGAATAGTGGTACACAGTTGGAGCCACACAAGAGGCCTGTAGTTTATTTCTTCATGATCTTTCCAAGTGAATTGATACCAGAACTGATGAACTAAAGGAGTAGTCTTGGGGCCTCCCTGGTGGCGCAGCGGGTTGAGTGCTGCACTGCAAAGGATCCACTGCACAGCAGCGCGAGTTTGATCCCTGGCCAGGGAGTTCCCCACATGGTGCAGCAGACCTCTCCTGCCTCACCCGCTGCTCCCTCAGCAGTGTGTTTCAGTCTATCTGCCTGTTATGCTCCCCACTCTGTCTCTGGTGAATCCTCTCACCTACCTGGTCTATCTGCCTGTTATGCTCCCCACTCTGTCTCTGGGGAATCCTATCACTTCCCACGACTCTGGCCTGTACTCCAGCTTTTGTATGCATGAATAAATAAATTTTTTTAAAAAAAATAAAGGAGTAGTCTTGGGGTTGGCAAAGGGCTGTAGTTCTTTCTAAATGTGCATAAATGAATACTCAGTTCAGTTAGTGCCAGTGTTGGCGAGAAACAGTTGTCCCACTTAACTATGTCACACTGATGCGAACACCCCTTCCTCAACTCTATATATGAGGAGCCACTGCGTGCAGTGAAGTTTAAATTCTACGTACAAGTTAATCTGAATATGTACCGAACATGCTTCCTAGTTGAAAAGCTGTGAGCATTCCATACAAATTCATTGAGATGTTTAAGCATTAAGTTTAGAAAGAAATGGTGTCGATGGGAATGCCCCTTCTTCCATAACAGTATAAGGAAGACATCAATTAAAGGTATATATGCCTTCTGAAGCAATATGGTAAGCTTAGAGACATATGTGTCTGAACTTTAGTAAAATAATTATTGGCAAACGAGCTTTCCTAGTTTCACTAGGTATTGGACTTCATAGATTATTCCGTTCGTCTTATTGCAGTCCATTTGTTATTTCTGCCATGTTGCCACTAAGAACAGTGTTGAAGACTGACACATTTCAGAGCATTACATCAAATAAAACTGTCTTGCATATTCCACAGTGCTTTCCTGGAGGAGTATTATAAATATTCAAATATAGGCACACATGCAAATTCAAAATAAAATTCAATACATGCAGATTTTGCATAAGTTCTATATTTATAAATTAGCAGTACTTTTGAACTTGTTATCCTATGATGTAAATGTATCAAATATGAGCTCATGGGAATTCCCAATAAATATCTTTTTCTGATTAAACTGTTGGCTCTTTTTCAGTCACAATTTCAGCTTCATTTCTGGGATTATTATACCAGAATAATTTGCACTTCATTTGCTCTGAATTGTCAAGAATCCTGTTCCTCCCTGATGTAAATGCCTTCTTATTCAGTTTGATTGCTTTTTATATTTTACTACCAGAGATGCCCTAGTGAGCCTAAGAGGACTGGTGTGTTTCTTGTGAAGAGTTTAGTCCTAATGAGTCACTTCCATGCACTTTTATGAAGGAGTGCAGAGCAATTGAAATGTGCATTGCACTGATTTACATCAAATGGATTAGGCCTGTGTGCACCATTCCGTGCATTAAGTGACTTTATCCCACAACTGTACTAATAAAGACAAATCTCCAGGATAGTATCAGCTCCAGTTCACTCATGGTGCTCGTTGGATTTTTGCTAACTTCCAGAGAGTGAATGCAAGCAGAGTATTTAGAAACTGACTACAGTGAGAGCCATAGGTTACTCCATTAGATGAAAATACAAAATCCAGCTGCATGCTGTGTATAAGGGACAAAGGTAGATAAAATGGAAGGACACATATAGGGTTGGAATAGATATGCTACCTTAAGTACTAATCAGACGGAAACTGACGTGACTTAATTGATATCAGTCAAAATAGAACAAGGGAAAAACCATTATTGGATATAAACAGGATCACTGAGTAATGATGGAAGTTTCAGTTTTTCAATTAATATTCAAAACTTAGATTTATTTATACCATAGTTTTGAAATATATCATGTAAAAATTGACAAAACTATAAGGAGAATTTGTAAAATTCACTAATTTTTAAAAAAGATTTATTTATTTATGCATACAGGCACTGGGGTACAGGCCAGAGGTGTGGGGGGGTGAGAGGATTCACCACAGAGAGCGGGGAGCAGAACAGGCAG
>JAGFMF010011408.1:2431003-2450126 GCA_019455555.1 Galemys pyrenaicus | reverse complement strand
AAAGAGTCTGAAATAATTGCAAGTCTTGGGTCCTTCACTGACCACATCTAGTTGCCTAATTCATGTGAAGTGAGTGAAGAGCTCCAAGCCCAGGCACAGGGAGCTGTTGTAAAGTGATAGTCTCACTCAGGTAGCTTAGTCCAGGGAACTGACCATGAAGACCATGTTCGTGTTTTGGGTACTTACTAGGCCAAGCCATAGCATAGATTTGTATTATTTAATCCTCAAAACAACCTTCTGGGGTCGGTATTGTGAAAACCCACTTAAAAGTGAGAAAACAGATTTAAGACAGGATACATACCTTGCCCAAACCTTCACAGTCAGTGAGTATTGGAGTTGCTACTTAAAACCAGTTGAGACCAGTGGCCTGTCTGGTGTGTTCTAACGTCCAAGAATTCTTAGACGCATCTCTAAAAGTCTCTGCCTTTTTAAGCTGTGTTGATGCGAACTGTATAGACAATTAACTGTTAAAAAAAACCCTTTTATTTAGGTAATAGTGTTTGACAATGCTGTATATTATTTGGGGAAGAGGTGACAGTTCTTCAGCTCTATGTCACCACACCACACCCACCACCAAAATAGCTATAGTTCTCCTAATCATAGTTCATTGGGTACCCTCCACACTTTGCTCCCCATCCCCAACACTTCCCTTCCAGTAGCCACATTAACTTCTTTTTTTTTAAAAAAAAATAATCTGTTTATTATATATATTTTACATCATTGTTTATTTTTGTACAATGTTTGCTTTTTCCTCTCAGGTGTAGTTCCCGTAGAATTCCCACCACCAATTCATCCATGTACCATTACCATAGCCCCCTGTGCTTTTCCCTCCTGTTTTGATCCCTCTCTCCCTCTCCCCTGCAGAATGTCTTTGATTTATAGTTGCCTGTTCATTTTGTTTTTTGTTGTTGCTATTCTTTTTTCCCCCCACCCCTTTTTGGTCCCCCTATGTTCCTCCTGTAAGTGAAACCATCTGATATATTTCTTTTTCCTTCTGACTTATTTCACTGAGCATAATCCCTTCCAGCTCCATCCATGTTGCTGCAAATGACATGAGTTTATCTTTTTTAACTGCTGAATAGTATTCCATTGTGTATATATACTGCATCTTCTTAACGCAGTGATCTATTTTTGGGCATTTGGGTTGTTTCCATAGCTTAGCTATTGTACATAGTGCTGCAGTAAACATAGGTGTGCAAGTATCCTTTTGAATTAATATTTTTGTGACCTCTGGGTAGATCCCTAGAAGTGTAATTGCTGGATCATATGGTAGCTCCATTTTCAGTAGACTGAGGACCCTCCACACAGCTTTCCATAGTGGTTGAACCAGTTTGCATTCCCACCAGCAGTGTAGGAGAGCTCCTTCTTCTGCATATCCTCCCAGCATGTGTGGTTTCCTGTTTTTTTGCTATGTGCCATTCTCACAGGTGTAAGGTGGTATCTCATTGTGGTTTCGATTTGCATTTCCCTGATGATAGGGGATGTTGAGCATTTTTTCATATGCCTGTTGGCCACTTGCATTTCCTCTTTGGAGAAGTTTCTTTTTAGCTCTTCTGCCCATTTTTTGACTGGAATATTTCATTAACTTATTTTCTTAAAGGCACCCTTCAAAAATAAACATCACTGAGTGAATTCGATTCTTTTGTTCCCTCGTAAATAAAGATTTAGATACCTGGGTCCACCCTGGTAGTGCAGTGGGTTAAGCACTATGAAGCAAACCTCAACCACCGCAGCATGAGTTCGATCCCTGCTGCCGGATTGGGAGGTGACCCACGTGGTGTGGGAGACCTCTTCTGCCTCACCCACTGGTCCCCTCAGCAGTGTGTTTCAGTCAGTCTGCCTGTTCTGTTCCCCATTCTGTCTCTGGTGGATCCACTCACCCCCCCTGCACTTCTAGCCTGTACCCCAGTTGTTGTATGAATAAAAAATAAATCTTCAAAAAAAAGATTTAGATACCTAAGCTATTGAAATGATTTCAGCGTTGATTTATGTGGAAGAATGATGATTTGGAGGAAATAAAGAAAGAAGTTATGTTAGAGGAAAGATTTGGGTTTTTCCTTGAGATAAGGAAAACAGGGACCTTAACTATTTTAATTTATGCTGTATGCTGACTTAAAATATGGTCTACACACTTTATAAGATTTGTAAAAGGCCAAAGCATCTTGCTCTTTTTGGAATGCTGGCAGTTGTCTGATTAGCAATGTCAATTGCACTGCTCTGACTGTGACCTGTTTCTGGAAATGACCATCTCTTTTCGTTACGTTTGATCTGTGTAGACACAGACTTTCTTTTTTTTTTTTTAAAGATTTATTTATTTATGCGTACAAGCACTGGGGTACAGGCCAGAGGTGTGGGGGGTGAGAGGATTCACCACAGAGAGCGGGAGCAGAACAGGCAGATCAATGGAAGTACACTGCTGAGGGGAGCAGCGGGCACAGCAGGAGAGGTCTGCCGCGCCATGAGGGTCCCCTCCCTGGCCGGCAGCAGGGATCGAACTTGTGCTGCAGTGGCTGGGGTTTGCTTCATAGTGTGTTGCTTAACCCACTGCGCCACCGGGGAGGCCCATAGACACAGACTTTCAAGGGTAGTGTGAATGAGCCAGGGCAGCTCACATAATCTTGGAGTGCGTGTGAGGTGCCAGTGAAATAAAGATTCTCTCCTCAAATCTAAGTGAGGGGTTCTAAAGAAAATGAATACTGAAGCCAACTCTTGTTCCTAAGGACTTATCATTAAAATAATAGAAGTCTATTATATTACTGAACTCACCCACCGAGAGTAGCAAACTCCTATAGGAGTGACCATTCTCTTTTGGAAGAGGCAGGCTTAGAAAAGTGCCATCAAGAGAATATGCAAATTAGCATGGGCTTACCAGTCTGGCAGACTTTAGTGCTGACAGCAAAGAAATTAGGTTGAAGGCATGGAAGTATGGTAAAAAGACATTCCACACAGCCAAAGGCCAGTGCGATCTTGGGGTGATGACCACCTCAACAGATGCCTCACAGCTGAGATTTCCAGAAGTAGATTAACCTGGCACAACATCTTGAGGGTTGAAGACCTGTTTGAGCCTATTTTGTCAGATCCACTAGAGGCAAATTATTTTTCTGATTGATTTTGCTGAAAGTGTTACAGTACGTTCTAAGAGTGTAATGGACTCCAACTCATTAAAACAAGGTTGAAATGCATATTGGGGTGAATTATACATAGTAAGCTATTTATAAAAAATACTTCAATAAAAAATTTAAAAGACAAGTAGAGATGACTCTGTGCATAAACACTAAGATTAATGAAAGGTAATTAGGTTAATAGGAGAATATGGAACAGAAGCAAGGCTTATTTATTTTTTTTAAAAGAATTTGCATTTTTGAGCAAAATCATGTGTGGATATTTCTCCCTTTAGGTAAGTATCCATGCATAGCATGTACCACCCTCGGTTTGTTCTTTGTGACTTGGAAGCAAAGCAAAAGCCAAAAAAAGAGAGATCATTTTAACATTAGTGTAGCATTTTGCAATCTTCTGGCAGCTTTTGTATTTATCGCCATATGGGTGTACATTAAATCTGCATCTCCCTCTCATTTATATGTTTATGAAGTTACAAAGATATACACATGCACACACAAAATAATTAAGCAAGTGATATGTGTTTGACAATGTTTGGTGACTTAATGCCAATTAGAAGGGCTTTAAGGAAAAACCTTGCGTTTCTAATCCAGTTGCTCCCATGCTTTTTGGTTTATGCACCTAAGGACATAATACATTTAAAGTGCTAAAATTTGCATACTTGCAGCTTTGAATGAGACTTGTATTTATTAAAGATGGCCTTGAAAAATTGTAAGTTGGGGGCTTAGAGACCTGGATGCCATGCTATCCACCAGCATGAGACTGCCATCACATATTTTTGGTTTTCAGCAGTTCCTCCTGTGTAGGGGGTGGGGGCGTATTTTTATTATGAGGGGTGCTAAGGGTAGGTGACTTAGCTAGACTGTTGAACGCTCATCCTATCTCAGGAGGGAGTCTGTTGCAGGTACCTCACCTAACCCTATCGTAGTGAAGTGGCTCATAATTTTACAGAGTTCTTCTAAATGCGAAGTAAAAGTCTCATACAGGATTTGCATGCATGGAAGTTAGCAGTTATATTGACTGTCTCTGCCTTTTAAAAAATATGGTTGGATTAGAATGAGTAAGATATGAAAATAACCTAAACTCCCATCAACAGATCTATGGGTAAGGAATATATATATAAATGTGCACCATGGAATCCTACTCAGCTTTAAAGAAAGATGAACTCTTGCCATATGACAACATGGATGGAACTGGCTGGAGGGAATTTGTTAAGTGAAGCAATTCAGAAGGAAAAGGACAAATAGAAAAAAAAGGATGCTCCTCATTGAGAGTTGTGTTTGTTTTGCTGTTAAACTACGGTGATGTAACCATTACTTATTGTAGGAAGGTTGTGGTTCCAGTAGCAAGGGGCTGGGTGTGGGGCCTCAGGTTATGACCTTTGACTGGGAATATCTTCTCTAGAGAATCTTAAGTTTTCATGCTGACAGGAAACAACCCAGGGACCACACAAATCCAGCTCTTCTGGCTTGCTGGGACCTGACTCTAGAATGTAGTTCTTGTTGGTTAATGGAGAGCTCTTTTATGCAGGGAACTTGCTAGAAGGGAGAGATTGGAGTGTCACAAGGCTTAAGCTCTGCATAGGTGTATCGTTTGGCTCTTAGTTTGGTGGTCTCTGAATTTAGCTTAGCACTAGCAGCCTACAAAGAAAACAATGTCTCTTTAGATCTCCAAGTAGGTAAACATATGCAAGAAATAATAGAAGGTTCAATTAAAATGTGAGAGGCTCAAGTTGGGTCTCAGAAAGAGAAATACCAATGGGCAAAAGAGAAATTATTGCCATAATTAAATAATAGTCCACTTTTTAGTGATGCTGACCTCTAAAATATAGCTTTGCGATAGGACAATTAGCGCACCTATCACTGTCTCAGCACCCTGGAGGGAGCAGTGGCACCCTGCAGACTAGCAGCTTTAGTTGTGAGCACCTAAGATCTTGAAGCCACTGATGACTATCAGCTTGGAATTCTAGGGCCCCCTGATTCTGCTGGCTTAGGAGTGAAAGCTGGTTAAGGATGTCTCCTGTGATTCAGCATAATTTCCTCAAGATTCATCCAAGTTGTTATATGTAGCAATAGTTTGTTCAATAGTAGGTAATTGATATGATATCCTTCTTTTATAAAATACAGGCATTTACAGTTATAAATTACTTCTAGGAAATGCTTTAGCTGTATCCCATAAGTTTTGGTGTGTTCTATCCAAATTTATCTAAAAGATTTTCTTATAACCCTGTGTTTTCTTCTCTGAACTGCTGGTTATATTAGAATGTATTAATTTCTGCAAGTTTGTGTATTTCCCAAATTCCCTTCTTTCAGTAATTTCCTCCCATTGTGGTTGAGAATATATATTGTGTCATTTAATCCTTTAAAATATACTGAGAGGACCTCCCTGGTGGCACCAGGGGTTAAGGTGCAGCACTATGAAGCTATCTGCATCCACTGCAGCATGGGTTCAATCCCCAGCCAGGGAGCAGCAGACCTCGCCTGTCTCACGCGCTGCTCCACTCAGCAGTGTATTTCAGTAGATCCACCCGTTCTGTTCCCCACTCTGTCTCTGGTGATTCCTCTCACCCTCCACTCCCTGCACCTCTGGCCTGTACCTCAGTTCTGGCAAAGCAGAAATGAATGTTTACTACCACTGAGCTCATGAAGATGCTGGACTAATAATTAGACCATGCCTCAAATCCACTTTGAGCTCTGTTAAGAAATACGTTGTTCTCAAATTAGAGTATGGTTTTGTAAGTATCAATATACCATCACGAAATGAGTCATCCAGGAAGCAAACAGGTAGACCAAATAGTAAGGGTAAATAGCATCAGTAAACCAAGATGGAAAAGGTGGTGTTCGAGAAAGTAAATGGGGATGTGCTCCTTTGTCAGCATTAGAGAGCCTAGGAAATGCTGGTCAGATTTAGACAAGGACTGTGACTGTGACTGGAATGGTTCTTGTTCACGTGTTACTAATGAACTGAGTTTGAAAGGGTTGGGTGAGTGGAGGCAACCATTGTTCCCGGTACCTGTGAATGGAGACAAGACTTTTTTTGGTTGTACCAAGTGATACTCTCCAAATCTGCCTCTTAGTTTTTCAAAGAGTGTTTCATTGTTAAACTGCTGCTGCTTTATGTATACAGTGCTCTGACTTTAGTCCTTACAAAGGTTTGGTTTTACATAAAGCAGCATATAGAAAAGATTGCCCACTGGCATTGGATGAGCCAAACTACTCCATAAAATACTTAACCCCTTACCACCAACCACCTAAGTTGAAGAAAAGAAGGGGCCCCTGGGTTTCTAATTAAGCGACTGACATGTTTGGCTGAAAGATGACATGGACTTCTCATTGGCTCAGTAGCTTGGAGGGACGTCTTACTGGCTCAGCCTGAGCCTGCTTAGGTTTTTGACCCCAGGATGAAAGTGGACAGGTGAGCAATCTTTTGGATAATGCACCAGACTTGTAGCCTGCAAATACGTCAAGCACAGCACTCACCACACTATATAACCACCTTTAATTGCTTTTTATTCTGTCAGATGAACTATCTAAGACCAGAGACTGTCTTTCATTTCTTTTCCCAGAACCTTTGTCCATAGTGGTCTATATT
The DNA here is from genome assembly GCA_019455555.1 of Galemys pyrenaicus. NCBI lineage: Eukaryota > Metazoa > Chordata > Mammalia > Eulipotyphla > Talpidae > Galemys > Galemys pyrenaicus. Next base: position 2,443,418 of record JAGFMF010011408.1, on the reverse strand, counting down.
TGTTGAATAAACAAAATAATTACTTTTAAGCATCATAAGTTCAATCTTTCAAAAGCCAAACTTTGTCTTTCAGTGAGTGGACGGCACCATAGCCAGCTTTCCACGGAACTTGAATATTCTCTAAACCAGCATTTCTCAGATCACTTTGCAATCTTGTGAAAATGCAGGTTCTGACTCAGTAAGTCTGGGTTGAGATTCAATATCCTAACTTTTGAACAGATTCCCAGTTGATGCTGAGGCTGTTGGTTTGTGTATTACACTTTGAGTAGAAGCATCTAGACCCTGATCTCTGTCTACATCTTCAAAATTGAATCCCTCATCAATTCTTGTTCACTTTATCTCTTATGTTCCAACTTTGACGACTCATCTCTTTTTCCACTTCTTTAACTGAAGCCTTCATCATTTTTTTCTTGCAGAGATTATTGCAATAGCTTTCATCTAGTTTCCCTAGCTCTTTCCCTTCCACTTCATTCTTTACTGTGGCCAAGGTGTTATTTCTCAGGTCCATTCATAAGCATCTGATCATGGTTATCCTTGCAGCTTGCTATGTAGAGTAAAGCAGTAGCCCATCTTGCTTGACTGACTTTATGTTGGGTGGGAGCAAAGATGGGGTAAAACAATATGAGAATTGAGAAGTCCAGGTCCTAGAGTGGTGGTAGAGCAAGCCATGCAGGCATCTACAGACATGTTGTTGCTTCTTTCCCTCCTTTCTTCCTCCCTCACTTCCATACATTCATCCTTCTTCCCACCCCTGCACTCATCTAGTCAGCCAGTTACTAACCAACTAGTTAGCAATCTGTCCATCTGTCCGTCCATCCATCAATCCATCTTTCCATCCATCTGTGCATCCATCCATCGTCTGTCCATACATCCATTGTCTGTTCATCCATCCATCCGTCTGTCCGTGCATCCCGTCAGTTAGCCAGCCTACTAGGCAGGCAACATGTTAGGACTCTGAGCTCTTGGACCACAGTCAAATTAGCTATCACATGTCATTTATGGTAAAGCCCCAATCATGTGATATTGATTGGTTTGTATTCTCTGGCTGATGAGATGTATCCATGTTTTCTAGTCAAATATTTACTCTTCTGGCCCCAGTCAGTCCAAAACGCTTTTCTCACATTCCTTTTTTATTTGCATTACTGAGAATTTTCTCCCAAATCCCAGGCTGAAAAGATTGTTTGCTGCTTCTTATCTTCCAGATTCCCCTGCTGTGCCTTCTGCCATGGCTTGGTAGCTGATTAGCAGGTTCACATTCTCAGTGAGGTAGAAGTCTGGCTGATGCTGAGTGCAGCCTGGGTATGGGTGGGTCCTTCCTAGGCTTCCTGTGGCCACAGCAGAATGTTCTGGTTCCAAAACTAAGCTTTTTGTTTTGACCTTACAAAGGAACCCATGGTGCTTACTGAGCCCTACTAAATCTGGGGTGTCCAGACTTCAGACTTTAAGAGATAGAAGTGGAAGGCATCCTATCCTTTTGTGGGTGGACTGGTGGGAGGGATCTATCTTGGGGATGCTTAGCTGCCTGCCACTTTCCAGTCTTCAGCCAGCGCCCCTCCCCCACACCTCTGGCATGTGGTCACATTCACCGAGAATGAGGAGCTCTGTTGGCATTTAGTAGAGTTTGTTTTCTTCCCCCTTTACTTTAGCAAGCCATTACTGGGGCTGTTCTTTGTTCATCTTTCCAGGGTTTTCTGTACTCTGAGTAACACTTCCAGCTGGCTTTCTCTGGAGAGAAGTGCTAGGAAGATCAATCAAATGAGATCTTAAAGGGTAAATCGGGTTTTCAAATGTTTTCAGGCAGCTTCTATTCAGCTCAGGGAGAAGAAGTGCTTGCCAGGACAGAAATGTGTCTGGTGACATGCCTCCCCAGCGCGGCACTTGGGCCTGGGTGCTGGTTTTGCAGCCTGAGCGCTCGTTCTGCTTAGATTTCAAGTAACTGTTTAAAACTCCACGGTGAAGGAGAACATGAAGTGCATTTGACCTGTAGGAATTGGCTAATGGAAGATCAAAGCTGTGAAAACTGTACCTTCAGGTGCATTAATGGAGGGTTTGAGGAGAGGGCCAGCAAGGGGAGCGGCACAAAATATCCTTTTGTAAGAATTTCACATTTTCTTTAGCCTTTCTGTTTCTTACCAGGCTCAAGAAATAACTAATGTGAAACTTGTATTGCATTTGGGGAAAAACCATAGGGGGTGTTGCTTAGGTGTTTAGAATTCAATACTACTGTTGTCTGTGTTCTTAGAAGTCCCCAAATGAAAAGTGTTATCATGGGAGTTGACACATTTGGAGTAGTGTTTATGTGACTACAGTGTGGCGGACTTAAATACTCATCTCACCTTTTAGCCTCCAGTATGACATTAAACTCTGGTTGCACCTGTAGAATGAAGTGAATATTCCAGCCACTTGCACAATCAGCCTTCTTTATGTAGTGGTCTTAGCTCCTAAGTCCTGCTCTATGGGGACTGGTCAGGGGAGCCCCTTCCCCCATCACACACATCCTGGACTCCTTGCAACTTCCAAATCGGGAAAAGCGACTTAGTTCCACAACCCCCGAAGGAAAACATAATTAGGACGATCATTTTGTAAAACATCACTCAACATATAGTCCCCCACCCAGTACATGCAGTCACTTTGTTCTGTCCTTTTCCAGATAGTTCTTGACTTTGTTTCCTTCTGTTAGCATGAAAATTGTGGAGCGACTGTATGAGTGCACCATGGAGTTAGGGTCAATCTGAAGGTCATCAGAAAATTAGCAGTTTCTTGCCTCTAGCTGGTCATTAGTTCCCAGGTCCTTTGCATCCATAACAGGAACCATTAAACCAAGAAGGACTGTTGGGCTGGCTGGCAGCAGGAGCTGGAACTCCTTCTGAGGAAATTTAGCAACCAGCTGGGCTTCACCAAAGACCGTACATAGGAGACACCACGCCCTACCCGACCACATTCCAAGGAGCAAGCAGATGGGCTTCAACTGGACTGCATTCCTCAAGCTTTTCTTTAGGAGTGTCGATGGGGGAAAGCCTCTCGTCTTGGAAATTATGGCTGTTCATGGCCTCTTCAAAAACATCACTGGCTCTCAGCACCAGGCATCTTAGCCTTTCTTTTTCCTGTGGCTGCCAGAAAGACCAGCTGGCCCCTCCTTGTCAATTCCATCCCCCACAGTGACTTGGGTCTCTCGGTCAAGTCTTCCAGAATGGACTGGAGAATCTTCAGAGCTCCTGATGATTTTAAATGGGAGATACAGGTAGGAGTGAAGCCCTCCACTCCTGGCAGAGAGTGACATGTAAATTACTATCCAGTGAGGTCCCTCTGTGGTGGGGTGAGGTGGTGCACATCTGAGGAGGTGGGAAGCTGCTCCCCTCAATCACATACAGTGACGTCAGCCAGTGTTACTGCAAATGAATGAATGAATAAAATGAAAATGAACGCGATGCAGGCAGAAACAGCGGCACTGAGACTCCATGTCGTAAGGGCTGTGGACGGGCAGGCGCAATTAAAAGGATGTCGACTTCAAGTGCTACTAAAGCAGTTTAATCCCAGCTCTGCCAGCTGTAAGCCAGGTGGTTTTGGGCAATTTACTTTACCTGTCTGCTTTTCAGTTCCCTTATCTTTGAAATGAGATTGTGTTTCCTCCTGGGCTTTGTGCTCAAGCATCAGAGAAGATCACGGACATAAAAGCACTTTGCACACAGGCTTTGCCGTGTACTCCTGGGTGAGTGGTGGTTGTGGTTGCAGTCACACTGCAGCTAACTGAACTCTGGTCTCCCCATTTGCTCATGGCCAGGCAGGCCCACTCTTCGCTAAAAGGTTTTTCATAAAAGTTTTCTCACCTTAATGCTGAAATAAATACTCTCTCCTGTAGGGACATGTAACTTCGTTGAAATATGGCTTCCTTTAATCTGTGAGGGCTCAAGATAAGAGTGTGCTGAGAAGTCACCTTGGGAGGATGCACAGCATTTCCAAGCATGTGGAGGCGGCTCTAAACTTCTGGAACCCCCTCATTGAGAACCGCCATCAGAACTGGTCTGTTCCGCCACAGAGGAAATGTTCCAACATGAGTGTTCCCTGAATATACCTTAGACCCTGTGTCACAATCTCTTTTTATTTTTTGGCATAAAATTACTGGGGTGTAAACCAGAGATATGGGGTAAGGGTGAGAGGACTCACCAGAGACAGAGCGGGGAGCAGAACAGGCAGATCAACGGAAGTACACTGCTGAGGGGAGCAGAGGGGTACACAGGATAGATCTGCTGTGCCCCGGGGGTCCGCTCCCTGGCCGGGGCTCGAACTTATGCTGCAGTGTCTGGAGTTAGTTTAATAGCACTGAGATTTTAACCTCTGTGCCACCAGGGAGGCTCCCATTCACCATTTTTAATCCTGATTTATGGGATTAGAAACCTTCTAGTCTTGTAGTTTTCAAATATTGTTCCCCAGATTTCAACTGTTTGGAGGTGGAAATCAAGGTCGGAGACCCTTGGATGCGAAGATGCCAGTACTAGTTGGCACCATCAGTTTAGCACTAGTGCTTTAGGGATTTGAGAAGAGTGCGCTCAACCATTCAAAGACACATCCTTATTTTATTTATTTTTTTAATTTATTTTTTTTTATTTAAAAGATTTATTCATTTATGCATACAAGCACTGGGGTACAGGCCAGAGGTGAGGGGGGTGAGAGGATTCACCACAGAGAGCGGGGAGCAGAACAGGCAGATCAACTGAAGTACACTGCTGAGGGGAGCAGCGGGCAAGGCAGGAGAAGTCTGCCGCACCATGTGGGTCCCCTCCCTGGCTAGTAGCAGGGATCGAACTCGTGCTGCAGTGGCTACGGTTTGCTTCATAGTGTGTTGCTTAACCCACTGCGCCACCAGAGAGGCCCCACATCCTTATTTTAAATGTGAGCTATGACTAGATACAACCCATCTTAAAATTGACTAATATTTTCCGCTAACCAGTGAAATTTTGTATAATTAGGGCATTGTTTGTTGGCTGTGCTTTATTTATTTACTTATAAAATATTTATTGAAGTAACACTGGGTTATTACAGACAGGTTTCAGATAAAGGGCATTATAACTAGCCATGTGTATGTACTATATTATAGTTACCACCAAAGGTCTAGTTTTCATCCTCCACCATACAATTGACTGTTTTGTCTCATTTATTTACATCCACTCTCCCTTCCCCTCTGGTAACCACTGTTTGCTTTGCTTTGTTTTTGTATGTTGGACTCACACCTACAGTTTCAAATAACAGAGGGTTTCTACTCCTATTAAGTTTGAAAACTGACCTAACTCAACCCTTTCCTTCTGAGAGGCCCAGAGCGAGAAAGTCACAGGGTTCGTTACTAATGGGGCTGGAACTGGGGCCCCTTAGTGGCCAATCAGATTCTCTTCACCGTGTCCTTTGTCCACAAGTATGTTTATGTCAGACAAAATTTCCTTGTCGTTAATTATTGGGCTTGCATATAGAAATGATACATTTACCTTGTTAAAAGTTAGTAGCAATAATGATATTTTAAGTTACTACAACCCCTTGCATTTATTGAACAGTTTTACATACACCCTTGCCTTCCATGTTTTTACCATAGCTTGTACGTTATTGTTGTTGTTGTTGCTATAAATGCTGTCGTCTCAATGCTGAGGAAATTGAGACCCAGGGAGAAAAGAAGCCAATGGTTCAAGATCACCCAGACAGTGATAGAATTGAGATGACCACCCATGCACTCTGATTTCATTAATTTGATATTACACGTCAAAACAAAATGGAAAACTAAAGGTAAGTTTTGAGATATTTACTGGAAGCTTGCAAGAACATCATTTCACTGCTGAATTAGCTCATCTGCGTGAGGGAGGTTGAGTCCCCATGTCCCAGCCACCCCAGCCACGGGGTGATTTCACCTACAGGTCGCCACGGCCTTACCCTGAGCACTGCACCTCACCGAGCCGTGGCGCGAGGGTGGCAGAGAGAGCTAAGACTCAGCAGTGGGCCAGGAGCCAAGCGCAGCGCTTCCTGCCCTATCGAGGGCACTGGCCAGCCAAGGGGCACTTGAGACCAGTCCCAAAGGGCGAGTCGGACAGCTGTCCAGTGGCTCGTGTGGGGATTAGCTGCTGCCTTGGGGAACCTGTCTCCAGGCTGGCCTGGTTAGAGGAGGGCCTCAAGGATTCATTTTATTTGACTGCTTCTTGGTCTGCTGCGATTTTCCCTTTTAAGGTTCATATTTGCTCTTAGAAATGGAATGAGGCATAGAAAGGTTTATGAATGTTAATACGTTCAAAAATGTCATGGGCAGGGCCGTCCCTGGTGGCGCGTTGGGTTAAGCAACACACTATGAAGCAAACCGCAGCCACTGCAGCATGAGTTTGATCCCTGCTGCCGGCCAGGGAGGGAACCCACATGGTGCGGCAGACCTCTCCTGCCTTGCCCGCTGCTCCCCTCAGCAGTGTACTTCCATTGATCTGCGTGTTCTGCTCCCCGCTCTGTCTGTGGTGAATCCTCTCACCCCCCTCACCTCTGGCCTGTACCCCAGTGCTTGTATGCATAAATAAATAAATCTTTAAAAAAAAATGTCATGGGCAAAAGGAAAAATCCCGCTTGCTTCCTGATGTGAGTGCGGCCCAGGCCGGCCCTGCTCTGGGGAGTACAAACCAATTCAGCAGGCCCGTGGCTGGCCACTGAGGTTCAAAAGACGAAGACTTGGCGGTTCCCAGAAACCGAACCTACTCAGGGCTGGCGCTGGCCATTCAGGTCAGGGCCAGTGTGTTGAAATGACTGCCGGGAAAGTGGTTGTGCTGGCGCGCCTTGCGTTTCCCTTTCGTGGATGAATTGAAAGTTTCCATTTACAAAGCTCTAAGATGGTATTTTCAGTTGGCTTAAGGGGGCAAAGAAAGCCAGGCACACGATGGTTAGTAAACCGCCCTGCAAAATGAGCCGCTCTGAGTGACATTTGGTGGCTAGGCTGAAATTTTACAGACTGATTTCCCTCGGTTGTGAACACAGACGAGCTACAGGCCCAGAAGTGAGTAGCTTCTGGTGCTTACCACCCGGAGGTCTCATCCCCTTGCTGGGGTGGATGAACAGGGCGGTCGGTCGTAGTCAGTGGGCTCCACGCATCCCTGTCGAGACACGAGTTTGGAGGTGGGTTGTTAAAGTGGTGATGTCATCCCGAGAGCTTGCTCTCAGCAGTGTGAACATTCGCAGCATAAGGGCACCGCGCAATCCCTTCCTGCCTTTGGGAGAGCAGAATGGGGTAAACCTCTGGGCTTGCTCTTGTTATTGAAGCAAAAAATTCACATTGTGTCCGAGATAAGATGTTTGGTCAGTGAGTTTTGTTTAATTCGATTGAAATAATTCCATGATGACTCAATGAGCCAAGATATAAAGTGTGGGTAAAAGGACTATTTCAGAGCAGGCAGTGAGCCCAGGGAGGGGAACGGCAGGGAGAAGCGATGCTTCAGTAGCCACCATTTGCCGGAACAGTATATAATCGTGTTTGATTTGATGGAACAGACATTTTATGGGTATTGCCTTTCTTCATCCCCCATCAGGGACTCCGAGGTCGTTTTCACTGTGCTGTCCTCAGACCCTCACACAGAGCCTGCTCAGCGTAGGCTTAGGCCTCATAAATTGACAGAGCGTGGAAAGCTGAGTTTTGGAGGATGCCACCTCAGGGGCACTGGGACTGGCTGTTTACTAGGAAAGATGCACAGAGGCAGATGGATGCAAGGGGTTGGGAGTTTCCACAATGGGTCAGTGGAAGGGACACGGTTTATCAAATGGAAGAGCACAGAGATGAATGTTGGGATCCAGCAAGAAGGTTCCAAGAGGAATATTAGCACATTTTAGAGGGTTAAATCCTGAACCACAAGTCACAGATGACCCTACCCCCTTCGTTGGTTGTAAACCCAACACCTTTCCAGCCCCACGTGCAGCAGGGTGCAGAGCTGCACTTGTTGGACTGTGTCGTATTGAGCTAAACTAAGTGATGCCTGGGCAGTTGGGCGACAGCTCAACTGGCCACCAAAATCCGAACCTGGGAGCAACATCAGGGCGGCTGTGGTTTGGCACAGTAGTGAGAAAACGCAGGCTGTGTAGACGGAGAGTAAGTGACTCTCAGAAGTGCGAGATGAGAGTCCAGTCCCTCTGATGAATGGGTGAGGAAACGAAGGCCCCAAGAGGAAAAGTGAGCTGTCCCAGGTTACCCCCCAAATTAGTTGCAGAATCGGAACTAAAGTGGAGTCCCCCAGTTCTCAATTGAAAGTTTGTTCTCCTTTACACTTTGTTGTGATTTTACAGCGGACGTCATCCGGAGGAGGGGCACGAGACTGAGTTAAGTGACTTGCCCAGGGCCACACCAATGAGTCGCAGAACCCAGGGTCTGTGTAATTCTGGACTTTATGCACCTGACTACGGGAGTATGTGATGGAGGCTTTTGTGGGGGAAGGAAGAGAGGACTCCCTAAGAGGGATGCTCAGGAAAGGCTCCTCCAAGGAGCTTACATTTGAGCTGAAATCCAACAGAAGATGGGAAGTAGCTGGCTATGGAAAAGCTGGAGGTATGTCCAGTAGGAGGGCACCACCACTGCCAAGGACCTGAGGTTCACTCGCTCCAAGTGATTTATTTATTTATGCACACAAGACCTGGGGTACAGGCTAGAGTCACGGGAGGTGAGAGGATTCACCAGAGACAGAGTGGGGAGCAGAACAGGCAGATCCACTGAAACACACTGCTGAGGGGAGCAGTGGGTGAGGCAGGAGAGGTCTGCTGCGCCTTGTGGGTCCCCTCCCTGGCCGGCGGCAGGGATCGAACTCATGCTGCAGTGGCTGCAGTTTGCTTCTTAGTGTGTTGCTTAACCTGCTGCGCCACCAGGGAGGCCCATCCAAGGGTTATTGATAAGCCCCTTGTTTAAGCCCTTTTTGGAGGTGATTCTTTGATAGACTCACTAAGTAAACATAACTTTGCTGGTATATCTGACTCAGGAGTTTGCACCAGAGACTCATGTTATGAAACACACCTAAGAGCTTGTTTGTTTCCCTGCTGAATGTTTGGTAAGAGCTGGAAAGATCAATGGTGTTTAATAGGGCACCAGGAGCAGCGGGAGAAGATTAGTTAAGAATGAGGTATGGGCACCGGTGTCTTTGTGGGGGGAATAAAACAAAAAGAAAGAAAAAAAACAGCCTTTTAAGTCCAGTGGGACTAGGTTACTAGTAAAATACTGGCAAATACTTTCCTTCTAAGACTTTTAGTATATGTCTTGCTGTAGGATTCCTAGAAGTATTTTTCCTGCTTCCACCCAAGGCTTGTATTTACAGATATAATCAAGGGCAAGGAAACACTGGCTGCTGGAAACATGACCCCATCTCTGTGTGGGCTGGGTCCTGGAACAAAGCAATCCAAGGCCAGGATTTTACTTCCTACTCTGGAACCAACTTGCCTTTGAGTCTGCAAGTTCTAATTTTCTGTTTTATGTGTGATCCATATGGCACGTCTGTTCATCTTTCTAACACAAGTGTAATTTCTTTGACAGCATTCATGAAGGTATCAACAACATTTAGATTCTCTGTAGTATCGATTGCCAGGTGCTCCTGGGTAGTGACTGAAAGAAAAGTGTGTTATTTGAAAGGATAACTGTAAGTTGCCTTGTACAGTGCCTTGAGAAAAGGTAATGGGACCCAGATCTAGGTTCCTTATTTCCCTCCGCTTTCTGCCATGGTGCTAATGCTTTTCAGTGTCTCACTCTTTGCTACTCAGAGTTGTCACACAAAGCTGGTGAACAAGAACTGGTTCTGAGATGATTTGTCCCCGTTACAAAGCAGAAAGCATCTACTGAAATAGGACATTTAGGGCCTCCCCTGTGGCTCACTGGGTTAAGTAATGTACTATGAAGCATCTTCAGCCACTGCAGCATGAGTTCAATCCCCAGCCAGGGAGGGGACTCACATGGCTCAGCAAACCTCTCCTGCCTCGCCTGCTGCTCCTCTCAGCAGTGTGTTTCAGTCAGTCTGCCTGTTCTTCTCTCCACTATGTCTCTGATGACTACTCACCCCCCACCCACACACCTCTGGCCTCTACCCTAGTGCTTGTATGCATAAATAAATAAATCTTTAAAAAATAAAATAAAATAAAATTGGACATTTAGCTCAGTTTGGATCTGCAGTTTATTCATAACTGAAATCAAGAGTTGTTGATGACAGCCAAGACTCATAGCAAACAGTTTTCACAACAGTTAGAAAGAAGGAATAAAGTTCGCATATTGTAAGGCTTAGAACCAGATTCGAAGGCTTTCAGGGCCCTGGGATGGCAAATATTGGAGTGAATATGAATATATTAGGAACTTGTGTTCGTATCATCATTTCTACCTACTTAAGAAGAGCATTTGGGTGGGATGGGTGGGGTTTCTAATGTCCTCATTAATTACGACCTCTGTAGCTATTTAAGTAATGCCCATTCTCGGTGGCAGTGAAATTATGCCACGTGAAATACTACCTCCCTCCGGATCTCTCTGCAGGACAGAGGTGATTACAAGAAACTATTGCCACTGCAGTCGTGTTGGGTATACTGAGACTAAACCACAAGATGAAGTAATGTCCATTTCTGCCTTTGAAAAGTGGCTGGACTGAAACCAGGATATAAACTACTGCCAAGTGAAATATAATGCCCTAGGAAAAAAAAAAGAGATACTATGAACTTAAAATCATTACAAAACTGACCATCTGGGTTATATATTAAACCACAGTGCTCAATTCGTTACGGTTTAAGGAATGACTTCATGACATGTGCCCCTCCCCCACCATCCTCAACCTCAGGAAATCATTCTAGGTTCATAAATGTAGTTAGCAAAAAATTTGCCTTAACTTTGGTTGTGTTAAAAAAAAAGTGCAAATCAATAGTTCCTTAGTAAAGGGCCTTTGTTTGCTGACCTTTTTGCATTTAGATTTACTGTATGGTCTTGCATTGCTAATTCCACTTCAGCTGTGGGAAATACACCCAGTGTGTAGCCACTGGGCTATGAGATAAATCAAATCAATGCAGAGTTGACAGTTGAAAACCTCTCTGCCTGGATTCAGGAAATAAGGGTCTGTTCAACTCACTTTGGAAAACCGTCAAGGCATCAAAGCTCTGGTATTTCCATGTTTTGAGACCACTGAGTGGTAGCCCTGTTTTGATAATCATTGCAAAGTATTTTTCTTAATTAGAGTAGGATTTGTTCAGGCAGAAAATCACATTTAGATGTTAACCTGGCTTTAACACCTCAAAACTACCCATTGTCTCTAATCGGAAAGGCAGCCTGCTGCTGGTTGGAGTCCAGCACACTGCTTGCTTTGGAAGTGCCTAATCCCAAGCCTGGGATTCCAGCAGGTTCTTATGACTCTGGCTTTGAAACACTTCCGCTCTTTCTAATCTAGGGAAGCAATGGTACCAACCATCCAAATACAACTCAGCTACTTCAATAGAAGTCTCAAGGCCTCTCCTAGCGAAATTTCCCATAAAACATATATTTTTACTAAATAGGCAAGTTATATGCAAAATCCTTTGCATGTATAATTCACATACTATACAATTCACCCATTTAAAGATACAATTCAGTGGTTTTTAATGTATCACAAAGTTTTCCATCCCGACCCAACAATTTTAAGATTCTTTATTACCCTCAAAAGGAACCCCCCACTCTTTGGTCTTCACCTCCAGTTGTAGCCTTCTTCACAGCAGTGGCAACCACATCAATATAATTTATGTTTATAGGTTTGTGTTTTATGGACATTTAACATGAATAGAATAACACAATATGTCGTTCTTGGTGCCCACCTTCTTAGTTCATTTATGTTGTAGGTTCAATCATCAATTCATCTTATTGCTGCCTAGTATTCCACTGTGTGGTGGTCACCACTTCATATACATCCATTCATTAGTAGATTGACATTTAAATTCTCTCTACTTTTTGACTATTGTGAATGATGATGCCATGAACGTTTATGCACAGTTCTTTCTATGGACATATACTTTCATTTCTCTTGGGTATATTTCCTGGAGTTGAATTGCTGGATTTTATGGTAACTGTGTTTAATCCTTTGCAGGGCTTCCTCACTGTTTTCTAAAGTGTCTGCACTATTTTCTTTTTTTGGAATTTATGACGATTTATTTTGTTTTTTTATTCTATTTTTCCCTTTAATTTATATATATTTGATATCAGTTGTAATCCCCATGTATTCCCCATCACCATATCACTAGTGCACCTCAGTCCCCCGTGCTCTCACGTTCCCTCAACCCTCCCCCTCCCCACTCCGCACCCAGTGTCCCCAATTTGTCCTTGTCTTTTCATTTTTGATTTTTGTGTCTTTATTGTTATTATTATTGTTCTTATTCCTTTCCTTGATCCTTATTTGGTTCCCTTATATTCCTCCTAGGGGAGGAACCATCTGGTATT